>JAKWJA010002497.1:66779296-67132981 GCA_027704765.1 Solanum habrochaites | reverse complement strand
GGGTGGGGACGGGGTTAATGGAGGAAGAATGGTGGAGTAGCGGTTTGAATTCTTCTGTTGTCTCCCCTCTTGACCTTCCCTCCCTATGGCAAGAAGGTTCTCGAGGCTGGTTTTTCTGGATGACCATGGAGAATGCTGTTTCAAGTTCGTACAAAATGCCCACAAATTTCAATTGGCCGGCGATCTGAATACGGTGCCACCTCACGACTAATGCGATGAGTTTCCCTTGGCCCATTTGTATCCTTGGGGAATGGACCGTCATTGGTCCCCCTAGAGCCGGCACTTCTAATGGAACAGATTCATTGTTGGTTGCCATTGAATTATTTCACCAATTGGGGGGTGGAAGCAATCCTCTTACAAGTCGGTAACCAAGAAATGGTGTGGCCGATTTTGTCCCAACAATCTGAATGCAGGTTTTGTGAGTTCCAGAATCCACTTACTTGATAACGGTGCAAATCTCAACATCCCTGAATGATAAGAGAATATGTGCACGAGGTTTAAGATTATTCATCGAAGGGCAACTGCTTATCGCCCTCACATGAACGGAGCTGTAGAGCCGCCAACAGAATATCAAGAAGATTTGGAGGCAAATGATTGACAAACAGCGGGGGTTGGCAGTAAATCTATGTGCCATATTGCCCTACGGGGTTTCGAACGACGGTCAGACATTCGACTGGGGCACTCCAAATTGCCTTGTGCTAACGGAACAGAGGCAGTCGTGCTTGTTTGACGTCCGAGATCCGTCCTTAAGGATCATCCAAGAGCTGAGTGTAAGCAAACGCTGAGTGGGTTAGCAAACGGATTGATCAACTAGCTTTTGATTGATGAGAGAGAATTATCGTCGTTTGCCATGGTCCAGTTGTATAGACCGAAATGACTCGCGCTTTTCACAAAAGAGTACAGCCAGAAATTTTGAATGTCAGTCAGTTGGTCCTTAAGCATATTTTCTTCATCAGACGAGTACAAGGAAAGTTCGCACCAAACTTTCAGGGTCCTTCCCATGGTTCCAAAGGTATTATCTGGAGGTGCTTCTGGTCCTGCAGAGGATGGATGGCACTGGTAGTGGGCCCAATCCTATCAATCCGATGCTGTCAGAGATACTAATGCGTGAAGTTTTCGCTTTAGCATTTTTCTATTCCATTTACTTGTAATCTCTTCTGTTGCTTGTATTTGTTCAAATTTCGAAGCTATTAGCCCTCTTTTTTATTTACACGAAAACTACGTCTGACCAAATTTCTCGAGGGAACAAGATACGTAGCGGCCTATGTCCGGCTTCGGTCACCCATCACCCCCTTTAATTATTTCTTGTATTTGAACTACGTTCGACCTTAATTCTCAAGAATGAGATACGTAGGCGGCCTTTGTCGGCCTCGTCGTGTTCTTTGTCAAATTTTATTCTTGTTAACCTTAAGGGGAACTACGTTTGACCTGATCCGCCTCAACGGGATACTTCTGGCTCCACAAGGGGCTCGTCATAGTCTCTTCGTACTGATTTCTATTCCCCTTTACAATAGAAACTGGGGACAAGAATTTTGAGCAGGGACTCCAAAAATTCTCCAGAAGACGCCTTCTCTTCAGCAAGCCAAAACTAGGACATCCGAATCTTGCAACTGGACAGAATTTTTGAGAAGATCTCAAAAATTCCGCGATCTGTTCGGGTACAACGAAAAGATGAGCAAGATACTAAACTGGGAAGGAAATTTTGAGGATGGCCTCAAAATTTCATCATGGGTCTTCCCTACAAGTACGGAATGCCTCTGAAATTCATTCAACAAGCGTTAGACTCAAAGGAGCCCGTTAAGCCTGATATGACATGACTTGGCAGTGACTTTTTCAAGATACTATTTCTTAAAAAATTTCTTATTTCTCTTAAAAATTCCCCATTTATATTCCCATCTGTTTCGCAAATAAAGATATTTTTTCTTAATCTATCAGAATTCGAAAATCGGAAATCAAACCCCAGATATCAAGACAAGGGCAAACAACGAAGGGAATCGACACAGCTCAGTATGTTTTGAAACTTACAATTTTTCTGTGGATGCAGTTTATAGCTCGCTTCGAAATCGGCCGTAATTCTTCCGACGGATGAATACGGAGAAGGAGAAAACTATCTCCAAAACCATTGATTTTAACTGAAAGCAAGGGAAGCATTTCATATCGTTTGTGTCAGGATGCTTGTAACGTGTGTTGTTTTATTTCAAACCATTCTCACATGGGAAATTTACAAAGTATCCAGCCAGGGATTCACAGTGACTCAAAACGGAATCTCATTGAAGATTTCACGATTTCTATAGAGACGCTATTTGCCTTGCGTTATCAAAGCAGATGATTATTGTCGATCAATACCATGCATTACCAATCAGAAGAGACAGTTATGCAATTATTATTTACCTTATCGATCAAGTTGATTATTCTTTGAATCGTCTTACGTTACTATCCACGGGGGCGATATAAATATTCATGCATCACGGAATTCGTACACTGAAGAATCATGCATAGCGTAATCACCATCGCGAATCATGCATCTCACGGAAATCATGTATCGCGGAAGTCATATACTGCTGAAGAATCATGCTCTGCAGAAATCATGCATCGCAAAATCATGCATCGCGAGTCATTATTATGCACGACGTAGAATAATGCCATGCCTTGTGAAAATCATCATCGCGAGAAGACTTCAGACCTCGCTGAATTTATCCATCGCTAGTAAGTACTTCATAACCTCTCTGGAATTATGGGCATCAACGAAAGAAGAATCATGCCTCGTTGAAAATCAGCATCGCGGAAATCATGCATCGCGAGTCATTAAATTATGCACACGAGAAGATTCCAATGCCTCGTCAAAATCTCCATGCATGGATAAGACTTCATACCTCGCTAAAATTTATACATCGCGAGAAGACTTCATACCTCGCCTGGAATTATGGCATCACGAGAAGAATCCTGCCTCGTTGAAAATCATGCATCGCGGAAATCATGCATCGCGAGTCAAATTATGCACGAGGGGGGGGGGGGGGGGGGGAGAATATTCATGCCTCTTATGAAAATCATTCATCGCGAGAAGACTTCCATCCTCGCTGAAATTTAAACACGCGATGTGAGACTTCATCTCGCTGGAATTTTATGCTCACGATAAGAATCCATGCCTCGTTGAAAATCATGCCATCACTGGGAAATCATGCATCGGAGTCCTGAATATGCACGACGAGAATCTTTCAGTTCCTCGTCAAATTCATGCATCGCTGAAATACGTCATACCTCGCTAAATTTATACAATCGCGAGATAGACTTCATACTCGCTGGAATATTTACCGAATGCATCACGAGAAGAATCCCTCCTCGTTGAAAAATCATGCATCGTGGAATCATTCATCTGAGTCTCGAAGTCCTTAATGTATGGAAGGCGTTGGGGATGCACGACCTAGAATATTTCACTGCCTCGTCCAAAATTGTATGCTTCACGAGAACTTTCATACCTCTCTGAAATTTATACTCGCGGAATACTTCATACCTCGCTGAATTTATGCATCACGAGAAGAATCCATGGCCTCGTTGAAAATCATGCATCCCGCGGATCTGCAATCGCGAGTCATTAATTCTGCACGACGAGAAGATTTAATGCCTCGTCAAAATTTATGGGCAAATTCGCGAAAAGATTTTATGCCTCGCTGACAATTATGTACGACGAGAAGATTTCATGCCTCGTCAAAATTTATACACGCAGAAGAATTTTTGTCTCGCTGGATTCATGCATAGCGAAATCATGCATCGCGGGAAATCAGCATCGCATCATTAATTATGCACGACGAGACGATTTCCATCCTCGTAACAGTTATCATGCTAGAAAGATTTTATACCTCGCATATTTTACGTATCGCCGGAAAATATTCATGCCCCGCAAGATGAATACACGGATGAAGAAAGAGCAATATTTATCCCGTCGTCCTCAGCATGCATCTTTTATTTTGATGAAGAAATAATATCAAGAATAGCCATCGAAGATAACGACAAAAAGACCTCAATATCGCATCAACATTTATTATTTATTTTAGCATCAAAATGAAGAGTACACTGAGATTTTATTTTACAAAGCACAAGGCCTGGGTCTTTCTTTGGCTAATTGTCAGACCGATCGAGTCGACGTCGATTTTAGGAGAACAAGAGTTGTCGACATGGGTAAAAAGACACTGTCTCCCACCCTTACTTGTATTTTTAAGCTGACGGAGTTTTATCTCAGTCTTTGTCGAGAGCATCCAAAAGATGAATTCTCAAAAAACCCCACAGGTGCGGACGACTCACAAAGGCTGTAGCACTACGTGAAACTTTTTCGTTAGCATCGACTGGGACACCGTCCAAAAGAGGAGTGGTCAACCTCTTAGACGCGCAAGAGGAGCGACTTCAACCACAATCGAACCACCCTCGCGAAGCATGTCGGTCCTTTCGTTAGTTTCCTGTCATTTTCCTTCTCGCTCCGGGTTTCGATTTATCGGCAAGTTGTTCCATCTGAGTGACAACTCTCCAATAGCTTTGGAAATTATGTCCATGTTAAGTTCTTACCTATGGATGTGAAGGCTACCCTTCTAGCTAAGAGGTTACAACCTCTTTTTCATACTCGTTTTAATTTGGTTGCCTTATCCAAACCAAAGGTTATCTAGCATAGATTTCTGTTTTCACCGTGCGAGTCGAACAACAAGCCTGATTTCCGAATGTCTAAGGATATGTAGGCGAATTCGATGTAAGCTCGCTTTATTCCAACATTCGCTTCGACTCTATTCCCGAGCATTTCGATACCTTATAATTCGGTGTCGAAATGGCTTTTGGATTCCTTCCAAAATCATGCGATAAAACAACTTTCGAACTACAAGTGGCCTAAGTGTCTCATATAGCCTGAGATATGTAGGAAACCCTTTTCAAGGTCGGCCATAATTCCAAATCCTTGTCAAACCTTCTTTTAATAAAGCGAATGGAGTTGGTCAAAATTGGTTCGGTCAATTTCATTTCCTCAGGTTTGCTTCTCAACCCAGTAAATATGAGGGACAGTTTGTTGACACCCAATTTTTGACCTGCTCGGTTGAATTAATTATCGAGCTTCTAAGTTTTTTCCGAATAATTTTAAATTAATTAATTTTATAAATCTTACGAAATTAGATAATATATCACACAGATTCTATGTTATTTCGGGTACTTTTAGCATAACTTTAAATAATTATGATGACTAAATAAATAAGGTTCGTTAATAAAATTTATACCATATTAGTTTATCAACTGGCTATCTATTATTTAGACTCATTTTCTCCTTTAATTCGTTCTAACGTCTTGCGGCCTTTTTCTAATTATCAGCCCCACCTCAATCTAATCCCTCAATTGACCTTAGGCCCCTCCCTATTTCAGCCCACAGAAACCTAACTCCCTTCCAATTAACCCTTGGCCACAAAACTAAGTAGGGCAACCCATTTCTTTAATTTTAAAAACCCAACCCGTCATCCCTCAACCCAAACCCAAATAAACCCGCTCGACCCGCGCCCCTCCCCTTTCTATTTCCCTTCCTTCGTCCCAAAAACTCCCAAAAACATGAAAAAAATTGCAAGAACAGAAAGAAAAAAAAAGCGCAGACGCTGACACAGAAGTCCGTCCCCCACACAACCCCCCAAAATGGGAGGAAAAAGTATTCTCCAAAAACCATAGCGTTCCATCACGTTCGCGCCCATCTCTCCCCAAAAGACTCTAGGGGAAGAGAATGAGAAAAGAGGAATAGAGAGGGGTTGAACGTGTTATGCGGTGGCGAAGCGAGGGAGGACGAAAGGCGCATCCTTTGATGCACGCTGGTCTACAGGCACGCAAGGCGACACATCGTCCTGGCCAGCACGCGGACTTTGTCACTCGCAGCTCCGATCGAGCAAGTAACCACCCAAGGATGCCAACGATCCCAACCGCCCATTTCCCCTTCTTCTTACGGAATTGACGGTCGATTCGAAACTTCAGGGAAAAGGTGTTGCTCCGATAAGGGAAAACGATTTTGTTTTTGATTTCAAAACTTGAAATGGGCCTCGCGATCCCCGCCCAAATTTCGGAACCACTAGTTTCTTTGCTTCATTGTAAAACCCCCTCCCTCTTCAGATGAGGGGGTTAGTTTTTTTTTAGAAATTTTAGTTGGGAATTTTCAGAGTTGAAAATCGCTAGAAACTTTTGGAGAGTTGGAGAGTTTATCACGAGAGTACAAAAATATTATCGAAATATTCTGGATCTTTTCAGCTGGCTGCTGGAAAACAGTGGAATTATATTTGGAGGTTTGGACGATTTGTCTTGAATTCTGGAGGGTTCTATCACGAAAACTTGATACGAATTTTGAGAGACTGCTTGGGTTGCTGTGAGTTGCTTTTCGAATCCAATTTTGGAGTGACATTGGCCTGAGGTCGAGCTCTGTTCGTGTTCGAAGTGGTGTGTGAAGTCGTCGCCTCCCTCCCCTGCTCGTTATCTTCCCGTCCGCTGCTCCGAGGAAGGTACGTCTCGCATTTTTATCCGCTTTCATGGAGTATGAAATACGGCCTGTTTGCTGTAAAATAGGATGATGTACTTGTTGGCTTTGTTTGGCATTCGAGTCCTGTCGCATATCGTGGTGTTTTGTTACATTCGTTTGTTTGTGTTACTCCCTGTTTTTCTTGTTTCATCATGGTACCCTCGTAATCGATTGTATCATATCAGTCTTAGTTCATTCTGTTTCTGAAGATCTATGGCTCGATAATGTGATGCGTGTTCATTGCTCTGCTCTTTCTTTTGTTCACTGTTTTCCTAGCTGTTTCTAGGAGATTTTAACTTGGGCTCGTCGATTTTTAGCATGTTTTAGTTGGGTTTTTCCTTATGTATTTAGTATCCTGTGATAGCATGTCGCCCCGTTGTCCTTGCCTCTTTAGGTCGCTGCTGGTCTCCCTGTTTTGTTATTGTTTTGTTGTCTTTTTTAGACTTCTTACCACTCTTCGCCAGACTGTTTGTTGTGTTTTTTGTTTTTTTTTCGATCGACTATTGTCCGTCGCTTAATTACCTGCTCGTAAGTGTGGCAGTGGTACCGGAACCGGCAAAACCGGACTGGTAATTACCGGAACTGGTACGGAACCGGTATTGCGTGTACCAATTTAGTTCCAGAATCGGAACCAGACCGGTCCGGGAAACTGGTAAAATAACTATTATTCCGTCCCGGTTCGGTAGTAAATCGGTACTAGACCAGATCGGACCGGACCGGACCAGTATCCGGGACGAACCGAATTTTAAAAAAAAATTAATTGAATCTAATTTTTATTGTAATTTTAAATTTCAAACTTTAAAGTATAAATTTAAAAATTTTCAAAATTTAACTTTAATTCAAATTGGACGATATCAAAAAATTTAAATTGAATACAACAATATTTAAAAAACATAATAAGGCGAATAGCTATATCTTTGGTCTTAATATATAAATTTGATATTACAAATTACATTACAAAAATATTAGTTTGAATTAATAGGTGGTGCCACCATATTAAATCCCTTCGTAAATCATTTCAACATTTCTTTAGTACCATGTCGGGAATAGGTTGAATAGAAGAACTTCCATTGCATTAAATCCCGTTGTCACTTTAATCCTGCATTACTTCATCACGTCATCTGAAATTGGTCGGAGTGGTTCACGACCAAATTTCTTCTCTCGGCATTAATCCAATCTCGAAATATTATCGATATGCTCCAAGCTGTCTGGGCTAGTGAATGCCTATGTTCTCCAAGTTGAAAACTTGCTGCACTAAAGGACGCCTGCCGAGCTACCGACGACGCGCTGCATTAGCTAATTATCATCGAAACCATCAGGTACTAGTTTTGGAAATCTTGGTGCGCTTCTCTCCACCATTTGAGAACATCTTCCTATGTTCTGTCATTTGATTAATAATGCCATCAAAATTCATTTCTATTATCGTAGAAAGTTCAAGTAATACTCTAAATAATGATAATATTATTTTTCATCAAATCTAACCATAGATGCTTTCAGGTTCATTTTCTTTTGAAATTTGTATTAGCATTATATTAAATCATACAAGTTCTTGCTTCAATTTTATGCGATCTTAACTGTGGACAGCTAGAATTTCTTCTAATCATCATAATATCTAAGTTAAAATATATTTTTTCAACCATTCATTGATGAACCCAAAATTTTATACTTAGTCGGGTGTAACCAAACATGCAGTTTGTTAAATAACTTGAGGAATAGGAATATAATATTTATAATAATTTTCTAATCATTTTGTCAAGGTTTGTGAATCTTGGTTTATTTTAGATTATATATTATAGAAGAAATCAACAAATATCAGGCAAACCAGTACAAATTGATGGACTATAAGTATAGAAATTCTTTTTGTAGATAAGTAAAAAACTTTAAGGAAATCATAAGTTCATTTATATCACGCCAATCATTATCATTAGTCTATAGTCATAATCAGAATTATGAGCATTCCAACCATTTTGTAAGGGTATTCGATATTCATAAGCGACTACAAGCATTCATATAAAGTATTCCATCTGTAGACACTGTTTTGAATTTTTCTAGGTGAGATTATTTTCAAAAACAGCGATTTTGAACATCTGTACGCCCGAGACTTAACTTGAAATTTGAATATAAAATGACAGCATTTTGAACTTTCGAACAATCCGTTATCTCCATATTTACACCATCTCTAAACCATCAAATAATATATGTGCAGTACACCTAATATGATTAATTATCACCATAAAAAGGAAAAGTGTAGTTTTTAAATATTGAAGCAGAGATTATTCTTGAAGCATTATCTATGTTTTATCTACTTATTTTATCACATCTTCCATAACTTTTGTTAAAATATCCTAAAATAGTTTGAGCAATAGAAACTACGGTTTTTTGCATTTGACAATATTTGTAACCTAAATTCTTTGTGCATATTAACAATTTTCATCAATCCAATGTGCAGTAACGTCAAATAATCGTACCATGTTACACTACGACCCATATCAGAAGTAATAGGCTTATGTACAAGATTTATAATAAATAAAACAACGAAGATATTGAAAATATTGTGCATGATAATAATACAAGCCTTTTTGAATTGTATTTCAAGCAAACCTTTAAAATTTGGTTATATACAATGTGAATATAATGTATATAAAACCTGGGATTTTCAGCAAAACTAAATGGCAAACCCATAACAATATCATTTAGCTTTTTAGGGGTTTTTTTTTTTCTTCAAGATCGTTGTCTCACTATATGAAGGTAGTGGAAACTAGAGGCCAGAAGAAAGAACAGAAACATGAGACGGGATATTGGTTGTACCATTTTAGAGCCCGCCCACTCCTACATGTTCAGGAAGGGGTGGTAGGTACCGTTTTTTAGCTTCCGGCTACGCTTTAGAATGCAAAAAGTCATTTTTACAACAAGACATTACATGAGATCAAATGTCCCGTCCCGCCAGATTTGCCACAGTTTTATATTAATATATGTTTACATTATTACAAATCGCTTGTGTTTTTATCTTCATTTTGTACCATAAATTGCCAAATAATTGATTTTTTTAACACGTTCTTAACTTAGGCTAGGATGTACTAGGGGGGGGGAACTGGGGAGAGGAAAACGAAATGGGAGCGGGACAGGGTAGTAGTAGTAGTTCGTAGGTGGCTGAGATGAGTGTTTCATCATCATCATCATCAAAATAGGCGTTATCAGTTTTTCTTGTCCCCGTATAATTATCACATATCAATCATTACATATCAGTTATCACTAGGCAAATCCTCATCAAAATTACCAAAGCGACGTTTTCTGTAAAGTTCATGATAAGGAGCTAATCCTGAATTACTATCAATATTAAATACCGTCTCTCAACATGTGTTATAATCATCCGTATGTTTATCTTAATATTAGTAAGATTTTTTAGTTTTTGATTTAGAAGAACTACCGAGTTTTTGCATTATCGGCGGATGAAAGTTACAAACATTTCTTACACGCTCTAATGCACTTTTTCCCCTTTCCTTTTTTGATACAATTATTTTTCCGAAATCATAATTAAAAAATTAAACGTGAGAATAAATATATAAGGAAAAAATGTATGCAATTATGCAACACAATAAAGCATAAATAAATTTAAATATTATTTAAAATATAAATGAACGTAAAAAAAAGTGAGAACGAATGGGAACGAACGTCTACTTAAAAAAAGTAGACGTTTATGACCGCCCGATAGCAGAACGTGAAAGTGAAAACTTGAATTTTGAAGCCTCCAAATCTAATTTCCAAAGACCAAGTAAGCAACACCAAATTTAAGATATTATATATATATAGAATTAGATATTAGAGGATAGAGAGAGAGAAGTGATTGATGAACGAGTAGAAGATGAATTAAATGATATGTGATTTAAAAGACAAAGAATGAAATTTCTTTAGGGGTTTTATAGTAAAAACTGTGAGTTTTAAAGTGTTTTTTTAAGACTTTAGGGTATTATGAAAAAAGTTAGGGGTGGGGTTAGGTTTAAGGATTGGTCAGGTAAAAGGCTTTTATTGGATGAATTTTTCCTTCACCTAGCGTTGGGGGGGCCCCACTAGCCGTTACCCCAACGGCTCGTAACGGTCTATTAAAAAAAAAACTATATCGAACCAGACGGTACCGCCCTTCCTATAACTTCCCGCTTTTCACCTCCACTTATACACCTGTGGTAATTTACCGGAACAGGTGTAAAAATCGATATTCCGTTAATCCGCGTCCCGGTTCCTGTCCCAGAACCGGAAAACCCAAACCCTAACAGGTACTAACCGGTACCGAACCGGACCAGGACGGACCGGACCGGGAACCGGTAGGTACCGGTTCCGCTGCCACTCTTACCTGCTCGAATTGGCATTGCTAGCATTCCAGTTGGTAGAGCATGATCGCTCGGTTATAAAGTTAGTAATGGTGGCTTGTCATTCCAGTCCTCATTTGATCTTATTTGTTTAAATCAATGTTAGCCAACATCTTTGTGGGTCGTTGTGTTCCCTTTTCACTCCGTAATAAGATTTCATACAGATCATGTAATTTTGATGCTCACGTAGTTCTTTAGCAGGCATCTTTTCCTAAGTGAGTTAATGTTCTCCTCTGTTCTCCTCTGTGTTGCTTTGACTTCAAAAATCGGCTGATAGTTTCTCTAATGCAATATGATGGATTATTATCATGTTGTTATTTTGTTCATATTTGTCACCTTGCCTTCATCGTTGGAAAAGTTTTGAAAACCCATTTATTCCGCAAAGTATTGGTTTAGTATGAGATCACTTTGAAATGGGTGTTCAATATGACCATTTGCTAAATATTTAGCTTCTCACTGCTCTTCCTTAGTAATTGTTGCTTACTGTCCAATGGTTTGTAAGTTTGTTTAGTAAGTTTGTTTAGTTCAAAGCATGTTTAGTTTGTTATTAGTTTATCATTTCGAATGCTAATTCACTTCCGTTTGGGTTGCATGTGAAATTCCTTCCGAGTCCGTCTTGGGACTTCATTCCCTTCCTCGCATCTTCGGAGAGCCGTAAAGGCTCAAAAGTCTTTCATACGAGTCAAGCCGTCAAAATAGGCAAATGTAGAAAGTTCTGAAGATCGAAGAAATCAAAGAAGACGGACTAGAAGATTTTATTTTATTTTTTTTATTCTATTTTTTATTCTGTAATTTATTTTGTAAGGGGCATAAGCCTTCGTTACTTTATTTTTGGTATTTTGTTGTGTATGCGTAGATAGGACAGGTGAATGGGTCAAATCCAAAAACAGGTGGGTCCAAAATTCGGTCAAGGGGACAGAACCCGAATTTGGACCCAAATATCTCTCTCTCTCTCTCTCTCTCTCTCTCTCTCTCTCTCTACTTGCTACTTGTTTATATGTCCTCTTAATTTGCCGTTAGATTAGGGTTAGAATAACCGCAAACCCTTCGAAGCGCCTTTCTATTTTATCAAAAGTTAAAACTAAAATTAAATTTTAAAACAATAAGGGTTGCAAAAACTTGTAAATTTGTTTAAATTAAATAGTTCAACCTTCAAAATTGCAAAAGTCTAAAAACAAAAATAGTCAATAAGGTAATCGCTGGAAAACCGTAGTAACGGAGCGTCTGAGGGTGCTTCTTTTGAAAAACCGTCCTAAGACGCATAGGAATCCGAAAAACACTTAAATTTTGCAAAAAAATTTCTGTTTAGTTGTTTTGACAAAATAAGTTTTCTTGATTTTTCTTAAAATTAAGTGGCGACTCCTAAAAGTCGAAATACATTTAAATAAAAACAAACTCTTTGTAATCCTTTTTTCGATAAAACAGTAATTATCAAATTATAGATATGGAGAGTAATTAATTATTTTTAAGTGGCTATATGTAAAAGTTTCTCATTAAAATACCCCATTCTCATATATGCTATTATTTTCTATGTCCACTTTAAAATTATGATATTGTGGCAATTTGACTAATTCTAAGTTAAATTAGATTACATCAATTCGATATTTTAAATAAAAAAAAATAGATATTCAAAACCAACGAAAGTACTAGAAAAATTGTAAGTTTTGCATATCAAATGTGAAAACACATCAAAAATCGTAGTCAAAAGTTATTATTGGTTGACTATAAAAAATAAAACCATGACGATTAAAAATGAACAGAGAGGGTATTATCTATACTTTCAAAATATAACTATTTTACCACCCGATTAAGTGTTTCCTATCATATATTGTTGAAGATACACCTATATACATATATTTTTTCTACCAGAGATACACTAAAATAGGGAAAGAGGCAAGCAAGATGGGAAAGGAGGCGAGTGAAATTTTTTATGTATCCTAGATAGATGTGAATAATACTAGATACGCATATCTTTATGTATCTGGTGTGATTCGTCCAGATACATAAGAAAGTTACGAATGAGATTTATTATGTATCTTTGATACATATGCAAATTATGTTGGATAGAGTGTATCGAGAACAAATTACACATAATTTTAATCTCATGTATCCCGAAATACATGTATATGGATATATTGTGAAACACCAAAATTTGGTGAAATTCATAATATTGCAAATTAAAGTTTTTTTAAACAATTAACTCCTAAATTGGTGGGATTTAAATAAGTTGAAACTATATAGTTAGGCATACTCCAGTCATATATATTATTATTATACTTTCAAAGTATTACGTAAAGTACCACTAATTAAGAATTTTTTTATCATATATTGAGGAAGATACACCTAAATACATGCAAATTTGCTACCAGAAACACTATAATATGGAGAGAGGCGAGCGACATATGTTATGTATTTCATATATACATGCAAATTAACCTAGATACAGTGTATGTAGAACAAATTACACATAATTTTGACCTCATGTATTTCAGGATACATGTACTTGGACATATCTAGACACACCAAAATTTAGTAAAAATCATAATATTGCGAATTAGCGTGGTAGGTAAAGCAATTTACGCTCCTAAAATGTCTAGATTTAAATATGTTAAAACTATATAATGAGACAGACGGCAGGCAGATAGAGAGAGAGAGAGAGAGAGGAGAGACAGGAGAGATAGAGTATGATAGAAGAGTATATCTAATAATTATTATATTAATTAGGATTCGTATTATTAGTATTATGATACGTGCAAAAAGAGTACGTATCGTTACCACGATATGAAGCTTTTCGCCATATATGAGGAAAGATACACCTAAATATATACAATTTTGATACCAAATACACTAAAATAGGGAGAAAGGCGAGAGATATTTGTGACGTATTCATATACATGTGAATTCACTAAGATACAGTGTATTGTAGAACAAATTACACATAATTTTGATCCCATATATCTCGAGATACATGTATTTGGACGTATCTAGACACACCAAAATTTGGTAAGATCCGTAATATTGTAGATTAGAAAGTACCTAAGTAATTAGTTCCTAAACTAATGAGATTTATGTAAGTTGAAACTACATAATTAGACATATTTCACTACCATATACACGATTATTATCTATACTTTCAAAATAGTATGTATTTTACCACTAATTAAGAGTTTTATATCACATATTGAGGAAGATACACCTAAATACATGTATTTTTGTTACTAGGTAAACTAATATAATGAGATAGACGAGCGAGATGGGGGCATGTGAATCACACTTGATACATACTTATAAGAAACATGTATGTGTAATCACATATATCTTGGATACCATATACATACGAGAGTGGTGAGCGAGATGGAAGGGAGGCAAGCAAGATTTATTATGTATCACAAATAGATGAGAATCCACTTGAATACAATGTATCTAGATCAAATTACACATAATTTCAACCTCGTGTATCCCGATATACATGTGTCTGAACGTAGTTAAACGTATATAAACACACAAAAATCTAATAAAATTTATAATATTACAATTAGTTCCTAAACTGTAAATTTTTCAAAAGCTAGCCCAAAAAAATATCATTGGTCCATTTTGTTTTTGGTCAATTCAGCACATCTAAGAATTGTATTGATTTGTCAAAATATTTTGATTACCACTCACTTTTAATACTTCTTGTCCCAAATCAACTAAATAACAATTAAAATAATTAATAATTTATTTATTTATTAACTCAATTTATTTTATTCCATTGAAATTCAACTCAACATAAGGGTTTGTTTAAATAGGTGTAATTATCAGGCTATAATTACACTGTCATGTTTGGATGTTACAGTGTAATTACACATGTTCTGTTTGGATGAAAAAAAACAATCATAAAATTATATTAAATTTTAAAGATAAAAATTCTTTAAAATTTATATTAAACAAATAAGAAACTTTATAAGTGATATTGAATTAAATATTTAAGATATATATTTTTTTTTATATATATTATTAATTAATAAACATATGTTATTAACTAATATTTTGAAAAAGAAAAATAATGACTGATCTTTTTTCAAATTAATATATTTCAATTTAATTGATCATAAAACTGAAAGTATGAATTTTCTATTAACATCGTGAAATGCATGTTTAATAAAAAGATTAATATATAAATAATATGTCATAAATTATTAAAATATTTGACAAATAGATAATCTATCAAAAATATTTTAATAATTTATGACATTTATTTATAAATTCAAAAGAAAAAATTTAACATAATACTTTTATCACATATTTCAACATAGCATACATAAATATGATTTTTTTTTATAAAAGAAAAGGTAAGTCTATAACAGTCACGACCCCGACCATCAATCATGACACCCACACTAACCCTCTGTGGGAGAACCAATTCAAACTAATAAATTTTATGAAAATAAAGACATTTAAAAATACATAAGCGGATTTAAATGAAGAAATTATTTATTAAGGAGTTCTCATAAACTTCGAAAGTTCCATAAAAAAAAGTCAACTAACATGAATGCGGATATACAACTCCTAGAAATTTAAAATGTAATTTACCAAAACTCTAACAACGACAAGTCTCAGAACAAGGGTACAACCCTGAAACTAACAAGCACCTTAAACAATAGTCTGAGTCCAAAGAGAGTGGACTTAAACAAGAGAGATCCATAGAAGCCTGAAAGAACTAGCTCGCCCTTGAATCTGGTCATGCTCAATAATCACATAGCTGAGGTCTATCAATAGCCGCCAGAAGATGTCTTATACTCAACAAAAATAAGAGCAAGTGCAGTATCAGTATACAACCACCGTCTACTGATAGGATCACACGAGTATCTCACTAAGTGAATCATATATAAGTCATTACAACATCATAAACATGCACACATCAAACATATACAATATTGAATATCACATGCTTTCAACAATACACATTTATATCAAGTAGTTGCTACTCTCATGGAACTCATTTCAATGGTCCTCTCATGAAACCCGAACTCAAACTGTTAGTGCACCGGAACATGGTACTCGATCCCATGTTTATGCCAGACGTGACAATCGATCCCATATTTATGTCGAGACGTGGGGATCCGATCCATGTTAGTTATGTCAGAACTTGGCAATTGTATCAAAGATAATTATGCTGGAACGTGGCAATCAGATCCATCAACACACCACAATCACAAGTATACTTTCAAGTCATACAATCAAGAGTGATTCATGACATATATTCATTCGTCTATCTCATTACAATTAGTGTGATCAATAATGAAACATCTCCATTTATACATGCATCATAATGAATCAAGAACAAACATATATCATATAATCATGAAATCACAACCATCAGCTACCTCAAATCCAAGCTTGAATCCCCTAAGGCCTTTGAATCTCTTCTTTCTGAATTTTTTCCGCTTGTTCTAGGTCTACAAACAATTAATATACGCAATAATCAACAATCAAAGGTCTAATTATCCAATATTAACAAACTCAATAACCCTAGACCAAATCCTAGATCTCCATACCCAGATTAAGGCATCTCCCGCAACGAATTCCAGGTCAAAACCCTTCCACTTCGATAATAACCCAAGAAAGTAGGTTCTACGGATCAAAAAATAGTTTTGGGGAGTTAAATCTTTCCTTTAGCCTTAAGAATGATGGAAAACCGTCAAGAAAACCCCTAGGGTCGTTCCTTAGCTCTCAAAGTTGAAAAATACAGAAATTTAACGTTTTTAGATTTTATTTACAACTTCAAATCCTGTTTTCCCGCTACGGCGGACCCCATCCCGCTCAGGCGGCCCGCTGTGGCGCTCTAATCCTTCTCTGGTGGCTTGCACGGAGACATAATATTACCCCTTGGCCCTAAGATCATTTCGGGAGTTCTACTCGTCCGAATTCGATTCTGTAATGTCGTACATGTTCCTTATCATCTTAGCAATCTATTCATGTAATCAAATTCATAATTAGATCTCTCATTCCTTATTAGAGTTCCCTAGACCTCAGTGACTCAGATTTCATCCAAATCTGAACTAGGCTAGGAATTTCAAGTTACTACCAAAAAGTTTTCTGGTTTTCCCGTTGGCTTTACTATAACGACAGAACCTGGTCGTTATAATAACCTTTCTTAGCAGTAAATTCTATTTTTATTTAAATATGGGAATACTAATAATAGTGTGCTAATGAGAAAATAAGCATGAGATAAAGAAATAAATAATTCAAAAAAAATAATAGAATCACGTGAAGTAAGGTTGAGAATGAGAAGAAAACGAAATATAAAATAAAAAATCAACCTATAGAAATTTTTAGGAAAAACAAAAAAACTTAAAATAATAAAAATGAAAAAGTTGAAATGGAAAAAATATAATTAAAAAAATAAAAAAAAGTTTTAAAAAATAGAACAAGAAATAATTATCTGACAGTCATTACGTCTTTTTGTGAATTGAAAAGTGTACTACCCTATCAACTTTATACCAATTATTTACTGATAAAATAAATATTTATCGAACAAAATAGATTATTGAATTTAGAGAGAGTTGAATTTAGAGAGAGTAGTTTGGGAATTTTTCTGAATGAATTCAATTAGAAGGTGAGAGGAGAAACCTCTATTTATACAAGTATATCAATAATGTGAAGGTTAACTAACTATTCTAACAAACTAACTAACTTTATGATTTACAAGTAATTAAAATAACTAACTACTATTTAGTACTCGAATCAACTAACTAATCATTCATATCTCTATCTTTAATATTCCCCATCAAGCTAGATGTATTGAAAATATTCAAGACACCTAGCTTGGCCAACAAAATTCATGTTGTGACCTTCCTAATTCCTTTGTTAGTGAATCAGCTTGCTGGTCTCTAATATTGATGTTGCTTGTTTTGATTAATCCTTGTTGCATTCTAGCAGGTCTCTAGTGTTGATGTAGCTTGTTTTGATTAATCTTTGTTGCATTCTTTCTCGAATAAAATGGCAATTGATCTCAATGTATTTTGTTCTTTCGTGAAAAACAGTTGTTGCTATCTGTATGACAGCCTTACTATCATAATGTATAGTAGTAGGCTCATTCACTTTTAATCCCAGCTCCTTAAACAAGTTAGATACCCAAACAACTTCAGCAGTCAATGTAGCTAGACTTCTGTACTCTGCTTCAGCAGAACTTCTAGAAAATGTGCCTTATTTCTTTGATTTCCAAGCAATCAATGACTTCCCATATTTCAACAAATATCCTGTTACCGATCTTCTTGTATTAGGACAAACAGCCAATCGACATCACAAGAACCAGTTAACTGTGGTTGTTCTCAGCATTCATAAGCAGCCCAAGACCTGGTGCTGTCTTGATGTACCTTACTACCCTTAAAGTTGCATTCCTAGTGTGAAACTTTTGGCTTCTGTAAAAACTAACTTAGACTCTGTACTGAAAAAAAGCTATTTCAGGTCTAGTATTTGTGAGATATAATAACTTTCCATTAAGTCTTTTGTACTTGTTATATCAAGGAATAATTCATCAGAATCATCCAAGAAGAAATCAACATTTGTAAGTTTCACATTACTTTCCAAAGGGGTTGTTGATGCCTTAACACCTGCCAAACCAGTCTCAGACACTAGTTCCAGTGCGTATTTTCTCGGTTCATTAGAATTTCCTATTCTAATCTACAAAATTCAAGACCAAGAAAATATTTTAATTCTTCCAGATCTTTGATTTTAAAATAAAAGTGCAGAACTTGCTTAGTCTCTTGATGAATCATTTTCCTGTGATCAATAAGTCATCCACATAGACCAACACTATCACCAATGGTGCACCCCTTCTCTTAGTGAACAAGTAATAGTCTAAATGACTTTGTATGTGCCTTGAACTAATCAAAGCATTCGTTAACTCTGCATTCCATTGCCACGAAGCTTGTTTTAGTTTGTATAAAGACTTCATAAGTCTGCATACTTGTTGTTCCCCATTGGCAGAAGAACCTTTATACATGTTTATATACATTTCCTCAAGAAGATCTCCTTGTAAGAAGGCATTAAAAACATCCAATTGATATACCATCCAATTTTCAGCTGCTGTAATAGCAAATATTGTCCTTACTGTGACCATTTTCACTACAGTTGAAAATGTTTCTTGTTAATCAATTCCTTCAGTATGGCTATATCCCTTTGCTACAAGCCTAGCCTTAAATCTTTCAACTTTCCCACTTGCTTTATACTTGATTTTAAACACACATTTGCAACCTATTGCCTTCTTTCCTGGTGGAAGTTTCACAATTTTCCATGTGTCATTATCTTCTAATGCAGCAATCTCATGTTTCATGGCTTGCACCCACCTATGATCCTTTACAGCTTCTTCATAATTCTTTGGTTCAACTTCTGTAGACATCTTACTTATATAGTCCTGATATGGAACTGATAATTGACTATAAGAAAAGTAGCTAGTTAGTGAGTGAGGATGATCAGTGACATGAGTGACATAATCTTTCATCAAAATAGGTGGATGAGAGTGTCTAGCTGAGGTTCTAAGCAGAAAAGTTGATTCATAAACTACATCATCAACTACATCACCTGCTGCATCTACATCACTCTGTGGAAATAATTCTTCATGATCATGATCAATATCTATCTCTTATTCATTACCAAGAGGTTCAGTTGGAGGAACATAATCAACCCTCAGATCAGTGTAATCATGTAAGGAAACTGCTCCTTGAGGCCATTGAATGTAAAGAACTCTCTTTAAAGACAACATCCCTACTTTCTACAAACTTTTTAAGGCTCAAATTATATAAAATATACCCTTTTTGAGTAAGGAATAGCCCATCATTACACAAGCATCAGCTCCGGTAGAAAACTTATCATTTTTGACCAACTTAGTTGCATAACAGAAACAACCAATAGTTCTCAAATGATCAAGGTGAGGTTTAGTATGATGAAAAATCTCATAAGGGGACGAACCCTGCAATACATTAGTAAGCATCCTATTAATCAAGTACACAACTGTTAACACACATTCACCCCAGAATCTGATTGGAATATAACCCTTAAATTTGATAGCTCTAGCCACTACAAGAATATGTCTATGTTTCCTCTCAACCACTCCGTTCTGCTGTGGAGTGTGAGGACAACTACTTTCATGAATTATTCCCAAAGAAGTAAACAATGTGTTACATTCTGCACTAAAGAACTCAGAATCATTATCTAATCTGATCCACTAAACCTGCTTATTAAACTGATTACTTACTAGTGCCGAGAAAGATTTTAAAGTAACAAAAACATCACTCTTGAACTTCAGTAAAATCAACCAAGTCATTCTAGAATTATCATCCACAATAGTCAAGAAAAATCTGAATCCATTATGTGTAGTAACCTTGAATGGACCCCTTACGTCAACATGAATTAGATCAAATACATTTCTACATCTAGACATACTAATTGAAAATGAAAGTCGAGTTTGCTTAGCCAAAGGGCAAATTGAACAATCAGTCACAATTGCATCTTTATTCACTAATGACAATTGCTTTAAAAACCTTGAATGAAGGGTTCCCCATCCTGTTGTTCCATAAACTTTGTGAAGCATCATCTGTTCTTGCCATCAAACTCTGACCATTGCTAATACTTCCAGTGCTTGATTGACAAAAGTTCTTAGGGAAATAGTACAGACCTTCTATCTCTTTACCAATCCCCTTCACCTCTCCATTGAAAAGGTCCTGAAAATGCAGAACTTAGGGGAAAAACTAACAGAACACTTCAACTGTCTAGTCATTTGAGAAATTGATAATAAGGCATACTTAAAATCAAGAACCACCAAAACATCCTCTAGTAAATCAGCATCTCCTATTATGCAGTTTTCATAATGAGTAACAATAGTAGTCTGACCATTAGGTAGATAAACCTTTCTTCCTATGTTCATATTAGAATAACAAATGTTATCTAGTTCATCAATATTAGAAGTCATGTGGCAAGTTGCTCTTGAGTCAACTATCCATTGTCTCCTTCTATCTTGCATAACATGTTTATTACTAGCATTCAATATCTCAATTCCTTTTCTATCAGAGAATAAGGAAACATTAATGTGTTTAGAGTTACCTGCCATATTGACTACAACTTCCACTTTATCTTCTTCATCCAGGAACTTCATTATTTTCTGATATTGAGCAGGTATGTATGTGGACTTCATGGCAAGAGCTTGCAAGTTAGTTCGAACATAATCTAAATCACCTGACCCTTGTGCTTTGTAAGAATTTTGTGCAGTTTTTTAAGACCTTAATCCATCATCAACTTTGTTTACTTGCACATTATTTGCCATACCTTTGTGGTGATTTGTTCCCCTAGAATTTGTGAATCTAGGTTCATTGTTGTTTCCTGTTTTCTTTTTAAACTTCTAATCTTCAGGATATCCAACAAGTTTAAAGCAAATATCCTTAGTGTGCCCAAGAAATTTACAATGACCAGAAAACAAATTCTAATTATTGTTATAATTCCCTTTTCCATATTCACTATTATCACCATCAGTTCGACCATTTCTAGATCCATAATTCCCTCTTCCTGCATACAGTGTTGTGGCCTCAATCATATTTCCTCATGTGTGTATTTCAGAGGTGTGTCTTTGACTTTCTTCTAAAACTATTAGTGAATATGCCTTACTACATTGTGTAAGGGATTCATCATCAATAATTGACTCCTTGCATGACTATAGACATCATTTAATCTCATTAAGAAGGCAAATAAATGCAAATACTGCATGTGATCAACTTAGGTCCTTGATTTGTCACAATTACAACATGGAGGTGGAACAAGTGCATCAAACTCATTCCATAACAGTCGCAACTTAGTAAAATAGGCTGAAACAATCAAATTACCTTGATGAATTTTGGAAATCTCCCTATGAAGTTGATATGTCCTCGATCCGTCTATCTGATCAAAACATTCTTTTAGATCTGCCCATACAGTCGCATCGTCTGAAGCATAAACGATTCCGCTTAGCAATTCTTTCGAGACCGTGTTCATGATCCATGCAAGAACAAATGCATTACATTTCTACCATTATTCTTCCTGTTCCAGTGCATAATCAGCCTTTTTACATGTTCAAGTACAAAAACCCAATTTGATCTTTGCTCTGAGATTAATCAGCATCAATCTCCTCCATAGTGAGTAGTTTTCAGATACAGTCAATTGAACCGTGGTTAATGTGCTTCCAAGAGTATCAGATGGATGGAGATAGAGTGGATGATTTCTTTTCGACTCAATCCACTCAAATATTTCATGAACATCAACTTGTGGTGCATCATCTTCTTCACCGGGCATCGTTTCTGATTGAAAGAAAGTATGTTCTTCACTAATGGAGATCTCCAAGATTGAACTATTAACTTGAATCAAACTATTATTAACTCCAATTGCTCTGATACCATATTGAATTTAGAGAGAGTAGTTTGAAAATTTTTCAGAATGAATTCAATTAGAAGGTGAGAGGAGAAATCCTCTATTTATACAAGAAGATGAATAACGTGAAGGTTAACTAACTATTCTAACAAACTAACTAACTTTATGATTTACAAGTAATTAAAATAACTAACTACTGTTTAGTACTCGAATCAAACTAACTAATCATTCATATCTCTATCTTCAATATAGATTAAATAGTATAATTATATTAAATTACACTAAATTCAATTATCAACTTTCGAAGGAGGCCATAACATTCTTGCCTTACCAAAAATATAGTATTGAAAAAATGGCGTAGAACGTCTTACGTGTAAATGCACTACGGCTCAAGATCTAACTTTACAAAGGAAGTGATTACCCTAGTTGAAGTTGGAGTATTATAATAATAATATTATATATTCTATCACGCCCAAAACGGTCCCGCGACTGGTACCCACACTTACCCTTACTATGTGATGCGAACAAACCAATCTAAACCTAACATTAAATGTAATATCAATAGAAAGTAATGCGAAAGACTTACAACTAATTAATAAAAACCAATTCAATAACTTCTAAAATTCAACATATATTATTTCCCCAAAATCGGGAAGTCATCACCACAAAGAACATCTATGATCAAATTACTAAACTAGAGTATTCTAAAAAAAGCTAAAATAACAAAAGCAGCTATGCCGGAACTTCAAGGCAATCAAGACATGAGAGGGATCCAGTCCAAGCTAGGACGATTAGCTCACCTGAAGATCCGGTGTTGTTGTGACCGAAGATGGCTTAGAATTGCGGTTGAGTTGAAGACGACGGCACGTTTGCTGCAATCCACAATAAACAAGAAGAAAACATAAAAGTAGGGGGGATACAACCACCAAGTACTGAGTAGGTATCATCGGCCAACTCAAATAGAAACAATAATCTCTGAATAACATGAATAAAATCAACTAATATTCTTAACATGTGATAGCAACAAGTACAAACATCATTTTATAGTATCACCGAACATATCTGTGGGACTCAAGCCTCCTACAATACTTGTTTGGGATACATGTTCTTAGATTGGTTATATTATCATCTTTCAAAGATTATTATCTTTATTCCTCTTCTGTCGGTACGTGGACACTCCGAAATCCTCTCCACTATGTGTCGAACGTGACACTCGATCACCCTCTACTATGGTCGGAACGTGACACTCCGATCCCGATAATTTCAATGTGTCGTACGGACACCCGATCCCCTACACTACGGTGTCAGTTCGTGACACCCGTCCACTATCTGTGTCGGTACGCGTGACACTCGATCCCCCTACTTACGTGCGGTTCGTGACACCCGTCCACTAATTATATGTTTGTCGGTACGTGACACTCGATCCCCTACTCTACGTGTTGGTTCGTGACACCCGTCCCACTCAATTTCTATGTGTCGGTACGTAACACTCCGATTCCCCTACATCTAAGTGTCGGTTCGTGACACCCGTCCCACTATTCTATGGTGTCGGTTTACGTGACACTCGATCCCCTTACATCTAAGTGTCGGTTTCGGACATCCGGTCCCACTAATTCTATGGGTCGGTACGTGACAATCCGATCCACTAATCTCAACTTGTTATTAAATTCATCAAAGCCTTCTTATATCAAGGCATCATCATTAACAAGCGATTAAGTTTTAACAAATTTGGGATTTCAATCGCTCATCATGCTTGTTTCATCACAATCATATAATGTAAAATCAATATGCATACACACAGTAATCATAAAGAAGACTCTATAATACTACCCAACACATATCATCGCTATTAAGAGTTTTACTAAGAATAGTGTAAAAAACCATAACGTACTCCACCGAAGACTGTGATCAAGCAAGAACTTCCCAAGCCTGTGTGTGTTCCTCTTCTGCGTTTCGATTTCTCACTCTTTTCTCGTTCGATCTCTCTCTATCTTGCTGTTCTTTTCTTTTTCTTATTCAAACCCTCTTTCTTACCCTAATATCATATAATTAAGTTTTTAAAAGATGGCATAATACATCCACTAATTAACTTAAGGTTACCTCTTTTATCCTCAGTAATATAGACTATTAACATTAACCCATTACTTTATAATTACAGCAGGAAATAGTCCAAACGCCCCTTAAATAATTAATCAGAAATCCGACCCGCCTGGGATTACGCAGCCCGTGACGGGCAGTCGTGCATGAGCGGTCCGTTCCTGCTGTCCGTCGCAAGGGGTCAGGACACCTGATTTTTGTAAAAAGTCTTGTGACGGCCCATTCTGAGACGGTCCGTCCTTCCATTCGTAGTGGCGTGCTTCAAGAGAGTCGATTTTAAGTACCAACTTCAGAATTTCTAAGTGTAATGGGACGAGACCTCCAAGACGGTCCGTCGTGACCGCTGACGGTACGGCGTGGCATCGTTGCCTCTGCAGTTTTCCAGAAATAAAATATGCTGCTCAAAGAACTAAACAGGTCGTTACAAAGATACCAATTTACCCATCGTTAGTCCACGAACGATCACGAGAAGAAAAACAAAGAGTGAAAGGAAGTACCTGAGTCTGTAAACAGATGTGGGTATTATTTCTTGCTATATCGCCTCCTTCCCCAAGTAGTAGCGTCTTCAGCCGGTCGATTCTCCATTGACACCCCTTTGATGGATGCAAATCTCCCTTGACCTCAACTTGCAACTTCTCTATCTAAAATAGGCAACAGGCTCTTCCTCATAAGACAAAATCTCATCAAGAAAAACTGAACCAACGGATTAATGTAGTTTCCAGTGCCATGGTATCCTTTTCAACATCGCACATGGAATACCGGATGCACTCCGGACAGCTTTCCTGGAGCACTAAGTTCTAATCTCATAAAAGCCACTCTAGCCCGTACTAGTTTAATAGCCTGCAATGTATGGGACCAATTTGTAACCTTGGGCGCTGCCTTCTTTTACCAAACCGCATCACCCCTTTCATTGTGCGAAACTTTCAACAAGACTTGTTCACCCTCTATGAAATCTAAGTCCCTAACCTTTCGATCTGGAAATATTCTTTTGCCTATTTGCGCCGCAGAAGCTTTTTTTCTGAATGGACTTCACTTTCTCCTATCGAATCCTCAAAAGATAGTACCCCACCAAGGCCTAACCTCGAATGCTCAAACCAACCAATGGGGGACCTACATCTCCTACCATAAGTGCTTCAAATGGAGCCATGTCAATACTAGAGTGATAGCTATTATTGTATGAAAAACTCCGCTAAGGGTAAGAAGCTATCCCAATGGCCACCAAATTATATCAAGCATGCAAGGAGCATATCCCCTCCAACACTTGAATCGTTCGCTCAGACTGACCAATCGGTCGGAGGTGATGAAATGCCAAGTACTAGGTCCAACCTAGCTACCTAATTCCGCATGCAATGTTCTCCAAAACTAGAGTAATATTGCGTACCTCTATATGATATGAGGGGACAGTGGAACTCTATGCAACGAACAACTCTGAGAGGTAAAGTTTGGCAACTTCTCTGCATTATAAGTCACCGTTGACGGAATGCAATGAGCAGACTTCGTCATATGTCCACAATTACCCAAAATCGAGTTCAAAACTTACCCCAATGTCTTCGGAAGGGGACCAACCACGAAGTCCATTGCAATCTCTCCCACTCCATTCAGGAGAATGGGCATTCTCTTGCAAGTGTTCCTCCGGGCCTTTGGTGTTCATACTTTACTTGTTGACCAATTTGGGACATTTGGCCAATAAAATCCACAATATCAAGCTTCATTCTACTCCCCAAAAGTGGTGCTTTAGGTTCACGGTCATCGGGGGGCACCCGGATGTATCGAATACCTGAACTATGAGACCTATTCAGAATAGTGTTGATCAAATCAGACGCGGGGTACACGATACCCGTCCCTTAATCCTCAAAACCCCTTCCTCACGATTTTCGCTTCTTAGCATCTCCTGACAACACTTTATCTCGGATCCGGATCAATTTGTCATCATTTTAATGCTTTCCCTAATCTTGTCAGGAAGGGAGGAAGATCTTGCCCAACAACAAGCTAAAAAATCCTCACTTCTCATTTACTTCTAATCTCATAAGGTCGTTAGCAGAATCTGCACTTATCTAGCCAATGCGGGTCTAGAAGCTGCAAGTGAGCTAGATTCCCATCTTCCCGCCTTTCTACATAAAGCATCCGCTAAAAATTCGCCTTCCCCGGATGTATAAAATAGTGATGTCGTTAGTCCTTCAGTAGTTCCATCATCTCCTCGTCTCAAGTTCAAATCTTTCAGAGTAAAGGACATATGTTAGCTACGATGATCCGTTAGACCTCACACAAACCCATTAAATAGGTCTCCATGATTAATGCAACCCACCACTGCAGCCCAAAACCAGAAATAGGAGGCATCACATAAAACAATGAAGTTCTACCCTCCACTGGCAAGGTACGGATAGGTGAGGTAGTCAACGAGTCTTGAACTTCTGAAAAGCTTTCCTAACACTCATTCCGACCATACAAATGGAACATTTTGCTTAGTAAGTTCGCAGTTGGGAAGCAAATAAAGAGAAACCTTGACAAAATCGGCGGTAGTTTTGGCCGGTAGTAGCTAGCTAAACCAACAAAGGCTCCTTATGTGGCCCACATTAGTAGGTCTGACCAAATTTTCCACTTTCGATCTTAGAAGGATCCACCATCACCCATCCTTAGAACCACGTTGCCCCAAGAAGGACACTCGCATTCTAGCCAAAACTCACACTAGGAGAACTGGCATTAAAGCTTTTTCTCCCTCAACATTTCCAATACCATTCTCAAATGCTCCTCATATTCCTCCTTACTTTTAGAGTATCTCAGTATATCATCAATAAAATACGATCACAAAGAGATCCAAATATGACTTTAAAAACCCGTTCATCAAATCAATGAACGCAAGCAGGGGCATCGTAAGACCAAAAGACATCACTACAAATCGTAATCCCATACCTGCGTTCTAAAAGCAGTCTTGGCACATCCGTTCGCCAGTATTTCAATTGATTGATAACCGGAATCTCAACTATGTCAATCTAGAGAAAGACACAAGACCTTGTAAACTGATCGGAACAAAGTCATCAATGCGAGGAAGAAGGATACTTGTTCTTTATGGGGACCTTGTTCAACTGCCGGTTTAGTTAGTCGTATGCACATCCGAAAACTCCCATCCCTTCTTCTTCACAAACAAACGGAGCACCCCAATGAGATGCATAGATGCACTTGGTCTAATGAAGCCTTGGCTCAACAACTCTTGAAAGTTGGGCTTTAACTCTCTTAACTCCGCGGAGCCATTCTATAAGGGGTAAGAAATGGGCGGAGTACACGGTTTCAAGATCAATCAAGAAGTCACTATCCTCTCTGGTGGCAATACCAGGCAGGATCTGACAGGGAACACATCAAGAACTCACGGACCCCCCACCGAAACGACTCAATCGAAGGTAATTGGGTAGTGTCATCCTTCGAATGGGCAAGAAAGATAAACACCCTTTTACTAACCATTTTCTTAGCACGAAGAAAGGACGATGAATGCACGATTGGGACGTGAAGTCACCCTCCCACACTAACGGATCTGTCTCAGGTTGGCTAACGTCACCGTTTAGCATACATCCAGATCGGGCAAATTGCGGAGGGAGAAAAGCCAAGTCATACCAAGAATACATCACAAACATCAACCATTCTAAGATAACCAATCTACATAAGTGTTGCTCACCCACAAAAGTTCCAAAAACAAACCTATATACCTTTTCAACTACCACACTCACCCACGGAGTAGAAAAACACGAATGGCATATCAAGTTAATTCACAATGTAAAATGAGACCATTAGCAAATGAGGAAAGATACATAGAAATGTGGATCCAGGATCAAACAAAATCGGAAGCCATGCCATCACAAACCAGAAGAGTACCTGTTGATGACAGCATCAGAACGTCTCCGCTCCGATCTCCCAGGGAAAGCATAAACAATGTGCCCTTGCGTTTGTTGTCGTGCCCCTACCATGTTGTGAGTAGTGGCTCCAGTTTGCCATCACCCCGGCCGTTTGGTGACCCCATTACCAGACAACCACGTCCTCCAGAATAACGGCTCTACCATGGACCACCTCTACCTCTAGCTATTGGGGGTCTATGACTCTGTTTGGGACTTCCTCCTAATATGGTCCAGTCTCCCACATCCATAACATTCTCTGAGTCGGGGCATTAGGTCTCTAAGAAGAAGTGTTGACCGGTATGAGGTGGACCCCAAACTACAGTATGTAGGTGAAGGACTGGCATGGGGTCGAACTTGAGTACCTCCGAACCCTGTCCTATAGAGTATAAGGAACCACTAAACTCACCTCCCTTTCGAAACCTTTGAGATGGTCGGTGTCATTGGTGAAGTCATCGGCCTTCACTCCCATTACCTGTATAACGAAGTGGTTACACATTCTTGAAAGGATTTCGCTGTGGCCCGCTCACCTGTAAGGTGAAATTCGCAACTCTGAATTCAAACCCCTTCACAAAAACGGCGAATCCGCTTGTGGAACTGAAAAGAGTTGGGTGCATACCTGGATAATGCGCGGAACTTAGCCTCTATGCAGTTTAACGACATCCCCCTTGCTCTAGGCTAAGAACTCATCCCTTTCCTATCCCTCAAAGTCCGGGGATATTACTTCTCCATAAACAGCTAGAGAATTGAGGCCAAAGTCATAGGTGGTGCCTATGTTGGTTGACACTCAACATGTGGACCGCCCCCACATTTTGCTTCCTTGAAAACTAGGTTAACTCCACGAATCAACACCAAACGTTCTTCTACTATACCCATCTTGTGTAGTAGCCATGCATCAACCAGAAAATCGGAGCCATCCTCAGATTCTGCACCCGTGAAGATGGAGGCTTCAATTTCAAGGAACTTACTGAAAAAGTTCATGCTGATCATTTGTTCATTATAGGCCGGCCCAGTAGTTCAGACGAGGAGGGAAGGAAGGAAAAACGTGTCTATTTCCAATGAGGCATCAATGCGGGGAGCCATAGTAGTTGCATGTTGTACTCCGGAACAGAGGTGTTGGTGCAGAAAACACTGGAGGCGTCTGGCCCTGATAGATAACCCGCTAAGGATAAGACCAAGAACCTGATTGATCATCTCTGGATAGGTGGGAGGGAAATCTCTTTGCACTTGTTCATTTTCCCCTTCCTCACCCTCTCTTACCACTTCTCAGGTCGGTGGAGGGAGTCACCGCCCCTAGTACCAGATGGGCTAGGTGCGGTCCTCTTCCTCAGAGGACGTTTCCTCCACGACCTCTTCCACGGCCTCTGTCACCCACTCCTCTTCGCGCTACAGCCCAGTAAAAATACTGGCTGGCTCAGACGCACCATGTTATGCCGGTGCTGGTGTTGGCCGTTAGTTGTTGCTCTAGTTCTAACCATCTGCGAAATAGAGGGAAGATGGTCAGATACCAATTGTATCACTAGATACCAATTGGATCCAATTAATAGCACAGAAAGAAGGAAAGAACGAAAAAAGAATGAATTTTCCTAAAGTCGATAGCCTCGCAAAGAAAAGTAAAGGGTCCCCCTACCGTTTCGTTAAGACTCTATTGACCTGTCTTGTGTATGAGGACCAAGAACCTAAGCTGATACCAAGTTGTCACGACCCAAAACGGTCCGGGACTGGCACCCACAAGTACCCCCTATGTGAGCGAACCAAACAATCTAAACCTTAACATTTCAATGTAATATACTAGAAAAGTAATGCGGAAGACTTAAACTCATTATAAAACCAATTCAATAACTTCTAAAATTCAACATCTATTATTTCCCCAAATCTGGAAGTTCATCACACAAGAACATCTATGATCAAAATTAACTAAAACTAGAGTGTTCTAAAAAAGCTAAAATAACAAAAGCTAGTTCTATGCCGGAACTTCAAGGATTCAAGACATGAGGAGGAGCAGATCCAGTCCAAGCTAGGGACGCATTAGCTCACCCTGAGATCCGGTGTGACGAAGACTGGCTCGGAATTGCGGTTGATTGAGTTAAAGACGACGGACCGTTTGTTTGCGCATCACAAATAAACAAGAAGAAAACATAAAGTAGGGGGTCAGTACAACACAAGTACTGAGTAGGTATCATCGGCCAACCAAAATGAAGCAATATATCTCAGGATACATCATACAAATCAAAATATTCTTAAAAGTGAATTAGCAAAAAAGTACAAACATCATTTTTATAGCATCAACCGAACATATCTGTGGGACTCAAGCCTCCAGACCATACTCGTTGTTTTTAGGTTACAGGTTCTTTAGATTGAGTATAGTATCACTTCAAGATTCATTATCTGTATTCTCTTGTGTCGGGACGTGGACAATCCGATCCTCTACTACTATGTGTCGGAACGTGACATTCGATCCCCTACTACTATGTGTCAGGAAAGTGACACTCCGATCCCATAATTTCCATTTGTGTCGGTACGTGACACTCTGATCCCCTACATCATAAGTGTCAGTTCGTGACCACCCGTCCCACTAATCTATGTGTCGGTAAGTGACACTCCGATCCCCTAACATCTACGTGTCGGTTCGTGACACCCGTCCCACTAATTCTAGGTGTCGGTACGTGGCCACTCTGATCCCCTACATCTAGTGTCGGTTCGTGCACCCGTCCCACTAATGCTATGTGTCGGTACGTACACTCCGATCCCATACAATCTACGGTAGCGTTCGTGACACCCGTCCCCACTAATTCATGTGTCGGTACGTGACACTCGATTCCCTACATCTACGTGTCGGTTCGTGACACGTCCCATAATTCTATGTGCCGTACGTGACACTCCGATCCACTAATTCACTATATTAAATTCATCAAGCCCTTCTTTTATATCAAGGCATCATCATTAACAGAGATTAGATTTTATCAGATTTGGGATCAAGAGCTTCATCATGTGTGTGATCACAAATCATATATATGTAAAATCAACATCATGCATACACACAATTAAGCATAAAGAGACTCTATAATATACCCAACAAAATCATTCGCTTATTTAAGAGTTTTACTCGAATAGGAAAAAACCATAACCTATCCTCCACCGAAAGACTAGTGATAAGCAAAGGAATTTCCCAAGCTTGTGTTTCCTCTTCTCGTTCGATTCTCCCTTCTGTATCTCGTTCGATCCTCTCTATCTCTTGATGTCTTTATTTTTCTTATTCAAACCATTCTTTCTTTTACCCTATTATCAATAATTTAAGTTTTTTAAAAGAAGGCACTAATATCCACTAATTAACTTAGGTTTACTCTTGTATCCTCAAGTAATTAGACTTATTAACATTAACCCAGTTACTTTATAATGAAGCAGGAAAATAGTCAAAAACGCCCCTTAATAATAACAGAAATCGGACCCCAAAACCGGATTACGCAGCCCGTTACGGGCCGTCGTGACTGAGACGGTCCGTCCTGCTGGCCGTCGCAAGGGGGCAGAACACCTGAATTTTGTAAAAAGTTTGTGACGGGACGTCATGCCTGAGACGGCCGTCCTGCAATTCGTCCGGGCGTGCAGAGAGTCAATTTTCAGTTTTTACCCAATTCAGAATTTCTAAGTGCTAATGGACGAGAACCTCCACGACGGTCCGTCTTGACCGTGACGGTCCGCGTGGCTCCGTTGTGGCATCTGCCGGTTTTCCAGAAATTAAAATTTGCTGCTCAAAACGACTAAACAGGTCGTTACAATAATAAGAATAATAATAAGAAATAATAATAAAATAATAAAATACTAATATAATAATAACCCCGTCGTGAGACAAAAGTTTGGCTTGTGTTCAAGTGTCCATATGCCCAGGAATCTTCATTTTCAAAAAAATCATTGATTTAAGTATATTTTAAATTGATCAATGTAGATTTTAGATTATGTAATGTAAGATGGCACTCTTAAAGAAATTAAAACACATATTTAAATTAATATCCAAAACTCAAACTTAAAATATATTGTTAAGAAAAACATAATATCATTTATTGCACCAGGTGGATCGATTTGAAAGAGATAAAATGAAGGCAGGTTTCTATCAAAATCAAAGGAATATTGTGGTACATGTCACCAACTTCACCAGGTGGAATGTCTGTCCAAATTGAAATATACTCTTCCCCTCTAAAAATAATATATACTGTGAACTTTTGTGACGTGACACGCTTTTTAAAATATTAGTTGATAAACATCAATTAAAGAATACTTTATTAATATTATTTTTTGCTTATTTTCAACTTTTCTATTAGAGAAAATAGTTGATATTCTCATTATAGAAAAAACATCTTCTTAAAAAATTAGTACATCTCTAGACTGAAAAAACATTTTCTTAAAAAATTAGTACATCTCTAGACTATGTAAAATTCATTTATTTTCACTTATTATAAAAGTGTCAAAAAATTATAATTTTTTTAAAGATTACCAATTTATGTCCATAGTAGTAAAATCAATCATTTTGATATTGAAATAAACTTTTTTTTTTTACTTGTCTATTTGAACGCCAATAATAACAAATCTTTTTTCCTATTTTAGTACTTCTTAAATTTAATGCAAACTTTATCATAAATAAATGTGAATAGAGAAAGTATATTAAGATAAAATAACTGATAGAAAAAAGTTATTTATATATAAACGCCCACACTTTTGTTTTTTTTATAAAAAGAAAAACAAAGTGGGTACAATCAATCACTAGCTAAAAAGTGTCAAAGAAAACAAAAAAAATATTTTTCTTTTTGGTATTACCTAATTACTTTTTAATTATTTTTCTTGATTTTGCCGTGTTCTATGCGTGTGGTGCATCTTCAAACCAATGTCTTTTTTGATTACGCATCTTCGAAAAAATAAATAAATAAACAAATATGTATTACTCCCGCCTCTATTTAAACAAAGAATGTTAGTTTAGTTGAAAATGAATTAAGAAGAAGATTTTTTTAATCTTTTGATCAGTGGCGTTGCTAAAATTTTATTTAAGGATGTCAAAATCTAAAGAAATAAAATCGTGTAAAAGCTAAGGAGTGCCAATATGTAATATATATATATAAATAAAATTCCAGTTACATAATGTAATTTTCCGACGAAGGGGTGTCGGTCGACACCCCTTCACTACATGTGGCTCTACCACTGTTTGTGGTTCTAAATTAAAGTTATGTCAAATGTACCAAAATGTTCTTTAATCTTGTGATCTTAAACATGTCATGTGGAAAGTTAAAGTGTTACCAAAAAAGAAAAAAATCATTTTTTTTAAACAAACTAAAAAGTAAATAGGGACATTCTTTTTTAAACAGAGGGAGTATAATTTTATAAGTTTAATGTAGCTTAATAAGTTCTAAAAGGCTATTAAACTATTTATTCATGCATATTATAAACATCAAAAGAATGTGGAGGAACCGATCGAAATGAAATTCCTTTTGATTTGATGTTTTGAATTGAATTAAATTGAATTTAAGGATAGAATTATTTTTATAGATAACGATTTCTTTTTTAATGAATTTAACGAGGCAGTTAGTTTTGCTTATAATGTTTGCAATTTAATATTTATGTATAAAATAAATTATTTGTTGGAAGTTGTGAATTTTATTTGAACTTTATTATGATTATGTTTTAATATTTTAAAAAGATTTTCTTTGTACAAAAGATTTTCTTAATAGAAAATGCAAAAGAACTCTTTAAAATCTATCATAAACATAGAAGAATACAATAACCTTCAAAATATAATTGTTAAAGAATTTTGTTTTGAGAATATATTTTTCTCTCAATAAGTTTTATATTTATTTATTTATTTGATCAAAACCATATTAAGTTTTATGTTTTTTTATTAGTATAGTTTTCTTTGTCGACTGATAATCACCATTAATTTTATAATTATTAACATTCATATGACATCATATTATTTTGATCTCAACAAGTAATATCACAATTAATAATTAAGCGATATTAAAGTATATTCAAATCAAAGTTGCAACTAATTTTAAAGATAATAAAAATATTGTCTAGAGTAATATATATATTTTTTGCGAAGACTAGGAAACATTATTATTATTATTATTATTATGTACTATATAATGTGAAATGATGTAAAGTATTATATGAAATATTACAATATTTGGGCATTAAGAGTGATGAGCAAATCAAAATCCATCTTTTTTAATGATAAATGGAGAAATGGGTTCTTGTCCCCTCTACTCTTGTCTATTCATTTTCTGCGAACCAGGGTGGATATCAATTATAATCTGGATTTTTGCAAGTAGCAAGTGGGGCACAAAGAGTACGGACCAAGTACAACCAATATATACATATATTATATTATATATGATACTAGTGGTGGAAATAATACACTTTCCTTGTTAATTTGATTATAATATATAAACCAAAGGGAGACTCTCTGGATAAGAGACTTGACTTCAAGCCTGATGAAATACCTTCCAATTTTGAGTATGCACAGATAGACACTTAAATTTGTATAAGATTGAATAAGTAGATACACATGTCTTACATGTCATAATACATGTCAAACGCCACATAGGACATAAAATTTCCATGTAGTGCCATGTAGGATAGATGTGTATATTTGTTCAATTTTATACAAATTTTTTAAGTGTCACATCAAAATTAAAGATCATAATTGTTAGCTAACGTTAAGTTAAAGATCATGTTTATATATTATGACCTTGATTATTTGATGCAAAATTTAGGAAAAATAAAAAAAAAAGTTAATAATTTTAAATCTACAGACTTGACTCTACCGTGACAACCTCCCCTTATGACATTGACAAACAGACAAAAAAATAATTAAAAAATGGGTCCACCACTATTATAATGAGTTGTGGTATTCCTTTTGATACTGAGAGCAATCAAATAATTAATTAAATTCAAATTCATAATTTCAAAAATTTAATGGCTCATTGAGAGTAAGATTTTAAGTCGGATTCGTTAAATTAAAATTTTAAAATCCACCTCTACTAGTAATTTACCTATTGTATTTGAGGTTCTGAACTGAAATTGGTATATTAATGATAGTTTTTTTCACATGTTTAGACCTAATTGGAGGAGAGATTTTAATTAGAGACCTAAAATTTAAATAAAATTCATATAGTATTTATTTTTTAAAAAATTATTTTTTTAAATGTAAATTATTACTTAATATTTTTTTATTTTAAATGATTTGTTCGATCAACTCAACGTTAAAAATTTTCATTTTTTGTAGACAATCATTATGTGAATTGTTAACATAATTCAATAAGTAATAGTTTATTTTTAAAAATAAAGATAAGAGCTAGAATTATAAAATCTGATTCAAGAAGTTGATAACTTGATACACCCTATTTTAATATGTTTCTTGTAATGCTAAAAAATTTAAGAACAACTAAAAGAGAAAATATGCAATTTATTTTATTTAATACTTCTAGACTATTAATTTATATTTTTGATAGATTATTACTCTAATTTATGAAAAGATTTAAAGAATAAGGGTTGAAAAGGAGTTGAAACAAATGTTAGTGTTACCAAGAGAAGGTAAGAAGGCAAAACAATGTTTTCTTGATTTCTTTTATTTGAATGGGGCGAAGGAAGACAAAATAATATGGTTTTTTAGGTGTTAAATTGGAATGCTTAGCTATAGTTTCACTAATTACAATTCATAGATATATTTTGATTTACTACACATTTGGATTTGTTGTACTTTTGTGCAGGTTTCGGAGAAGAAAATATATAAACTAATTTGTGTCAAATTGAGTACTAGAGAGAAAAAAGGCGAACGAGATCGAGGGAGAGGAGAGGGGAGAACGAGATAGAGAGAGAGAAGCGAGAAGATGAATACATATTGTATTTGTTGTATCACGAATACAATTGATACATAACACAATACATCGTGATACAAAATATAAGAAATAGTCTTCTGAATACAATTAATACAAAGTACAAATCTCTCGTATATATTTGATCGGATACAACTGATATATAATACATTTCACGGAGAGGATGAATGCATATTGCATCTGAATCACAAATATAAGTATAGTTGAGAAAAAAATACAAAAATAAATTTTCAAATCAATTAATATATAATAAATTTGAATAAATTTTCTTCGTAGTACATTAGAGAAAAACATAGGACAGTAAAAGAGAGCGGCAAGGAAGAGGGGATAGAAGAGAAAAATTGGCGATAATCCCTAGAAATATAATTATAGATTAAACTATAGTCGATTCATCATAAACACATATAAATATTTGTCTTGTTACTTAATTTTTTCAAAAATAAATTTAACACATAATTTATTCTTGGCCAAAATTTGAGGCCTCCAATTTTTTGAAGGCCCAATACTTGTGCATAATATAAATAATGTAATAATATTTTTTGATCTTTTACTTAAGTAGTAATTAATCGACGTGAATGCTTTTATATTTGCTTTGGCTAGAATTAGTTGGATATGTATTTATAATATTTTTTTGAGAGACAAGAATATCTGAAAGTATAAAATAGCAAATCAAGTAGTAAAGAAATAAAAAATTGGTTTTTATTGAGAATCCAGCAGACAATAAACTGAATAATAATGGACAAATTGTAGTGGCTCTAACATTATAATAACCAACGCACCATATTATACTACTTTTTCCAATTAGTCAAGAGATCATCTTATCAAAATATCAATTCCCACTACTTCAAATTAACTATCCTTTTTTTTTTAACTCTTATATTTACTAGGGACAAAAATGTTTTCTATGAAAAATATATATAAAAAAAATATTTTTTTGATAAATAAATAAATTTTTAAACTTATTTTCCCTATTATCTTGTATTTATAGTGTTATTTAGTAAAACAATAGAAAAACGAATTGAAATGGAAATTGGGGTTCGAGGGTGGAGGTGTGGTGGGATGGTCAAGGGTGGGTTGTGAGAATCGGAGGGTGAGAGAAGGAAGACAACAAATTTGAAATGTTACTTATGCAATTTATTTTTTTTAATTCCAGAAGTCATTTTTCTTTATGAAACTTATTTTCTTAGAGAATATATATTTCAAATATTTTGATTAATCGAATATAAAATTTGACTACATATTTAAAGAACTTAAAATAAGAGTAATAGTTCTGTAGGAATAAGTTACCTCTATTGAGTCATAACTTTGCCTATTTTGAATCATCATAACTTATGACTTTATATATATATATATAAGTTTGGACTTAGGAATTAAGCATAACTAGTGAGTTGTGAATTTTTTAAGACTTGATGTTCAGAAACTAAACTTATGCATTACAATAATAGAACTTTTTGTGTTTTTTAATATCAAAAGTATTTTCGATCAATTTTTAATCTGTTAAAATACTAAAGACGAAAATTAAAAATCATCATTTTGAAAGGCAAAAATTAATAATCACCCCAAAATAAGAATATTCATTCAAATGACCCATATATATATTTCTTTAACAATATTCAAATAACACAACTTCAACAAATAATTTTTTAACACCAGACAACAACCAAATCCCAACAAATTACAATCCATAATAACAAATAACCTAAAACTTTATGGTTTACAAATTTTAGTTGGCATAATTATCTGTGTATAATAAGTAAGTATACATTATGTACAAATTATATCTTGATGTATTATGTCTTTGAATATATAATATATTTCAAATAGCGCTATAATAGGAGATATTTTTTTAGTTAAAAATACCTTAAACTTAGAACCTCAGGGTGAACCTATATATTATCTATCGACAAATTAAAATTAAACTTTCTTTGTCAAGTGCGCACGCGTTACAATCAATTGTCTTCTAGTTTCCTAAAAAATATAATGCACTTTTGTTGATTTAGACAGGTTATTGGTAGCATTGTACATAGGTGTGTTTCCTACGTCTATTGCAACTCTTAGTGACGAATTAACAAGAAATACATATTTATGTACTCTAATATTGTTTAATTTAATAGTTGTACAAATTATATTTAAATTGAGAAGCCCCTAACTTTTATTTTTACAGCACGATGATTATTTATGAAAAATTATGAACATGTGCCACTCATAGCCTTATTGTCATTACTTTTTCCTAATATTAAAAACATAGGTTAATTAGCCCTAACTTACGTTACGTTGTTGATAAAAACTATAGTCTAGGATATCTTATAAATATACTCAATCAAGAAAATAAAGAGAGAAAATATAAATTGGCCTATGATAGAAGAACACCATTGCATTTGCATATAAGTAGTTATACACAAAAAGTACGAATTTCAAAGGTCAAAGTCATTGTTTAATCTCTTTAGCCAAATTCATTAAACAAAACAAATACTCTCTCCTTCTTTTATTCTTTTGTTGTTGTTACATATCTTTTAATTAGTTAAAGTGTGTATAAAGTACATAAATTCTAATAATTTTGCGCTAAATTAAAATAATTCTGGAATTTAAAAAATTTGTGAATGCATAATATCATATGCATAACTATAAATCAAATTTATACTGGTTTAAATTTGAAATAATTGAGGTTATTTAAATATTTATATCAGATATATTATACACAAACAAAATTAAAGTATATCTTCTCGAGATAGAGTGATGTATGATGTAGCCAAATACTAAGAGAGAAAAAAAAGTGAGATTTTTGTAATTAAATTTAAAATGGTAAGAATTTTTAGAAATATTATTATTTTAAATCATGTAATTACCTACTTTTTTTCCAAACCATGATTCCCCCTCTTTTTATATGCAGGCCTCCTTCCCCTGGCCCTCCCCGCACTCTACATTCTCGTCCCTAATCCTAACCCCCGCGATTTGAATCCTGTGCGTGAACAAACTTCAAAGTTTTAGGATGGTGCGTGAGCCACTTAAAGTCACTGTAGCTCACAAAAGCTAAAAGACGCGTATGTACAGAGCCAAGCCAACTCGTGGTTTGAGTAACATCTAAATTTTTTTTCGTGAAAAATTATGACTGTTACTTATATATATTTAAATCTTTAGATACATAATAAATATAAAATTCCTGATTAATTAGTTTTTATATCTATTTTTTTAAAATTTGAATAATTTCATAGTGAAAGTTTGACTTCGTCATGACATAATTTATATCTGCACAATATTTGAGATGTAAATATTAACTACTCTTTTGATTCTTTCCTATTTTTTAGTTTTGACGGAACACAAAATTTAAAAATCTACTAAAAAATAATTTTAGTAATCTTAAACTATATATAAATTTAGTGATTTAAACTATATATCTATATGTAATTTTGACTATTATATTATAATTTTAAACATATCATTTATTTCTACGAAGGAGTTTCATTAAGAGTAAAACAAAAAAACGTTCGAAATACATTATTTTGGAATCGAACATTAAAATATATTCTTTTTAACGATTTAACGAATTTAGTTATACAATTTAACATAATATCAAACAACATTCAGGATTCAAAGAAAAAGCAAAAAATAATTATTTATCTATCCATTTAAATAGATAAAACTTGTAAATAAGTTGGTGGCGCAATTTCAAATACTGGAAAGTACTAGAATTAGGAAAACATGGAAATTTGCTAGTGTTGTTTTGGCCAAACCAAGCGTGCACCACATTTTACTAGTGTCCACATCAGAGCTGCATTATAACTAGTCCTATAAATAGACAATATTATTAACTTCTAAGTTATATGATTAATTCCCTCTCCAACTATTTATTCCATTCTCCACAATATTTGGAAGAAATATAATTAAGTTCAAATTAAAGTCATCATCATGAGTTCTAACGTTGTACCTGTTCCAAATGAAGAAAATATTATTATTATTATTTCTCAACATGACCAAAACAAATCACACAAAACCAAACTTTCCTCTATTGTCTCATTTCTCAAGGAAAGTATAGCCAAATTGGATATCAAGAAAGTTATACATAGTGTTAAAGTTGGTATTGCTTTAGTATTGGTATCACTTTTGTACTTGCTTGATCCTTTATTCCAAAAAGTAGGACAAAATGCTATGTGGGCTATTATGACTGTGGTCGTTGTTTTTGAATTCTTTGCAGGTTTGTTTAATCAATTGTTTATATTGTCTGTTTAAATAAGTTAAATTTATCTGATAGTGTAGCACGTTGTTCGAGCAGGTGCTACACTAAGCAAAGGGATAAATCGAGCTATTGGTACCGTACTGGGTGGAGGATTGGGATGTTTGGCTGCAATATTAGCTGATGAAAGTGGTGAAATTGGTGGTGCCTTAGTTGTTGGCATCTCTGTCATTATCATTGGTAATTAACAATATTTTCATGACCTCAACACTATTTTAGCTAGATTAGTAGTCCACTTTATTTTTCAGATTACTAATTTCACTTATTTTAAATAGTTATATGTGATTATCGACCTGAAGAATAATTACATATAACTGACCCTAATAAGTAAGATTAGTAACCTGAAAAATAAAGTAGATAACCAAGGACGAAGCTAGCAAGGGGCTAAGGGTTCATTCAAACCGCTAAAGTGAAATTGACCACTGGTGCTTGGTCAAAGCTTCAGTAGCCACTCCCTATTCAGAGGACCGTACTTGAGACTTTCGCCTCATATGGATAGAAAATTATGCTGTTTATATATATGGTTAAAATTTTTATTTTATATATATAGAGTAGATGTTAAACTCCCTTCCAACTTCTTCGTGTGTCTACTTTTTCCTATTTTGAAACCTCCATAATCAATGAAAATCCTGACTTTGTCACTATTGAGATAACTTGCAATAATAATAAAGGAATATAACAATGGTTATGCAGTCAATGAGTCAAATCGATTATCTCTCTATAATGACATCGTTTGTTTGAATATTCATTTTTACTGCTATATCGAAATGTTATTATTCGGAACATATATCATATTACATAACATAACATAACATAAAAAGTCATTTCAAGAAAATCTTTTTACGATTATAATTAAATGTTGTTATAGAGAATAACTGTTACGTTGTGTGATGAAATTAACAGGTGTTGGTGCAACATACTCAAGGTTGATACCAAGTGTGAAGAAGAAATATGACTATGGAGTTATGATATTTATATTAACATTCAGTTTAGTAGTAGTATCTGGTGTTAGAGCTGACAAAATAATGAAGTTGGCTGGAGAGAGACTCTCTAACATTGGGATGGGCTTTGCTGTTTGCATATTTACAAGTTTCATATACCCCATTTGGGCTGGTGATGAACTTCATTTCTCCACTGCAACTAAGTTTGATAAACTTGCCACTTCTATCCAAGGTAATAATAATAATTAAGAAACATAGGACAATTCATACCCAACTTTACTAGGCGTTTGATCGTAGATTTTAAATATTTTTTCACTCTTTTTTTTGAATATATAGAGTTGGAGTTCAATATATTTGAAACAATGTTCATGCTTCTAATCAGTTAGAAAACAAGTTATAAGTTACTTTTCAAATTTGAAATATAACTTAAAAAAATAAATTGAATTTTGACTTTTTAACATTAAAACACTAACTTTCATATAAATATTTTAAAAAATATTTTTTTAAAAAGTGAATAATTTTTATCGTCAAAAAACGGGTCCTTTGGTCGAATCAAATCCTTAAGATAAAAGAAAAAGAAAAAGAAAAAGAAGAAGAAATACAAATATACAATGCTATAATTAAATCATGACAAAATCTACATAATTAATACCATAATTTTGATAAAGTTTCCTAATAGTATCTTAATTATTGCTAGTGATTTTAAAACGATATTATTTTTTTTATACTATCAGTATAATTTATAGACATTTACATCCAGTTATTTTTAATTAGGTCCATAATTTTATTTTTTTAAAGAATTGTTAAACTCGTTTATTTAATGTGTTTATTCCTATTAATAATAATTTCAGGGTGCTAGTGATTTTAAAACGACATAAATTTTTTTTTACTATTCGTACTAATTAAACTTATTATTATAAACAGTTACATGCAGTTATGTTTAATTAGATCAATAATTTTTTTATAGAATAGTTAAACTCGTTTATTTAATGTGTTTATTGTAATTAATAATTTCAGGGTGCTTAGAGGAATATTTTGTGATAGCCAATGATAAGGGAAAAAAGGCAACAATTGACATCAGTGGATGCAAATCAGTGATGCACTCCAAGTCTAGTGATGAGTCATTGGTATATTAATAATAATAATTAACAATTACTCATTCTATTATAACAAAGATAAAATCTTACTAGGAAATCCATTATCTTGGATATATTTTATTTTTGTTATAATAATTAAAAAATGTGAAATATTTCAGGCAAATTTTGCAAAGTGGGAACCTTGGCATGGAAAATTTGGATTTTTTTATCCATGGGAGAAGTATTTGAATATTGGAGAAGTTTTAAGGGAACTTGCAGCAATGATCATCTCATTTAAAGGGTGTATTCAATCAGTCAGACAGGTAAAAAAAACAAAAAATACTCCAAGATATAATTTATTTTTCACTTTCAAAATAGTATAAAAAAATGTTAAAGAAAATTAACCATGATTGAAAATTTAATTTAATTGATCATTAAAGGAGTAAAGTGAAAATATTAAATTCTAACAACCCTCTAAGTCTCAAATAGTATGAGCTTGACTTTTTTGACAAGATTGGAATTTAGATCTATTTAAATATTTAAGAAAATCAAAAACAAGTTGGCAGTTTGTGGAGTATTAATTTATTCTAAATATTGAAAGTAATGAAGGATTAATTAGTGAGACATTAAATGGAGAAAAAAATCATTGTTCAACTCTTTGACAATATGAAAAAATGTAAAGCTGTGGCCTTCCTCTCCATCTATACAAGGGGGGAAATGATATGTCATATGAACATCCATATGTCTCTTGTTTCAAGTTAATCACATTCTTGGGAGGGTTTGCTTTCATATGAGGGTCAATCAGTTTTTGTGTTTATTTTGGGTCGGTTGTAGAATGTGCGGCTAACAACATAAATTTCTCGTTGATGACTTGGAAGGGCGATCGTGTCGGCCGTCAACGGAAGAGACAAGGCATAAGAGCGGCGCATGATGAGTAAAATGGGTTGTCACTAGGGGCAAGCGGAGATGTGTGGTGTATGGTATCGCTGTTTGGGGGGGGTAGAGTAGTCAAGAAAGTAGCGCAGATAAAGATCGGAGGGTCGTTGCCAAAATTTGTGAGTAACACAATTGGCATGAGTACATGTTCGTGGGAGTTCCAGGGCCTGTGCTGTTGGGGTTAGGAGCGTATCTATGTCGCGTCTATTGGAGTCATAGAGTTTCGGATCTTGGTGGGGCTGGGAAAGGTGCCAGACTTGGGTCTTGGTCGCATCGCTTTTGGGGTGATTTTGTGTCAGAAGTTTAGAGATGGTGGACAAGTTGAATGGTTTGGCTCCAAAGGGAAGAACGTGGGTGTAAATTGCACACTTTCCCTAACAAGGAAACATGTGATGTGTACTAGTAGGTGTCTTTTGTTAAGAGTTTATATATGCATATTACAAATCCGTTAAATACTTTTGTACACTATCAGTCAAGTCGAAAATATATCTATTTCAAGGTAGGATCCGTGAGCCTCCTTAAAATGTAAACTTTGTAACATAGATTATTATCTGCTGCCAGATTCAGATTCATGATATATACCTAGTGGTAATTGACTTTTAGGTGTCTAGAATGATAGTTGAACTCAGTTGGTAATTTTATAAATTATAATTTATATATGACTATTTATTTGTACAGTGCATATATATAAATGAGTTTTTTACACATATTTTCTATTCTGCATCATAAGTGTTGGGTTTTAAAAGGTGGTGACTGCACATGAAAAGAGTTACACTTTTAGGAAGATGTTGTGTGTTTTATGAAATGGTGCGTGACTTGTTATAAAAGTTGGGACGTGTTTGTTGTCAGATCTCGTCAAGGGGGTGTCGGTACTGGTGGGGGTGATGGGTGCAGGAGGGGACGGTGGGGGGGACCTTTCTGAAGATTATGGACATTTTCACAGGTGGGTTGATACCGTAAGTACCCGGATGGTATAGCCACAATCATATTGGACGGAGCTTGTGTGTAATGTGTAAAAGGGGTGGGCTGGACGTGGGGTGAGGAAGCGATGTTTTGTAAGGGTGTGTTGTAGGTAAAAGTTGTACTTGTGAAGGGATAAGGAAAGGGGTGAGGCGGGTGTGGTGGAGTGTGGAAAGGAATGAACTGTCGGCCTTGTCGAATCGGGTGGGTGAGTGGGATTTGTGCAAAGGGGTGTGACTGGGTCCGTAAGGCACCTCCGAGACCGTGGAGTACCGGTTGGGGGTCTGGGTGCTCGGTAACCCGGTGATTCTTCTACAAAATGGAGTATTTTCTGCTCATTTAATATAGAATGGCATGGACTGCGGCTTCAACTACAAAGCTAGGATTCTAACGACTTCTACACTGCCGGGGTGGAGGGATTCACTGACCCGGGGGAGCTTTGGTATCTTACTCTGTGATTAAGACATTTTAACCCGGGAGTCATATTCCAAATCAAACCAAGGATACTAGAGGGGAATAATTTTCTTAAGAGGACACTGGAGTTCAGGACTTGACCGTTTTTCCTATATCAAAAAATTTTCTAGAGTCTGGTACGATGTTTACAAATATTTGAGATTGTGGAATTAATTTCCAGTTCTTCTATTCTTTTGTCTTTTCGCTCGTTTATAACTTGTTAATTCGTGTTCTTCTGTAAAGTTTGTTGGAATCAGTAAGATTCTTAGACACAATTAACAACAATCTTTCTTTGATAAAAAGTATTTTGTATATTTTTTAAAAAAATCTTCTTGCTATCTAGTTTTCGCTAACTAGTTTTTAATTTTTAGTTTTGAAAAATGTTCTTAAACTTTGTTGTCTTACAAAGATGTTCAAAATTTTGTTCTAATATTTGAAATACAAGATGACAACAATCTTAAGGATTAATATAAGTTAGATTTTTTATATCTAACTGATGAGAGAATCTGATCATGAAAGTAGAAGATAAATGCATTACTTCTCCCTAATTCCCCCCCCCGTTGTCTTTTTTAGCTTTAGGTCGAAGTGAGAATGAGGGGGGTAACAAAAAGTTTTATGGTATTGTCTTTTAAAGTTACCAGGTAACATTCTTATTCATTATCTAAGGAGAAATATTTTCTAAGAGTTATCAGCTTTGGTTTTTAATTTTATTTTATTATGTGTTTTTTTGGAAAAAGATTGCAACCCATATGTTTGTGGAATGATTGTTTACTTCGCAAATATTGTTCCTTTTAAAATTCTTTGTTTGCAAAACTGAGAGATGCATATTTTTGTTTGATAAATATATGTCAAAATGATATATTGGAAGACTATTTGATAAGAAAAACATTCTATGTGATAAAGAAATATTGTTATTCTGTTTGGAGAAAAAAAAAACTTTTGTAGTTTTGTACCCATTAGAATGTTAGTATTCCTGTGATTTTTGGTTAGACTAAATTTTTTTTTGTTTCTACTCTAAATTTGGACTAGTGCAATTGGTTTTTGAAAATATGAAAACCTGTCACATAATAAGTAGTGTTGTACTTTTATATTTTTCTATAAACTTTCAATGTGAGATACAAATAAATTGTACAATTTTTGTGTGTGGGGTGGGTTGTCCTATGTGGGTTTATTTAAAATACTAATATATGTCTATTATAGAGACAAGTAGTTGCGATAGCAGGCATGAAGCTTGATGAATATCATTTGTTATGCTTTTGTACAAATTAACATTTAGATATATTGTCTTTAATGAACCCTATAAACTTGTTCATGAGTAGTTATAGTACCAATCATATTGAAAGTTATGGAATGTCCTTCTAAAAAGGACATTGACAATCTAACATTTTGTATCACACAAAATTGGGTGTATAAGAAATGTAGGTGGACAAAATATGATGGAGTTATACTGAAAGGCCGCGTCACGAAGAGGTTGCTTCGGTTGGTTCAAACGTCGAATGGTGGTGTGGGGTTATTTCGGTGTGCTTACTCTTGCTTGAGTCAATGAGTGTGACAACGGGGTAACACTGGGGGGTGCATATCAATTCCAAAACCTTATAAAGAAAACTGGATCACTTAAAATTTTGGCTAACTTTTGATTGCAGATCAAATACACAGGTCAAGTTGTTTTGTGGTGTGGGAATCATAGATCTGTTTGAGCATTCTTATAATCTGATTGAAAGGAATTCTTATCCCTTTATTTGAGATGGCAGTTAGAAATGACTAGATCCTATTTGATGAATGAGAGGATGAAGAATAGAATGTCTAGACAGTTTAATATCGAAGTTGAAAATCAATTGCAAATATAAGAAATATAAAGAATGGAGGTGAATAAAGCTCAATGTTCAAAACTATTTTGGCAAGGGAAATATCCATCAAACACTGTGCGATAGGTTCCACCTCAATCTACTAAAAAACACGTTGACCGAACTTATGGCTGTATTATTTTATAAGTTTCGGGGTTTACAGCAACACAGCTTGTGTGGTGAGAGGAACTATCCTTACTGCAAAAGGGGAACAACAAAATTGATCTTCCATATATAAATTGAAAGAAGGAAATTCAACTTGAAAATTTTAAGTGTGGGTATCTAGTCAAAGTCCAAGTTCCTATTCCTAAAGAAATTAAAATTGGACCTATGACTATGGACTTGTAAAATTAGACTTGAGTAGTCCTAGAGAAGGTCTAAAAGCCTGAAATGAAAATGATAATGTACGTAATAAGAGATTCATAGGCTTAGTAAATGTTAAATGACAGGTACTCCTTCGAATATATATTCTGGTAAACATTTTCCTGTGTTTTTGCTGTAGACTCATTCTTTGGAAGATAGTTCAATAACCAATATTTGAGAGTTAATTGAGCTTCTTCAAAAATAAACCTAGATCAAAGTGAATCGTTATAATTGGAGAGAATAACCTCGATGCAACTGTTGAAAATTATAATCAAGACCGTTTTTGTAAGGCTTTAGACAAAAAAACTCAAGTTTTGGATCGTTGTTTAATTTATTACTCGATAGTATTAGAATACATGCCATTCGGATTGCAAAAATTGTGTAGTGGGTTGGAGAGAAAAAAAAGGGTTGGTTATATGACACTCCAAATTCATCAGCTAAATGTTAAACGAACTTTCTAAGTTAGAATTGTAGGGAGAATTTTACATGTGAACAAACCCCAGGTTTTAGTGTTCCGGTAAATAAAAGAAATTTGTGTGGAACTTGTTAACCAAGTTATGGAAGCACCCAAACAATGACATAATTTTGATCGAACAGGTTGGCAAATGAATTGAAGAATGATGGAAATAGTGAGAAATGTTGTTCCACATGAAAATCAATAGTTCTTTGTTTGTTGGGTTTAGTATGGGGTGATTTTTGATCATCATAGAGAAACGAGACATAAATGCCACAATGTATGCTATAAAAGCAAGTGGAATAGACAAAATTTTGATTAGCTAGGATCGATCTTAGATATACGAATTCGTAGAGACTCCAATAATGTTTGCATTTTCACGGTCTCATTGCATTGAAAATGTACTAAGTAGGTCAAATATTTGGATGTCAATATTGTCAGAGTCCTCCATAAATTGAGCTTTGCATTTCAAAGCGTGAAATACAAGTGACTCACAATTTGGATTGTGCTAGAGTTTTTTGGAAGATGATGTTATCACATGTGGTGGGCGATAAGATATAGCATTTTCTATTTAAACTGAGCCGGTTTCACAAGTGATCCCAAATAATATTAGATGACAATAAATAGAGTTTGGAAGATTTAAAATAATACTTAAAACTATGTCTTGCATCATAACAATATTCAACAATATTGAAAGATATAGGTGATGCAAATTGGAAATCATCGGACGAAGGAAGTAAAATTCACGAGTGGACTATGTATTACTATTTGTAGGAGTCAGTCTCTTAGAAAATATTTCCAAAGAGACATTTATCGCTAGCTCTAGAATGATCTTTAAGCCTAGTCTCTAGATAGGTCGGTGAATAAGTTAAAGACTCCGGATTCTTGATAGACATTTCTATTTTGGCCGCAAACCATTGGCATTAGTATGCATCCCACTTTCACACAGCAATAGCAATAGGTAGGGCATGGAGCATAACGTAGGACGAAAGTCTCGGTCATATACGAAGTAGACATGATACCGTTAAAAACTACTCTCTAGTAGAATTATCAAATTGACTATGTAAGTCAAAGGATATGTTTCGTATCCACTTAAAAAGGTATACTAGAGAGGAAGTTAAAAGATCATCTAAGGGAATGAATTTACGCGGATTAGGATACAGTCATCATGGTGGGTAACTCTATCTAGCAGACTGGAGATCCCAAATCTAGATTCAGGAGAAAAACAAAGTTGGAATGACGGTTCTGTATTGGTTCAACAAACTCAATCCATTCTTTGATGAAGACAATGCTCATGGGGAGGGATAAGGATAACAACTTTAAGACTTGGTCATGAGTTATAAAGCTTAATGGTTTTAATAATTTGCTACTTTTGGCAAGTTTTACCAAATAGTGTATCTTCTAACGCGTTAACACGGTGAGAATCACCATTTGAGTGTGATTTTAAGCCGGCTTCAAAGAAGATGATTGTCAAATCCCCATCCTCTATACACTCATAAACCAGGAGGTTTTTCCATGGCTAAAACGAACACAACCAAGAACCATACCGACATAATTGTTAAGTTGTGTGACATATGGTTTTGTCTAGGTAATACACCAAAGTTCGACGTTTCAAGATACCGCATCTACGCTTACCAATATATCCGACATATGTTCACTATGGAAAGTCTAAGGGGAAACCTAACTTATCAGATGCAATTAATTCTTGCTTGGTAAAGTAACACATACTGTTCGTTTCTTTGTCTTCGATCATTCCTCCATTCATGCGGGGATTTTGGGTTTGTAAAAAGGTGTGAATGGAAATATGGAGAGAGTTGCCACTTAGTGAAGAGTGCCACTGGGGGTTTAATGAAGGAGTTTTGACTTTTATAAAAAGTTGTGACGTTTAAGGGAAAGTTGTGACTTTTTGAAAGGTGACGACCTTTCTGAAAGATTAGTACTTTTCCAAAGGTTTGTGACCTTTCCGTAATGTGCACATAGAGTTGCTACTGTTTCCGTGAATGAGTTGTGACTTTTATGAAATGTTTGCGACTTTTATGAATGTTGCCGACTTTTATGAAAAGTGTGCCGACTGATTAGTGGGGGGTGAAAAAGTTGTGATTTTTAGGACTGGAAAATTGGTGACTTTTTATGGCAAGATTTTGGACTTTTTGAAGGTGATCGACCTTTCTGAAAGATTTATACTTTTTCAAAGGTTGGTGACCTTTCCGGTAAGGCACAATAAGAAGACCTTTTGGTGTTTCGCACTACCCTTTATTTCTGTCTACAAAATTGGTAAGGGATTTCCTCTCATGTTTAATATAGAGATTCTGGACTTCTTCTTCACACTAAATCGTAATGCTAAGCGTACTTTTAACTGCCGTTGAGTGTGTCATGACACCCCACTGACAATTACCGGGAGCTTTGGTATCTATACTCTGTTGATTAAGATCATTTTACCTGGGAGGTCATATTCAAATCAAACCTAGATTACTAAGGGAATAAATTTTCTTAGAGGACACTGTTAGTTTCCAGTGGACTTCTGACCTTTTTGTCCTATAAAAATTTTCTAGATTCTGGTACGTGTTTTACATTTGTTTAGATTTGTGAATGAATTTCAGTTGCTTCTATCTTGGTTTTTCGCAGCGTCGTTTATTAACTGGTAAATGCGTGTTCTGTAAAAGTTTTGTTGGAATCAGAAGATTCTTTAGACACATATTAACAACAATTCTTCTTTAAGAAAATATTTGTATATTTTTTTAAAAAAATCTCTTCTGTTCTATTTTTTTCGGGGGGGGGGCACACACTCCGATTTTTAATTTTCTAGTTGTGAAATGTCTTAAACTTTATGTCTAACAAGATGTTCAAAGTTTTGTTCTAATATATTTGAAATACAAGATGAAACCATAGTAAGTATTTAATTATATAATTTGATATTATAATGAATAGGTCCCTCAGTTTAATTGATTCATAAGTAATACTTGATTTAATCTAATGAGTTGGGGGAGCCGTACATATATTCACACCCTTTTCAAGGCATACTTTTATATTTACAAGCAACTTTTACGAATTACATAATGTTCTTGGTTTTGCTTTTGAATTAACTCATAGATCTAGTGCCTTGGAGAATCAAATTTTAAAAAAAAAAAATTATGAGGATCACCGTAATGATTTTGGCTGCGCATTACATATACTCACGCTATATTTAAGACATATTTTCAGATTTACGAGTCAACTTTTAGGAATTATGCATCTTTCTTGGTTTCTTGTGTGTATTAGCCATGGATCTGGAGCTTTAGCACCCAATTTTTTTCCTCTGAAACAATTCTATGCGGATATGGTAGTAAGTTGGGGAAGCATTACGTATACTCACACCATTTTAAGACACACTTTAGCAATAACGAGCCATCTTTTAGGAATTACGCGATTTTCTTATTTTTCGTGTGTATTAGCCCATGGATATGACGTCTTAGAGCGCCATAATTTTTTTTCCTGAAAAAAACTTTATGTGGACCTTCGTAATGAGTTTGAGCATTATATATACTCACACTATTTTTAAGACATATTTTTACATTTACAAGTCACCTTTTAGGAAATAAGTGGTTTCTTAGTTTTTGTGCGTATTAGACCGTGAATCTAGCGTCTTTGATCAACCAATTTTTTTTTACATGGACCTCCGTAGGGGGAGCATTGCATATACTCACATCATTTTTAATGTATATTTTCGTACTTATGAACCAACTTTTAAGAATAACGCAATTTTCTTGTTTTTTCATGTGGATTAGCGCCTTCGCTTACCCTAATTTTTTTCATAAAAAACTTTATGAGAACCTCCTTAGTGAGTTAGGGGAACATTACATATACTCACATAATTCTTAAAGACATGTTTTTACATTTACGAGCAAATTTTTAGAAATTACACAACTTTCTTGATTTTCGTGTGCATTACTTCATGGATTTCGCGTCTTGAAACTCCCAAAAATATTCTCAAATTTTTTTATGAGGTCCTCTATAATATGTTAGGGGAAAATTAAGCATACCCACACTATTTTAAATCACATTTTCGTATTTACGAGCTAACTTTTTAGGAATTACATGACTTTTTTTTGTTTTTTCATGTTTATTAGCCCATAGATCTGGCGTCTTGAAGCATCTAATATTTTTTTAAAGAAAAACTATGTGAGAACCTCTGTAATGAATTGGAGGAGCATTATCTATACCCACACCTTTTTAAGACACATTTTTGTATTTACAAACAAACTCCTAGAAATTACACTGTTTTCTTGTTCTATCATATGTACTAGCCCATGAATCTGGCGCATTGGAGTACCCAAAAAATTTCTCTGACATAACTTTATGTGAATCTCTGTAACGATGTAGGGGAGCATTATGTATACTCACACCATATTAAGACATATATTTATATTTACGAGCCAACTTTAGAAATTACACAACTTTCTTGTTTTTCGTGTGTAATAGCCGATAAATAACTTTACGAGAACTAGTGTAATGAGTTATGAGAACATTACATATACTTACGCCATTTGAAGACATATTTTCTCCTTTACGAGTCAACTTTTACGAATTATGCGACTTTCTTAATTTTTATGTGTATTAGCCCATGTATCTGGCGTCTTAGAACACACACAAAAAAAAATATTCCACAAAAACTTATGAGAACCTTTATAATGAGCTATCGGGAACATTACTTATACTCACATCATTTGTAAAGGTATATTATCGCATTTATGAGCCACTTTTTAGGAATTATGTGACTTCCTTAAGTTTTCGTGTGTATTAACTCATGGATCTGTGCCTCAGAGAATCCAAAACATTTCTGAAAAAAACTTTATGAAGACCTCCGTAATGAGTTGGTGGAGCGTTACGTATACTTACACCATTCTCAAGGTATATTTTCACATTTAAGAGCCAACTTTTTTACGTGAATTTCTTAATTTTTTGTGAGTATTAACCCATAGATATGGTTCCTACGTACACTCAAATCATTTAAGACATACTTTCCATTTACGAGCAACCTTTTAGAATTACATGACATTCTTGTTTTTTCATATGTATTAACCTATGAATCAAGCGCCTTGGAGCACCCATAATTTTTTATGTAAAAACTTTTTGAGCACCTCTGTAATGAGTTTTGGGTGCCTTACATATACTCTCACCATTTTAAGACATATTTTCACATTTACGAGCCAACTTTTAGGAATTACTCGACTTTCTTAATTTTTCATATGTAATATCCAATGCATCTGACGCTTTGAAACACTCAAAAAAATTTCAAAAATTTCATGAAATTTTTTTATGAGGACCTCCGTACTGAGTTGGGGGAGAATTATGTATACTCACACCACTTTTAAGACATATTTACGCATTTACAAGCCAAGTTTTAGGAATGATGTGATTTTCTTGATTTTTCGTATGTATTAGCCCATGGATTTGGCGCCTTAGAGCACCCAAAATTGTTTTCTTAAAAACTTTATGAGGACATACATAATAATTTGGGAGAGCATTACGTATACTCACACCATGTTAAGACATATTTTCACATTTAAGAGCTAACTTTTAGGAATTACCTGACTATCGTGGTTTTTTGTGTGTATCAACTCATGGATTTGGCGCCTTGAAGCACGCAATTTTTTTATGAATAAACATTATGAGAACCTTCGTAGTGAGTTGGGAGAGCATAAAGTCTACTCACACCATTTTTAAGACATATTTTCATATTTACAAGTCATTTTTAGCAATTACCCGATTTTTTCTTTTTTCTTATGTACTAACCCATGAATCTGGTGCATTAGAGCACCAATGATTTTCATAATAAACTTTATCTAGACCTCCTATAAAGAGTTGGGGGCATTATATTAATCACACAATTTCCAAGTCATATTTTCACTGTTACGAATATATGGCTTCTAGAACATCCAAAAAAAAATTTTGAAAAAAGTTTACGAGGACCGTTGTAATGAGTTAAGGGAGCATTACATATACTCACACCATTTTAAGACATATTTATATTTACGAGTCACCTTTTAGAATTGTGTGTCTTTATTGATTTTCGTGCATTAGCCCATAAATCTAGCGCCTTGGAGCACACAATTTTTTTTTAAAAAAACTTTGTGTACTTCTGTAGTGTGTTGGGGGAGCATTACTTATATACTCACACCATTTTAAAGACATATAATTGCATTTACGAGCCAATTTTTAGAATTACGCGATTTTACTAATTTTTCAGTATTAGCCTATATGGATTTTGACACTTGGAGCACCAAGTTTTTCTGAAATTCATGAAAATCTATGTAATGAGTTGGGGGAGCATTACATATATTCGCACCATTTTAAGACATATTTTCGCATTTAAGAGCTATCTTTTAAAAATTATAGGACACTCTTGATTTTTCGTGGTGTATGCTTATGAATCTGGCACCTTGGAGTACCCATAATTTGTTTCTTTAAAAAATTATCTGAGGACCTCAGTTATGAGTAGGGGGAGAATTACGTATATTCACATAATTTTAAGACATATTTTTACATTTACGAGGCAATTTTTATGAATTACATGACTTTCCTGATTTTTTATTAGTGTCTACTAGCCAATGGATCTGGCACCTTAGAGCACCCAAAACTTTTTTCTTGAAAAAACTTTATGAGGATCTTCGTAATAAGTGAGTGATTATTACATGTATTCATATTATTATAATACATATTTTTGCATTTATAAGGCAATTTTTAGGAATACTATATGCGACTTTATTAGTTTTTTGTATGTAAGCCCATGGATCGAGTGCTTTAGAGCACCAAAAATATTTTTTTGAAAAAACTTTATGAGGACTTCCGTAATGAGCCGGTGAAGCATTGCGTATAGTCCTACCATTTGAAGGCATATTTTCGCATATACGATCAAACTTTTATGAATCACGTGACTTTCTTGGATTTTCATGTGTATTAGTCTATGGATCTGGTGCCTGGAAGCACCCAAAATTGTTTATGAAAAAACTTTATGAAGACCTTTGTAGTGAGTTGGGAAAACATTACATGTAAGCCCACCATTTTTAAGGCATATTTTAGTATTTACAAGCCAACTTTTAGGAATTACGCAATTTTCATGATTTTTTTTGTGTGTATATTAGCCCATGGTTCTGGCGCTTTGGATCACCCATTTTTTTTCTAAAAAACTGTATGACGACCTCTGTAATGAGTTGAGGAAGCGTTAAGAATAGTCCTACCATTTTAAGACATATTTTTTGTATTTTTGAGCCAACTTTTAAAAATATAATTATGCGACTTTCTTAGCTTATTGTGTGTATTATTAGCCCATGGATCTTGCATCTTGAAGCACCCAAATCTTTTTTCTTAAAAAACTTTATGAGGATCTTTGTAATGAGTATGAGAAGCATAACGTATAATCCCACTTTTGTTAAGTCATATTGCTGCATATATGAGTCGACTTTTAGAAATTATGTCACTCTCATGAATTTTTTGTGTGTATTAGCCCATGACTCTTGTGCTAATTTATTCATGTGTTTTTTTGGCCACAATGTTTTTTTATGTACATTCATTATGACCTATTTTATGGCTTTCGTTGGTTCGGAGGAACACACATCAGCATTTTCAAGTTTAAACTAGCACAAAAATGGGATATACAATTTTTTTCTATTTTTCGTGTGTTATAGCCCACATATTTGGCGCCTTAGAGCACTCAATTTTTTTTCTATTTTAATGAATACCTCCTTAGTTAGTTGGGGAGTCCCCATTATAAGACATATTTTTATATTTATGAGCCAACTTTAAAGAATCACAGACTTTTCTAGGTTTTTCATATAATACCCATGAATTTGGCGTCTTGGAGTGTCAAAAAAAATAATATAGAACCTCAATTATTAGTTCAAGAAGCATATGTATAGTTCCACTATTTTTAAGGTATATTTTCATTTAGAATCAAACTTTTAGGAATTATGCGATCTTCTTTTGATCATATATTGTACATATTATGGAGGATCAAATTAGGTGTCAACATATATTTTATTTTATATATGTTTCATTAATTTACGTAACTTTATGAGTCAGGATAGCAACGAGACAAAATTCAAACTAAGAAAGGAATTTTGACAGGGTAACATTTAAGACCGGAGGGAGTAAAAATAATAATAAACACCAAACAAAGCAAAATAAAACAAAATAAAGATGTAGGAAGTAAAGTGATTGAATTTAAAGAGTCCGGAGCCTAAAGAGTATAAAATATTAACAAAAATTCCAAAATGGTATATAAAATTTTATATTTAACCAAAACGACAAAATCGCTGGAACAACAGCGATTTTCTCTACCGAATAAAGCAAAACCGGTGCAGTGATTTTGCAAAATGTGATTTTTTTTTAAAAAAATTCAAATCGCTCCCTAGGCAACAATTTTCTAAAAAAATTCAAATCGCTACCTAGGCAGCATTTTGATTTTTTTAAAAAAAAATTTAAAAGAAAATCGGCACGATTCAATGTTTTTTTAAAAAGTAATTTAATGGCTGCACTGGACGAGCGATTTTATTTAAATTATTATTTTTTTAAAAAGATTGAAGCGTGGTTTAATGTAGCAATTTAGTTCTTTTTTAAATCACCTTTTCACGTAGCGATTTCATAAACAACAATATATATATATATATATATATATATATATATATATTATATATAGTATATATAATATATATATATAAATATATATATATATGTTTCGTGTTGAAGTGTGGTCATTAGGGAGAGTCTAGCCAAAATTTCACCAACATTTGAAATTTTTTCTCATCGGATTCAATGATAGGTAAATTCAAAAGTAATTCTTTTTTATTTCTTCAAATTGATTTTCTTATATGGAATATATTTATATTATTTTTTTTATAGGTATGATCAAATTCAAATGTAGTGGAACTATGTACACAAATTGTAAATAATAATGTTATGAGTGATGAAACAACGGGTGTGAGAGTTGCACAATTGATGAACCTTCGAGACATGAATTAACAGACATGATGATATGTATGACGATGCTGATGATTAATGTGGATAAGGCACTAATGCACCTAATGCATCCGTTGAAGTAAAGTTTAATTATCATTCTATAGACAATTCCCTACTTAGATCACACCCCCCTAAAGAAAATGCAGAAAAGATTTTATCTTACACGAGGATGAGACCGTTTCATTCGAACGAAGAGTGTATTTATTTATTTATTTATTTCATGTTGATTATTTAATTTTTATATGCAATAGGTATGTTATTTATGAATAACAGCAAATGAAATATGTCAGTAAGAAGCATATAGTATTGCTATTAAAAAAGAATTCTTTGGATCAATCAAAGAGTAAAAGGTGGAAAGTTATTGAAGCGTAATGAGTTAGGGTGTGATTGGATGATTCGGTTGAGAGATTTCAAGCGGTAGTGGAAGACAGGAAAAAAATGGCTTGACCGCCATACTTTTCTTTAGAAATAATATAAGGAGGATCATTCAATTTGAATGATAACCTGATGACCACTTAATTAATACCATATGTTATGCAAATCCAGACATAAATATTAAGATTGATCGTGAAATTATCAAAGGAGCATCACTGATCTCCTAGTGATAGAAAGCACAAAAAAAAAGATCGAAGAAAAACATTTTGAATGTTTATGGTGATTTTGAAAGTTCATTTAAGATCTACCTCGATTACATGGCTGCACTACAAGTATTCAACCAGCAGTATTATTGAGTGAGAGCATCATTCTACAACAATTGCAAGATGAGGAAAATTTTTTAAATTTCTTTTTTGGGATTTTAAACGCGCATTGATGGTTGCAAAGTTGTAGGCCGGTCATTTCTATCGGACGGCACACTAGTATGGGGGGGGATTTGTATGATATCAAACTGTAATTGCGGTTGGAATTTCATGCGATGGAATATTTTTTCCACGTGCATAGCTTAGTTGCATGTGAGAGTGTTTTGAGTCTAGTCATGGTTTTCAAGTTATTATGGACACAATTGTAGTTGGAAACGGACAATGAATTGGTCTTATGTCTGACCGTCATCAAGGAATCTTGCATTGTGTTCAATCTTATGATTGGTTGAGTGCGCCACCAACACATACCATAGATTGTGTTCGGACACTTAAAACAAATTTTAATAAAAAATTTTAAAATGATGAAACTCGAAAAAACTAATGTGGTTGGTGATTACATCAACACTTACTTTCTTAAATAAGAAGTAAAGCGGTCGGTCAAGTAAATAACCCAACTAGTGAAGGTTGGATAGTTTCCACGAGGGAAGGAAAATAGTTAAGACTTTAACTTCAAATCTATTACTACTATTGTTCAGTCAAATTACTTCCTTGGAAAAACAAAACAATAAAAGGGGGGTTTTCTAGTTCTAAGTAAATGGAAAATTAACTAGCAAATAAAAGGAGACAATAACATCTTCGAATGTTGGAGTTAATAATTCATCAAAGTAACTAGGGTTTACATGGTTCCACAGGTCCTAACCGATAAAGTCTAATATAACAATTCTTTCTAGTATCTTGCATTGGCAAAGTGATAAGTTATGTATTCTAAAATCCTTGGTTTCCGGCATCTAGAAAATGTTCACTCGCCACCTTGATCAGGTACGTGTGTTTGCTATCTAACCCTTTATCTTTACCTCAGATTAAGCATCGTTTCGTATTTGACTAAGTATAACTCGTACCAATCAATACAGCCTATTTAGATAGTATACACTAAATCTATGTGAAATTTTTTCCTATTATCTACCTCCTTGGTCCAACAAGTAGCATTAAGGCGAGTTCTACACGTTGGCCATCTGTTAAAAAAGACTTCTATGCGAAAGAATTATCATGCATGCAAGACACTATTTTTAGAATGTATTTGAGTTAGGTTTTTACCTCATATTGCCTATGGTTCCACAAACCTAGTTAGGAGGTTAGTTACCCATTAGTCATAATCACAATATTCAAATATTATGATATAAGAATCATGTACTACTTCGCAATGAGAAATAGTATACAAAAATCCGAAAGTTCTCTTGACTAATCAACAAAAATCACCAACACTCAATGATAAACGTCTCAAGATAACCCTAATAATCAATAACTCTAACTAATATCCAGCGGTATCAAACCTCAAAAACGAGGTTTTTCGAATATTATAGAAAATAAAAAACTTATTAAACAAGGACTCTTTTTGCTGGAAATGTCAAAACGCCAAGCTGGGTCGACGGAACCTCGCGAGTAGGACGCCTGGTAATGACGGGCCGTCGTGGACTCCGTGTACCCATACTTGCAAAGTTCTTTCTGCTGCTCTATCATACCTCGACTGGGCAGGTATGGACGGATCGGTACGAGCACAAACGGGCCAGGCGAGGGTCTTCGTTCCAAAAAACTTTGAACTCTTGGAATATGGGTACTGGGGCTACTTCTCTGATCTTTCATGACGAACCTGCCAGGACGGACAGCATGGGCTTCGACGTCCCGTCACACTTTACGTAAACCCCACACTTGGTCAGACTCACCATCTTCCTTCAGCAGTTGCACACGTGCCACCTACGGACCGTCACAGGCATGATGGACACAGTCATAAGCTCTGTAGGTGGGTTCTTCTGCATTTCTGCGTCAAAAACCTCCGCAATTCATCTTTGGCAGATTTCATGCAAATAAGGAGAAACTATATAAAAATTAGCCACAAAAAGGCATTTGGTCACACTAAAAAACTTAAGGAAAAAGTATTAATAATACCGTGAAACCATGGTAATATCAACACCCTCACTTAAATTCGTTGTTGGTACTCACGCGACGCACTATGGACTCAATTACACAATCTTGTACTAATAGGTATCCATGTTTTAGAATTTCCGCAACCTTTCATCCCCCCCCTCTTGGCTATCAATCTCGATTAATCTCATCATATTTATGCATGTATCACTATTGACTTGAATTATGTGGAATAAGGACCCATGACAAAGGACTCACCATGCACTAACACCTATCCTCTTCATTTCTCACGAGCTGGGGTGCATAATATTTCCGGAATGCAACTAGTGTCCCTCACGTCAAAACAAAATCTTCATTGATTCACTAAAATGATTTCAGTTGAGTATAAGATTACTTTTTAAACACTCACTCTCAGAACAAATTCACCACTCTTCATACCTATTGCCATTGAGCTTGCCCTTATTTTCATGTTTTAAGTGCCATAACAACCCTTAGGATCACTGATAGGACTTTATTGAGCTGTAAACATAGGCTCAGGGTCAGGGTAGGGTATATTTAGCTATACTTTAGTGGACTTTTTGGCCTCCGGACATATCGTCTCAACATATATTTTCTATCATTTATCTCGCCAGTTTCTCCACCTTCTTTCACTGCTATTTTCTCTTCTTTCTTCATTTGTGTAAGGGACTTTTCTTTTATTACTTGTATTTTCTGTATATTTTTCTTTGTCTATACTTTCCTTCAATAATTTTGATTCACGCTTATTTTGTTCTTTCTCTCTCTTTGTTCTTTAAACCCCACTTTTCAGAGCATTCTCATAATGGGCCACCTCACACTCATGGCTTTTTGCAAAGTCAATGACACAATACCCAAAGTTGGGTCAGGGACATGAAAAGGTGTGTTTACTGCATTAGCCACCCTCAACTTATGCTTTTGGCATAAGCTGAGGTGCACATGTCCAAGGAGGGACCAGAGCCAACACATTATTCCAGAAAAAGATCAGTTGGGGGTTGAGAAAGAAAGTTCTAATTTAGGCGCAAATCATTTGGATCAAAGAAGGATAAATTTCATTCGGTTTTATTTAAATTAGGCTAAAATGGGCTATATTGAAATAAATGGCCTATGATCTTTTCCTAATTGTCTATTAAAACTTACTTTTAGTAGGGACTAACAGGCAAGTTCTAGCACAGTACAAATAGTAGATATTCAAATCTCCTCAACCACTTGACATCTTCATCACGTCTACCAAGATTATGTCAGACCACCTAGTTCGATTTTTACACTAGGTCATTGCAGTGGTTATACCTCTATGTCAGCTTAGAGATACACATTTATCAATTACTATGCCTCTTCAGCATCATTTGTCCATTTTTATCAGGATAATCATTTTAGCCATCAGTGCTCCCGATAAACTATGTACACAATGATATAGACATGCCGGTGTTAAACAGAAAAAAATAATTTTTTTCAGTCTTTCGTGGAAAAAAGAAACAAGGCACAAGAAAACCCCAAAAGAGGATAGTGAATGGGGCTTACTCAGACTTCACCCTAGCACTCACTTACCATTACTCACCCCCAACAAAAAGACATGTAATTGTCCTCAATGAATAAAATTAAAAGGTAACTTGCCTAGAGTGGTCGGTGAATGAAGCAAACCTGTGGCGCAAAGCGCCGACGATAACAACTTGGTGGGGCGGTTCCCCAGAACCGCACGCGGTCTGTTAATTGAGGACACCATCAGTGGTTCTGTTCCCAGCAACAACAGCCACTATCAGCAGTGCCTTCCGCTATATCCATAGTTTCGGGAGTAGATGCCCCAGTCGCTAACTCTTCGCTTCTTCATCTGGCGCGCCTCCTCCTCAGGCAAGCGAGGCTCTCCTCGGCAGGTCTTCATATCACGGCACTCCTTTTCGTGGCGCCGCGCCTCATCCTCCGCTCGACCCCTATGCCTTTGGCATGCTCTCGAGGGGGAGGTGGTGGAATCGCTGAAGTTAGCGAAATAGGGCCAGCCAACACTGTGTCGCGTCGAGAGGCCTCTATAGAAGGGGCTTCAGGACTCAGGCACCCTAGCCTCTAAGATCATGTTGATATCTGTTTGAAGGACATCGACCGCAGCCTGGAAGGGTCAAACACAATCCACCTGAGGCTGGACGGGCTACTCCCGCCAACTCAAAACGAGTCCAAGCGTGATGAACCTCAGCGATTCTTACGCTCTGTATGCGAACCATTTGTCCGCTCCAAGCGCTTTGGCTGTGTTTATGTCTGACAACAGACTTCTGCATCCAAGGCTGGATGTGAGCAAGAAGTGTGGCCATCTGTTCCTCAATTTCTGGATACTAGAAGCGGGACCAGGAACGGGGGTTAACGGGGCTGTGCGAGAGGAGCTGGGGGGGGGAAGTGCTACTACTGGGATAGACTCGACCGGAGGTAGTGTCAGTGGACGCCGCCTGCGTTAGCAGTGCGGGCCTGGGATACCGTATCAGCCAGATTGTCAGCAGTGGGGCAGATCTGGACGGGGCCCTCTGAGTGGAGCCAACTCATTCGGCCTTATCTCTGATGAGGCAACATCAACAGTGCCCAGAGGGGTCGTGAAATGATCTCAATGTGCCATATAGGAACATGCGCGGGACCTACAGAGAGAAAAATTTCATGCCAGGAAAGGGTAAGTAGTGGTTGACCTTAAAAGCTCCTATCGTGATGAATGCCTGTAGAAGCCACGCAAAAATCCACCTCGAACCCGGAATATTCATCGCCGCCATCAATAATGCTCGATCCCATTTAACGTTATTGTCAGCGGTGTGGGGGAAAGGCAGTGAGTAGAAGTGCGGACCATCAACCACAAAGAACTTTGTCGTGAAAGTCAGGTTGACTCTTGATGGCCCCCTTTGGCTCGGTCACCAGTGGCACCCTCTCATCAACTGACAGTGCAGGGCATCCACCTTCTTGGTGATCTATCTCAGTGATGGCTCGCGTAGGAAGAATTGTCCATCTTTAACAAGCTGCATCGGTATAGTCAACTCGACAGTGAGAGAGGTACATTAAGCATCAAACCACCCCTGTACTACGAACTTGCTCCAGTGTTGCCGTTGGCAGGCGCAGCCGCATATCAATCTGTGATCACGGAGAGTCGCTACCAAGGATGCGTAGAATTCTCGGACCAGGCTCTTCAATATTAACGTCCCCAACGGACATGCGGTCCACTCAGTCGATGTCAGTGAAGATGTGGTGGGATCTCAGGCATCGTCGGGAGACTCCCTGGTAAGGACCCAACTCTCCAAGTGTGAGGTTCCGAGTCATAACTCCTTTGTCATTCAGGATTTTGCATCGGAGTAGGACTTGAAACTTCCCGTCGACACACCACAGTGTGGCTGATGGTTACCGGGTGAGAGCAGAGATGGGAAGGGGTGTGGAATCCGAACTGCCAGCCTCATCAGACGAGGTTGACGCTGCAGCGGTGGCGGGTGCGGGAACCTCAGCAGAGCCAAGGGCACCTCCTACATTAAGGAACAATGAAACTTAGGAAGAGCCATAGACTTTTTCGGCTCCTTTTCTTTCATGGTGGAGGCCCCAGAAGGTGTGCCGGTCAGTGACCACCCTTATCGACTGGGAGGCAGGACTACGCCGGACGCAACCTTTTGGGTGTGCTCTAACAGCACGTGCAGCACGGGGAGGGGTGGAAGTGCCTGGGGGACGTACTAGGGGTCACGCTCATCTCAGAGCAATGACCAGGCGGGGCAGACGGGGCGACAGACTTGATCGACCGCGTGCATAGACTCGATCTGGTTTAGGGCCATAGTAGATAGTAACCTGTAAAGGATCAATATTAGTACTAGCAGTAACAAACAGAAAATCAAATCCACAAAAAATTAAAAGAAAAGACATGATTAGTAACAGTGAACCACAACGGACCACGGAGGTTTTGCTGACAGTCCGTGTGAGTACAAGGACCGTCATGGGGTCGTCGTGTCTTACTTAGACTATGTTTATATGGCGAAACCTGAAAAAGAGTCTCTGACAAGTATGACGGTATGTGCACGGACGGGAAACGTCACGAGTAGACGGTCTCGTCGTGGGTGTCCGTCAGTGAGGACACTTAAAAAATATGTGGAGACCCCTTAGGAGAGGGTCTCTGACATTGAAAACGGTCATGCAGGAGGACCGTCCACAGGGCGACGGTTCTGTCGTAGGTTCCGTCAGAGGACACTTTAAAGGAAATATGGAGACCTAGGAGAGGGGTTCTCTGATCGTTATTGACGTCATGCAGATGGATCGTCGAAATATGACGATACTTGTAGTTGTCAGTTTGAGGAACTTAGGAAAAAATAGAGCAAAGAGACCTTAGGATAAAGGGATCTTGACAACCAGAACGGTTGTGCAGGACAGACGTCATGTGTGATAGACGGTCCGTGTCGCATGTGTCCGTTGTTGAGGAGGACACTTTTCATAGAATTGGTTCCGTGGGGTGTTCGGGCTTTTGGAGACGACCCTACGACGGTCCGTCGGGGGTTACGACGGTCCGTCGTCGGGGTTTCATTCTGTCAATCAGTGAACAAGAACCGGGGATGCCCCTTCATCCCTTTAAACCCAAATTGAATTGGTAGCGTTGAACCTACATTTGTCTAACCCACATACCTAGTAAAACTAGCAATGCCTAAAAGACATATTTCTAGGGTTGTAAACACAGACAATTTTTGAAGATTTTACCCCTAGGTTAGACAGAATTTGTGAAAAAGAAATGAAACAATATCAAGAAGAACTAGGCTTAAGTATAATGATTAAATAAAAATACAAGATAAAATGAGTAGACTTAGGGACCCATATGAGAATTGGAGAAAAACAAGATGGAATAGTACTTGGTGATCAAGAAGACACCCCACACAGTACAATCGAGACGAGTAGATGGTAAACTTTTAGGACTTTGGGAAAAAATTGGGGGGAAAATGATTGAAGAGCGGAGCTGATTTTGGAAGTTGAAAAGGGCACGAGAAATAAGAGGAGATGGAATGAAGGGCGTTTGAAAATGAGGGGTTGGGTGGGGGTTTTAAAAATTGAAAAATTTTTAAAACCCCCAGCGCGGTGGGTGGGTACGCCTCATTAATGACGCGACGATTCCTCGACAGACGGTCCGTTTCATCTGTGATGATCCGTCGTAGGTCCCGTGCGCGTGTGCCCTGAGTTTGAAAAATAAAAGAAAGACGTTACCTGACGCGATGGATTCATGACGACGGTCCGTCCTCGTCGCATGCTGTATCCGGTCAGGACTGTGCAGAGTGATTTTCGAGGATTCCTGGTGATTGTGCCTGCCAAAATTTAAAAACCATTATTGTAGAAACTGACACATTACAGAAATTAAAACTATAGTATATGAGTTGCTCCCAACAGCGCCTGATTAAACGTCCGGCAAGGCTTAGGAAATTGATTACACAACCTTTCATAAAGGTTGAGTATGGCTCTATCATTTAATTCACTGATGTAGTATGCCCAACATAGGTTTTAATCGTTCTCTATTCCCTTAAACCAACACTCCCTCCTGGGTTTTTTAAACTCAACTGCTCCATGAGAGAATACTTGGGGGTGATCAAGTAAGGGCAAGGTCTTGTTTGGACTTGGAGCTTGCCGGAAGACAAGGCAACCCAGATTGTCTAAAGCCACCAAATCCCCCAACCATAAACTCTTGTTTGACCATTATTGTATTCATTCCCTTCTTCATCTTTTTCTTGTGGGCAGTCGGATACAATTGGAGCCACCACTCTCCCTCATGGTTCCTACACAAACGTTGAGGTAACTTCTCCATGTTCAACCAATAATTTCATCTGCCACTTGTCCCTATCAACTAAGGCTCTACCTGTAGCAAGGAATTGCCTCCAAGAATAAATAGGCACTTCAAAATCGATTTCACAATTCAAAAAATAACAATCTGCGGAAATATGAATGACTCACTTTACTAGCACATCATGGAGTATCCCTATGCCTTCACGTTCGATCAGCCATCAGTAGCCGCATGTCAGTGGGTTTTTAGGGTCACCCAAACCACCCAACTTCTCTGAAATAGAAGGGGCATGAGATTTATGGCTTAACCCCATAGTGACATTAATGCTTTTGCAAATGTAATGACCCGACTGCTAACAAGGAATAGTGTCACGCAACCCGGATCTTCTTATTTTGTACGAGAGATCTTGAGCAATAGCACTACAATGTGCAGTATACATCATCCTCGAAAGTGACCGATCTTTTTCTTGTAACCAGATCTTTCCTAAAACTCTTGGCATTGAATCGGGAATTTGTTTCAAGAGCTTCTACAAAAGGACATTGATAGAAAGCTGTTCAGCATTGTATGTAAAACGCCGATATTTACCCATCCGGTCCATTTTTCACTAATCTCTGAGGGAAGGGGTGGTGGTGGTCTAGGGCATGGGAATTACCTTCATAGAGGACTTCTGCATAGTTTCAAGTGCTTCTCTTCTGCTTACCACTACCCTTTACCAACTATTCATCATCCTTTCTCCAGCACCTTTTCCTCATTTAGGACGCATAGGGGGTCAATGGTTTGCTTACCAAAATGGTAGTGAAGCTATACAGTGTGCATTCATATTTTCGAGAGTTGGCACAGTTGTTCAGGAAGAGTGCCCGATTGCCGTGGTCACAATTCGCATTAAATTGGTACCATTTGCAACCGATTTATTAATCGTATTGCATGTGTATCGACTTTATTGACAAATACCTGCTAAATCACACCTGTAAAATCTTTAATGTGCTCATCATAGATCGAACCCTCCTCATTCATTTTGTGCAACATATTCCTCAAACTCGCGCTCATACTATCTCCACCATCCCTAGGAGTAACTTCACGATTTTGAGAAGGGAATTTAGGGCCCAAGCCTATTATTTATTTTATCAGTAGTGACCCTGTTAAAGGTGTTGTCGCGGTTTGTAGTGTCCCATCTCAGGGAATATGACCCTCACGGTTATGTAGTTACATAGATCGACCTGGTTCCCTTGACTTGGCGGCCAATTATCCTGATTTGACCTTGGGCACTCGAGCGAAAACCCCGTATGATCATTTACCGCATATGGGAATCATCCTCATAATAATTTATCATTTGGTGTTGGCACAGTGTGGTTTCGATAAGTAGTGATGCATTTATCTTTTCTGCACCCTAGTGACATGTTTTAAGTAGCAACCAAGCTTCAGTTCTATCGAGCCATTTCTTCACGAAATCTCATCTGTGGCTGGCGTTGTAGTGGAATGTACCTGTGAAGGTATTCTCACGGGATTGATTCCTAGTATCCAAGCTTTATTATGCACCCGTCTTATAGTGTCCAACACGCTTTATTATTATCAGCAGGTCCTAATAGAAGTATTTCCTTCAGTGGTTCGGATTTGCTACGCCACTCTATCATCTAAAACTGCTCTCCTCTCTTGTGCCCTATTCTTTTGGTGCGAGCAATCATCACGAGACGAGTGTTAGGAAGACTCGGACAGCTGTTGGGAGGGAGCCGAATGATTAGAGGCCGAGATTTGGAAGATGGAGGCGACAGCGGGGCTGGCTGGGAAAGGAATGTAGCACGGTGGTTGGGCGAAAAGGTGGAGAGGAGTTGCGAGGACAGAGGAGACAAGGGGGGTGAAGTGGATAGGAGTGAGAAGAAGGGGTTGGAAGGGGGCGGGTTAGCAAAGGGTGAATGGCCGAGGGCGCCTCTAGGAAGAGTGGTGATCGTCCCTGAAATGAAATAGAGGACTAGGAGAGAGAGGTGCAGATAGTGAATAATGTAGTCGTAAGTGGAATCCGGTAAGAAAAGGTTAGAGTCAGTGTCATGATGTTATAGGGGTGTCATAAGGGATAGCGCTTCCGTAGTTACAAAGTTAACTGCATCCAGCGATGTGTTTCATCTATACAGTGATTGGGTGCGCTTCTCAAGAACGAGGTGAATGTAGCCCAAGAACTACTAAAAACTGACTCTCCTGGTAGTGCCACCAAAGTGTTCACTCTGTTCTTTGTGGTTTAGTTTTGGGAGACCGACGCATAGTAGCGTGCTAAGAAAAACATTCCTTAGTGGTTCCAAGTTGAAAACTTGAGTTGTAGGGAGCTCAATAACCATATAGCAACCCTGCTCCCGTCAGTCGAGAGAGGAAAAACACTCTAAGGACCTATTACATCAAGTCCAAGGCAGGCCGGCCCTACACAGCTTTTCACACTGCCCTGACATTAGCTATAAGGGGCATGTGGATCCTTCAGAACGGTTAGAATGAAACAAAACACTCTGGACAGTGAGCATTTGCATGCAGGAGTACTGGTTACCCGAAGGTGTATCGCCTGGTGGTCATAAGGGGTAGAGGAGGCAAGACAAGTGGCCCAGCGGAGTCTGGCTCTGTTGTCATAGGCCCTCTGTAGATGCTTGGGGCCGTGGAGCGGGATTTGTTCCCTCAGTTTGGTGTTCACCCGGGAACGGACTCGGTAACAACTGACCATGAACACCATGCGGAGCTCAGGATGTGTTCTGGTTATGGATCCATCATCATTTATCCCAAGGTTCATTCATGTTGCGTAGTGTACGCTCTAATTAGTGATCGTAGGGAAACAAGGGTTCTCTTTCTCGTGTATTGGACAGTGGACTAGAAAGATGGTGCTGCCAAGAATCAAAAACATAAAACAACGTAAGATCAAAAAAATATCAACTAAACCTAGTATTAAGTAAGTTATCTAAAAGCTACTTTCCCCAAGAGGCGAGCGGCGCCAAAATTTGATACGCTCAAATTACTCTTAATAAGAAGTAAATAAAGCCGGTCTCGAATGTCAAGGAGAATAACCCCCCCATAGTGAGGTTAGGATCGTTCCCATGATGGAAACTAGTTATTTTTTTTTTTTTTTTTTTTTCTTTGACTGACTCAATCTATTACTTACTATTGTTAGTAAAATTACCTCCTTGGAAAGCAAAAACAATAACAGGGGGGGTTTCTATTTCTAAGTAAATGAAAATAACAAGCAAAATAAAAGAGAAGAAAACTAACAGCTTCGAATGTTGTAGTTTAATCATTTAATCCCCCCCAAGCCAACTAGGGTTTACGTGTTCCTCCACAGGTTCATAACTCGATAAGATCAGAAACTATAACAATCTTTTCACTAGGTATTGAATGCAAAGTGACTAATTATGTATTCTAAATCTTGATCCGAGCATCTAGAAAATGTCACTCATGCACCTGTGATCCGGGCTACGTGTGTGGCCGGATCCCTAACGCCCATTATCTGTAACCTCATATTAAGCATCGTATTTCGATATTTGACCTAGTATTACCTCGGTACCAATCCATACTTAGACCTATTAATATGTATATACTCAAATCTATGTGCATAGATTCTCTTTCCTATTATCTACCTCCTGGTCCGGCAAGTAGCATGTGATATAGGCGCATTTGCTATACGTTGGTCCATCCGTTTAAAAAGACTTATCTAGCGAAAGAATTATAAATGCATGCAAGACACTAGTCTAGACTGTATTTTTTAGTTAGGTTTTCAATCATTATTTGCCTTATGGTTCCACAACCCTAGTATGGAGTATTAGTGTTATCCATCGTCACTAATAGACAATATTCAAATATATGATATGAAGAATCATGTACTTACTTCAAGAGAAATAATAAAATCCGAAAGTTCGCTTGATTAATCAACAAAAGCAGTTCACCAGACACTGCAATGCATAGAAAGTGCTCAAGATAAGCTAATAATACAGAGTCTATCTAATAATCTAAGCAATTCTAACCCCTCCCCCCCCCCCACCACGAGTTTTTCGAACCTATCTATTAGAAAATAAAACCGTATTTACACACAACCGCATACTATTTTGCTGCCGAAATCTTATCAAATACCGCGTATGGCCGTCGACGGGACCTCGCCAACGGGACGTCGGGTCATGACGGGTGTCGTGACTCCAGTTGTCCCATACTTTTGCAATATTTCTTCTGTGCTCTCTCAATTACCCTCGAGCGGACAGGTATAAGGATCGTTAGGAGCACAACCGTTACGTCGAGGTCTTCATTACAGGAAAGAGTCGACGTTGAACTCATTGGAAAAGAAGGAGTAACTGGGGGCTTAAGCTATGATCTGATCTTAATGCACCGGAACTGCAGGACGGCCGTAATATCGCTTACGACGGGTCCGTCACACTTTCTGTTAACCCCCTACTTGGTCAGGCACTCCCCATCTTCCTTTTCAGCAAGCTGACACTACGCTGGCCACCTACGGACCAGTCACAGCGATGACGGACAGTAAAAAGCTCCGTAGAGGTGACTTTACCTACTCTTCTTCGCCTCAAAACTCGCATTGCATCGATTGCGAAGATTCTGCAAATAAGGAGAAACTATTATATAAAAAATAGTAATACAGCAAACAGCGCTTTTGGAGTCACGCCACGTCCAAATAAGAAAAAGCTAAATAATAATACTTGAAACCACGGATATATTCAGTGGCAGTTGCCCTAGCCTGAGCATTCTTTTTTTGTTAAGTGAGAAAAAGTTTTTGCCAACGGAATGCAACAATCCAAAACTTGTTCTGCAGCATGTATGCAATGGTTTCTTGAAAAATGCGACCATGTAGAAGCGAGTCGTAGAGGAGGTGCCATTGACATAAAGTGTGTCTGAGTGCTAGTAAAAGGTTTATAAAAACAGGATTGAGACGGGCTTTCTTGGGACTGCCATTGGGTTTGAATGACGTTCAGATGAGCTTCTCGTTGATCGTTTGTCAAAAACAAACAATCGTATGCAAGGTGCATTATACTTGCAGTATATGTCCTATGGTGGCCTATGTGCGATAGAAGGAAAAAATTACAGATTATTATCAAAGAGTTCAAGGCAAACAAATATGATGACTCACAACACAGTGATGCGGTTTTGAAATTCTTAATTGTGCTCATGGATGGATAAGGTGAAAATGTCTCACAAGGTTACTGCAAAAAGGTAAGAAATGTTCTTGTGGAACTGGAGAAAATTATCATATGCTTGCTGCATTGCATCAATTTGGGGACCTCGCCGACGAAATCGAAGCCACAATACTCTTTGTACGCTAAAATTTACGCCTATCAAAATATTACAAAGACGAAACATGACATGGACTTGTTAGTGAAAACAGGTAAGACCCAGAGGGTGATTGAAATGGATATGGCCGAACCAGCTCGTCTTTTAATTTAATTGCAATACTGAAATTTGCGGACAAGTGGCAGCAAGTAAGAAGCGAGCCTTCTTAATCCATGGATATGAGATATAGGCAGGCCTCGCCGAATTGACTAGAAAAATGTAGTGTTTGTAAGGAGACAGCGGTCACACAAAGGCTACGATGTACCTACTCGATTGTTGTAAATTTTTATTACGTTATTAAGGTTATGTAATTGTATTGTCTGTTATTATTATCTATGATATATATTTGTATATTCTATTTGTGACATTCAAATTTCTTGTCTTGCTGCATTTTCAGCTATTGTAAAGTATAATGATATTTTTATTATAATGTATTATGATTGCAACACTATTAAAAAGTAATGATTTGAACTAATATAAAAGTATGATTGTACCTTAGAAATAAAGAAAAAATAAAACTCTGCAAAACTTCACTGCTTAAGAAATCTCATGTGTAGAATCTCAGTACTTTGTTCAAAACTTGCACCGAAACACCAGCAATAATTTACACATTTTCAAATTCAAATTCAGCCCTTTTTTTTAGAATAATGGTGCATAAAAAATTATTCTTCTGAGAATCCGAAATCTTCTACATCTTCCATTTTCAAAATCTCCTCATTTTGATCGTGACTCTGACCATTTCCAATCTAGTTGATTGTGTCGCCCTAGATGTCTCCGAGGCGGATTTGTCTATTAAGGAATAAATTTGTGAATGCCCAGATAAACTTGAATCATCGGACCACAGTTACCATATAATACCAATATAGTATTATATAAGTTCAAATAACATGCCAAATAAAATAAAAAAAATTACAAAGAAGTTTAAAAAAATCTATGAAAAAATTAGTTATACTACTTAGAAAAAATTATAACTCTTCATAAAGGAGAATTATGATCGAAAAATCACAACATACCAATGTGAATACCATATGAGATCCACTTAAATTGCGCAGAAATAGAATTGAACCGTGGGTTACAAAACAATTGATGCTGACTAGAAAATTAAACATTAGTGTTAGAGGGCACGTGTAGAACATCAAAACGTTGGATAATAAAGCTTCGGGAGTGGCCACTAGTTTGTGTTAGAGGGGCCCTGCCAGAAAAAATCAACTGTTTCACCAGCGTCTCCCTTCTACCTCGACGTGTCACCCTCTCTGAGTGTTGGGTGATGGTTGCTTGTGTGAATAGCACGCAGACGATACTTGTGTGGTGATGGTTCATCGTATTATTAAGTGGGAAGGTTGTAATCAGGATTCAAAGCCCATACTTGTATTGGTGGGTGCTCTGTTCATTTAATGCAGAGTTCTGCTACGGTCGCCGTCCATTAAGGCTGGCGGGGATGAGCAGTTGAAGCCTCAAGTTTGAGTTGGCTTAACTTAAAGGCTTGACAATGTTGCAGCGGGAATAATTGACTTTTCCCCATGCCCCGCTTCAATTAAATATATCACTATTACAGATAATGCACTAAATTTAAAAGTGCATATTACTAGTAGGTATAAAAAAAAATTTAATTTTAAAAAATATGTGATACCTGCACTAAAGAAGAACTCCAAAACTTCATTTGATTTTTCTCATTGATGCACATCATCCAACAATTATACAAATATGTAATCGGCTGCTCCCCATGCTGAGTTGACATTAAATCTAAATTTCTCATGTCAATCAATGTCGAAAATTAATCTTTATTGATTACGATTTATTCGGAAATATTGATCAAACCCACAATCAAACCCATAATAAATAAATCCTAAATCCTCATTTATTGTGGCATCATGGGCCCATTGGAGTGATCAGAAACGTTCATGTCCCAAAACCATTCAAATATGAGTCATAAGATTTATATGTTAACAACAATCTACTAAAACACCCAGAAAAACAACTAGTCTGGTAATCCCATCCCGGTTAATTAAATACATTTCCATTATCTACCTATAATCCTAAAGAATCAGCTCCATTTAAGAATAAAGGACTAAACATTCCGTACTACCATTCCGATAAAATTTCAACATCTGTAAAGTTATGCGTAGCTGGCCCAATTCGCATGTGAAAAGTATGTGTTTTGGACGCCCACCTTTCAATTAAAGCATAAATTATCCGGTGTCATACGGCACGACATCCTTACATCAAGAATTCTTTTTTGTTTAATTTACAATCTATAATTTCCAAAATATGACAGGATGCTGAGAATGTATAGATGAATTTTAATGTTTGCCAAAATTCAATATCACCATGACGCATATATAAGCAAGACATCTCTTCTTTGATGCTACCATTCCAAATTCCTTTGGAATGATGGTGAATGAATTGTTAATACATCATGCTCTAACTGAACCAGGATTCCTGGACGTATAAATTTGACGCATGCATATCCAACACAAAAAAAATATATATAAACATCTACATCTACAGTATCAAAAGATTGAAGTATATCCCGACAATATCATATAAAAATATAAAATTAATTAAATATAATAAAATATAAATAAAATCAAACTGCGCCTTTAAAAAAAAGAAAAAGCTTTTAGAAAACTTTAAAATTAGAAAATAGAAAAGGACGTTAAGAATGTTGGAAATTGAAAACTACATGGCACTTTGAATGAGCCCCACTTCACAATCAATTTTGAATCAGGACAAAAAATTAAAAAGTGTAACATTCTGAGTTGACACTATTTGCACGGGTGAATGGTATTCAATCAATTTTATAACACACAAAAAACTTACACTATGTGCTGTGAATTCAATTAATTATAAACCATAAACATTACACTCTGTGATGTGAGAGTACAATTCAGATGCAATTAGAACAAAAGGTAAAAATTACACTATTGCATAGTGAATTATCAATTCAATCAATTTATACCAAAATCAAATGTAATATGTAGACTTTGACACTATTGCATTGTGACTTGACATCAATCTTTTATATCGGCATGTGAATTTTTTTAAAGTTTGATATTTTTGTTAAGAATGGGACATGTCATATTTTGCAGCGATTTTCATTATTTTTTAAAGGCAACCCCCCGCTTTTTATACATCTGGTACTGTTTTTAAGACAAACTGTATGATCTAAGTTTTCGAATTCTCTCTGGTATGAATTTCTTCTTTCACAGTCTATGAGAAAGTTAGGATTTTATTTCCACTCAAATTTTATATAAATTTAAATTCACCACGTGATAAATTTACTCATTTTTAATTGATTATCGCATCTATTTATTTGACTGCTTTATGTTCAAAAATAAACTACTTATAAAAAATCCTATATAAAAGCTTTTTGTTCTCCTGTCCTTAAACTAACCTTTCATTATACACGAAAAATTATATTACATACAGTAAAAGAAAACTAATTATAAAAATATTGTGTAGTATACGTTACCTTGCTAATACTCAACCTATCTTTGCATCCTTCACAATTCTACCAATGAGTAATATGGTTCGTTTTGCATTATATTCAAAACACATAATAACTTTTTGTAAAAAAATAAAAAAACAGTGCTATCATGGAGTTCACGACACAGCAAGCATCCTTATGCCACATCAATCGAAACACTAGCATGTTTACCTAGCTGATTTCACTTCACATATGTCACCAGTTATCCGATATCATTTTTTCGTTAGCCCAAAGCAATTTAGTTTGTACCTTTGTCAATACCTCGCTCCGGAATTTTACTCTGGAATCATAATAAATACTTGTTTTGTTAAAAGAATTAGAGCAATTTAATGTAAAACTTAAGAACATCGAAACGAACCGTCTCCTCCAGTATCATTCACCAATGAAGCTAAGATCAGATGATTGAAACCTAACAATATGAACAATGAACAAGGTATAGACATTGTGGAAAACATAAGTAATAAGAGATTAACAAGGTAGAGTCTATTTGAACTCGAACATCAATAGATTTAAATTCAAATAAACTATATTTTTTTTCGAAAGAAAAATATTTTTGTTTACCTTACTATTTTTAATTTTTTTTAAACAATGCAATTTATTAGTAAGCTATATATTTGAATTCAAAAAAAAATTGTAAAATCAATGAAATTTTTTTTCAAGGATTTCTTAATCAAATTTTTTAACAAAATAAAATTGAAAAAATCGCTGCCTAGGTATAGCGATTTGAATTTTTTTAAAGAAAAAAGCACATTTTGCAAAAAATCACTGCAGTAGCAGTGATTTTATTCTTTTCCGTGGAAGAAAAGAAAGGACTAAATGCTGCGTGTTCCAGCGATTTTGCGTTTTGGTTATATTAAAATGTTGATATTACCGTTTTAAAATTTGTGAATATTTATATACCCTTTCGGCTATGGACTTGAATTTCAACCTCAATTTATCGAGAGACGAATAACACACCTAGGACCCGATCAATACCAATGACCTACCAAATTTTTCACACATTTAGGATCGTTAGAGCACATAACGCGGGCTTGTGGCCACCCCCACCACCACACATACCCGGACCTGCGAATTAGACAACACACCTACGAGATCCATCAACGACCCGAGTGTCACACGTCTCACGATTTTTTCATATTCCAGAGTCTATCTCGTACGAGTTGATTCACAAAGCTTGCACATTCGCACTCGTATTACTTGACAGCTTTTCCGTGATGCGGATTCGCCAATTTCCTTTTCCATCCCTTTCCAACTATGAGTGATGGTGACCCGAACTTTTTAGCTTAATAACTTATATCGGAAGCGTCCCCTCTCACCCCTGAATAACAATTTTGTGAACTGTAACGAATATGGCGTTATGTTAGCATATGACGGTTTTCTTATGCACTAAGAATAATAATCAATTTATCGTTTTTGTAAATGGGATACACGGTCCTGCATCATGATAAACTAATGTTGAAATACTGAGGCCGCAAAAAAAGCCCTAAAAATTAACAAATTCAGGGTTCCTTCAAGAAGAAGAAGACGTACCCTACGATTTCACTCTCAAGGTAAATTATCTTCAGATATAATTAATATGATATGGAGATTATGTTCGAAGGCAAATTAGCTAGTTAGCTAGCTGACATAACCTTGTATATTTGATCTCATCATTAAAGCTATAACTCATATCTCAGTTGATATTGATTATTTTTATTCAAGGTTTAGGATATGAATGTTGCACTTATGTAACACACGCATATGGTTCAATTCTGTTACACTGTAATTTCCTATGTGTGGTATGCTAATCATAATATCTCTTTTGTTCTTGTACAGTATTGCACAAGACTATGTCCCTATACGTGCATATTACACGCAAACGAGAAAAACCTTCTTCATAATTTTTTACCCACCCTAATTTCAATTACATTTGAAATATTGGGTTGTGTTATGTAGAAAAGTACATAGTGATATTTTTGCCGGAGAGACTTACGACACTACTTAACCACCCCAATCAACATCACTATAGATTTCAACTTTTTTATAACTATGTGTAGTATAGTATATGTTTGTCAATATAAACTTTGAGATACCTTGAGATTCTATATAGTATACTGGTATGTAACACACAACGCTATGAGGGAAAAAATTGTGACATTAAACTTAGCCTCTATTAGAAAAAATAAATTTGAAATTGTTTGAGAACTTTTTTATTTGAAGGTTTTCTTCAAAAAAACTAGATTCAGACTTAGTTAGGATACAAATATGAAAAATTAAGAGCTTTTGTCATAAACTTGGGAGGAAATGTCAATTGTTCCTAGTGAAGGCCCCACATTATTAGTTTAAGTTATTTCACCCAAGGATATAAACAATGTAATGACAAATCATTATTTGCCAGAAAGAGCCCGACATACAATTACAAAATCTGTTTTGACACATGAATAATTGGCATTATTATATCCTTATATCTTGACTCATACTGATGAGATGATTTAAAGTATGGAAAATTAAAGCATACAAGTGAAATGTTGGATTTTATTGGCCCTAAATTTCTTACAATAAATAGGTTTCCTTGTAGGGACAAAAGGTTTTTGGATTTGACTAACTCCTTTCTCATTGAACGGAAAAGTTAGGACTCTATAAAATGAGAGATCATTGTTCCCGTCTAAGATTAATCAGCAACTTCACAATGTCAGTTCTTAAGGGCTTTGAGATGCTTTTAGTTAGGGATGAGCATTCATAGCCTCACTGTTTGATCAGGGTTTAGGTGGTATCTGCTTGTCGGAGGCAGATACGACTGGCCCATGTCTATTCAAGAGTCGACATATAGATTGAGGTTGGTTGCCTTCTTGTAAAAAAAATTTTTTTTTGTACTCTATAGTTTCTCGACTCGTATAGTGGCTCATTGCTACCATCTCCTTTGTGGACATCTTAGCGTCGATAATTTGGAACCTTATCGGCTTTAAATCTTTGTCGTCTTTTGGTAGTATTTCTCGTTGCTTTCTGTACTCGTTGGTTAGTCTTTACGACTCTTTTTGGTTTTTGCCATTTCGCTAGCTGCAGTCTATTTGACATCTCCTCCGATACTTATTTCAGATTCCCCTAAACACGTGATCATCGCCCGAGAGCACCAGACAATTCACAACAAGACGTAGGGTCAGGTGTCATGGTTCGGAAATTAAGTCCGAGTGTGCCTGAATGATACTTGAAAACACCCAGTGAGTTAGACCAAGATGTGGTTATCCAATCCCTTCTGGCCAGGGTGTAGCTCTTCTTCAGAGCTGGTGAATTGCCTGTATTGAGTGTGGACAGAGTACATGAGATGTTCGTGGGAGCACACTTGTTCCAGAGTCTTCTTTGCTCGTCATGACGCAGCATACAACTTTGCAAAGGAGTGGCTATTATACAGAGGAAGAAGCAAAGTTGTTGGATAGGATAAGTCCTTAAATTATTTGGTGGCCCACCATGAGTATTTTGGTCCGGAAAAAATATTCAGGCCAAGGGGAGGATTTTGGTGGGGTTTTAGTGCTTCCAAATTCGCCTTCCTTTTTACAGAGCGACGGTAACTATGTTTGAGCAATTGTAGGGACATCTTATGGTTGTTGGACGGTGACTCAAAGTCATTTTCGTAGGAAAAGGTTTAGGATCTATAAACAGAGACATCTTTTTGTTGTCTCTGTATCTTAACCTTTCTTAGAGTGCACGCTTATTCACAATGTGAGGTCTTGTATGGGCTTTGAAGGAGTTTTGGTTCCTTTTTTAGGGGCCCGAGATATTTATGCGCTTTGTGTCATCTCAAGTTCCGATCTACGTGCCTGTTCATAATCACATCCCCTCCGATCCCTGTCTCTGGCACCACCCCTTTTTACTGTGTATTTCGAGCGCACTTGGGTGAGGTTGTTTCACCTTCTGTATTTTTGTTTTAATTTCTATATTTTTTTTTCTGTATAGGGGGAGTGCTAATCTCCTTTGTTCGGACATGTTGGTATACTCTGTATCCGACCACTTTTAAATCTTTGTGGTCCTTTTGGTATATTCTCGGTGTCTTCTTACTCGGGGTCTTTCGAGGTTTCCTTTGCTAGCTTCCGAGTATACACATGATTATTTACGGTACCTAACAAGAAGGTTTGCATTGAAATGAGCGCAGTATAGTTTAGCTATTACTAGAGCTTGGCTTATGTAGGAATATCAAAACTGGCTTCACGCATGTAGACTTTCTAGGCGCGGTCCAATAAAACCGACAAGTGGCACTTTTACAGATGTACGATGTTGACATACCTCTGTCTAGGTTATGTAACCAGAACTTCCAAATTAGGGAGTTTATAGGGTTTGTATCTAAGTGGATTAGTTTTTTAATAAAACGAGTTCATATCCAAATTTGATTAATTATTACCTTCAAATATAATTGGCTTGTTTTTGAATTCATTTTTCGTCATAAAATATAAATATTAATTATTATTGGCAGAGAAATGTGCCAAAAAAAACATAATAAATAAAATCACTAAAAGAATGTAATTAAGCAAATAAATAAAATCAAATAAAAGAATGTAATTAAGCAAAACGTCATTAGAGTTTCAAAAGCTCTACTCTTTCTCTTCCTTACTTTACCATTCCTATGTACTTGTAGCTCAATAAATTGCTCTCAAATACAAGAGTTATAGTCGTAATAGAAAAGCTCCATTGATGTAATAATAGGGAATTTAGTAGTTGGGAAATTAAAATTGTTATGAAGATATGTATGAGATGAGTTCAATTCACATTCTAGAGTTACTATATTGTAGTTGAATTTCACATACAATTTGAAATTAATGGGAAAGCTTAGTTTGGGGAGGAGAGTCCCACGACTCGCAAATATTTTTTCTCAAAATCAAAGGTTTTTCTTTATTTGGGGTTTATGATTTCTTCGTGATTCTTACATATTAGAAGATATGTTTTCTTTGTGATACTTGGGAACAATTTTTTTTTCTCATTTAAATTTCTTCTCGAGGTTCGGGGGGGGGATAGAGGTCGAATAGGGAGAAGGGTAGGGGACTTGGGGAACGAATCATCGAGTGTCCGAGAGGGGGGGGGGCTCAAGGCATGACTCCCGGGACGTCCGGGGGTGGGGGGCCTTGGGGCACGGTACCTCGAGGTCCGAGGGGAGGGCGGGGCGGGGCCTCGGGGCACGACGCCTCGAGGTTCGAGGGGTGAATGGAATCTGGGAATGGCCCCTCAAGGTCTGGTGGTGGATGGGGTGGGGTGGGGTGGGGGCCTCAGGGCACGACACTTCGAGGGCTGGAAAGAGGGGGGGTGGTTTAGAGGGCTTCAGGGTAATAGACGCGCGAGTCCGGGGGAGAGGGAGCAGGGGGCCTCGGGCAAGGTGCCTCGATGTCCAGAGGTGTAGCGGAGCCTCGAAGGGGTGGGTGGGCCTCGAGGCACAGCTCCTCGTGGTCCGAAGGGGGGTGGGGGGGTCACAACGCCTCGAGGTTCGAGATAGACTCAAGCACGGCGCCTCGAGGTCCGGGTGGGGTAGGGGCGGGCCAGGAGGCACGACACATCAAGGTACGGGTGGGTGGGCGTCACGATGCCTTGAGGTTTAGGGGTGGCTTCGGGCACGACGCCTCGAGGTCCAGGTGGGATGGGTGACGGTTCTGAGGGAATGACGCCTCGAAGTTCAGATAGGGTTAGGGGGTTGCGGCCTCGGGGCACGGCACCTTGAGGTTCGAGGGGTGGGGGCCTCGGGGCACCGGAGGTCTTGAGGGTTCTCAGAGGGGGAGGGAGGGACAGGGTGGGGGCTTGGGCTCGATACCTGACGGCCTCGGCTGGGCGCGGACATAGCGCGTACGATCTATCTGAGGTCACGGGACTGATGGAATTCGTCGGGCGCAAACGCCTCGAGGTTCGGGTGGCTCGTGTCATGACACCTCAAGATCCAGAGATGGGGAGAGTGGGTTAGGGACATGGCTTCTCGAGTTCCGGAGGGTGGAGTGCCTTGGGGCACAGTGCCTCGAGGTCCGGGGGGATGGGGGGCCTCAGAGCACGGCGCCGCGAGGTCCAAGGTGTGGGGTTCATGAAGCCACGAGGTCCTAGGGGGTGGCTTTGGGCATGACACCTCGAGATTCGAGGTAGGCGGAGCCTCAAGTTACGACGCCTCGTCTGAGCTTGAAAATGATGTCTATCACTCAGGACAACCTCACGCCACTAATAAATTCATTATAAATGTCCATGAAAAATTTAAGCCACAAACAAGTTTGAATGCCTAATCACCAAAAATCGATGGACATAACCTATAAAAATTTGTAAAATTTGATTTTTCCTCGTTTGAACTTGAAAATATGCATGTAACACCCTCGGGAACAATTCAGACCATTAATGACGTAGCAGACGTCCATGAAAATTTTAGCAAAAAACCAAGTCGGAATCCTCTATCATTAAAAAACAAATTGACTATAGAACAAAAAATTAGTAAATCGTTTGTACTAGAAATTACATCTTTTTTTCTTGGGACAACTCACGCCATTAATAATAATTGAGTAATGGATGTTCATGAAAAATTTCGACTAAAAATAAGTCAAAATCCTAAATTAGCAAAAATTCATGGAGTTTAAGGTCGTAATGGACGTCCATAAAGATTTAGGTGAAAAATAAACTGAAATCCTAAATCACCAAAGTTCAATGGACTAAGCACACGAAAATTGATAAAAGCCAGTGTGAACCTGAAAATGTGTCGTTTATCCCTCATGATCAACTCACGCTCCATCCTCAATTTTTTCTTTTGTTAACATCCCGCCTGTCCCCGATTTTAAAATTTCGGCACCATACCAATCTCTAATCCCCCAATATAAACAATTCTTGGACGACCATAAAATTGGTAAACTCATGTTTTTCCTGCTTTGAGGCTCGTTTGAACTTGAAAATACGTTTGTTTGCCCCTCTAGACTAAATCATGCCATTAAAAAGGTGATAACGGACAACCTTGGAAACTTTCGATAAAAACAAGTCAGAATCCGAAATCACCAAAAATTCAAGGATTATATAGCAAACGGTAATCAATAAAATCTATTTTTAATCCTTTGGAGCTCGTTTAAACTTGAAAATGTCCTCGTTTCCCATAGGAATAACTCACACCATTAATAAGGTCGAAACAAACATCCATGACAAATTTTGTCCAAAAACAAGTCAGATTCTTGAATAACCAAAAATTCATGGACTAAATCACACCATTCAAAAGGTAGTAATGGATGTCCTTGAAAATTTTTGGTCAAAAACATATCAGAGTCTTAAATCACCAAAAATTCAAGGACTATATATCACCTTAAAATTTGTAAAATATGATTTTTCCTATCTGTGTTTTGTGTTTAAAACTTAAAAATGTGCGCGTTTGCCCCTCGGTACTACTCACGTCATTAATTGTAACGAACGTCCATGAAAGAATTTGACCAAAAAAAGCTGAAATCCTAAATCACCAAAAATCTACCGACTATATATATAGCACGCGATAATTGGTTAAATCTATTTTGTCCTATTTTCGAGCTCGTTTGAACATGAAAAATGCGCCTATTTTCCAACTGGGACCAACCTACACATTAATAAGGATAGAAGCCCATGAAAATGTTTGGTAAAGAACAAGCCAGAATCCTGAATCACCAAAATCCATAGACTATAGCATACAAAAATCGGTAATATCTAGTTTTTCTTGCTTTGGGGCTTGTTTAAACTTGAAAATGCATGTTTGCTCTTCTGACCAACTCACGTCGTTATTAAGGTCGTAACGGACGATCATAAAAAATTTAGTAAATAATAAGCCAGGATTTTGAATCACCAAAACTCTATAGACTGTATACGAAAATTAGTAAAATTAGGTTTTTCTTTCTTTGTGACTGTTTGAACTTGAAAATGTGCATGTTTGCCCCTCGGGGACAAACTCATGCCATTAATAAGGTCACAATAGACATCTATGAAAAATTTGAATAAAAAGCAAGTCGAAATCCTGAATCACCAAAAGTTCATGGACTATAGAACACGAAAATTGGCAAAATCAAATTTATTCTGCTTTGAGGCTTGTTTGAACTTGAAATTGCACCATTTTCTCCTCAATATCAACTCACGCTATTAATTATGTCATATTTGATTGTAACAGTCATCCATGAAAACTTTCGGCTAATAACTAGTTGAAATTCCGAATGACCAAATATCTATAGATTATAGCACAGAAAACCAATAAAATCTGATTTCTCCTTCTTTTGGGCGCATTTGAACTTGAAAATGACTCGTTTGCCCCTTGGGACCAACTCTGCCATTAATTAGGGGAGGATTTTTGTCATGATAAATTTTTGACCAAATACAAGTTGGAACAAGAATCACCAAAAAATCCAATGACTATAACATACAAAAAAACTTGATTTAAAATATGGTTAACCTGTTCTTAGGGGCTGTTAAACTTGAAAATTATCTTGTTTTCTTGCGATAAACGCACGCCATTATAAGATTCATAATGGATCTCCATGAAAAAATTTCAGCAAAAGATAAGCCAGAATCTAAATCAATCATTAATCTATGGGCCCAAAAAAAATTAAGCAAAAAATGTTTTTTTTAATTGAAGTCATTATGACTTAAAATGCGCATGTTGACCTCGATACCAACTCACACCATTAATAAGGTCGTAGGACATCCATGAAATATTTTGTCCAAAAATAAGCTGGAACCTTGAATTACTAAAAATATGTGGACTATAGCTCATGAAAATTGGTAAAATCTTGTTTTCCTACTTCGAAGCTCGTTTGAATTTGAGCGTCTGTTTTTTCATTCGGAACCAACTTACACCATTAATAAGATCGTAACGAACATCCATGATATATTTTGGGGGGGGGGAAAAAGCCAAAATCTCGAATCAATGAAAATCCATCAGACTGTAACACACGAAAAATCAGTAAAATCTCTTTTTCTACTTGAGGTCGTTGGACTGAAAATGGGATATACTTTGCCTTTCGGGGGACAACTCACGGCCATTATCAGGTAGTAAAATGTGTCCATAAAATATTTTGGCCAAGAACAGGTAGAAATTTTGAATCACCTAAAATACATGAGACAGAAAACCACGAAATTGGTAAAATATGAATTTTCCTTCTTTAAGGCTTGTTGAACTTGAAAAACACATTCTCCCTCGGAACCTACTACTGCATTAATAAGGTCGTAATGCACGTCCACTAAAAATTTTGGCCAAAATAAAGCTGGGAATCCTGAATCACCAAAAAAATTTCGACATAAAAACTTTGTAAATATGATTTTTCCTACTTTGGAGCTTAGGAATTGAAAAAAATGTGCACGTTTTTTACTGGGACAAAAACATGTCATTAATTATGTCTTAATGAAGTCCATGAAATATTTCAGTTAAAAACAAGCCAAAAATACAAAATAAAAAAATCCATGGACATAGCACACAAACCTTAGTAAAATCTTATTTTTCTTATTTTGAGGTTCGTTTGAACTTGAAAATGAGCTTGTTTGATCCCTTAAAGACCACTTACACAATTAATAAGGTCGCAATGGAGTCCTTTGAAATGTATCCACAAAAACAACCAAGAATCGTGAAAAAACACCAAAGGCATGGGACTATATAGAATATGAAAATTGATATAAAATTTGGTTTTTCCTACTTTGGGGATCGTGTGAATGAAAATGCGCTTGTTTGCCCATTGTGACCAACTCATTTGCAACTTAATAATGACGATAAAGGACGTCCATGAAAAATTTTTGACAAAAAACAAGTTGGTTTTAAATTTCGAATCACAAAAAAATCATGATACCACATGAAAAATCTCAGGAAAATCAAGTTTCCTGCTATGGTGTCTCATTTTAACTTGAAAATGTGGTCGTTCCCTTAGGGGTCAACTCAAGCTTTTAATAAGGTGTAAGAAGTCCATGATTGAAAAAAGATTAGCAAAACAAAGTCGGAATCGTGGGAATCAATAAAATACCAGACTATACACAAAAAAATTGTTAAAATCTTATTTTCGTACTCAGGGGATCATTGAACTTAAAATGTGTATGTTTGCCCCTTGAAAACCAACTCCGCCATAATAAAGCGTGATGGACTTCAAACAAGCTAGGATCATGACCACAAAAAAAAACTTGGACGACAGCACACGAAAATAAGTAAAATTCAATTTTTTTGCTTAGGGGCTAGTTGAACTGAAAACGTATTTGTTTTGCACCTCGAGGACCAACTAACGGTATTAATTAAGTTGTTGTTTTTAACAGATTTCATTGAAAAAATTTCAGGGTAAAACAAGACGGATCCTGAATCATTGAAAATCCATGGACTATAAAACACGAAAAATTGACATCTGAATTTTTCTACTTTGGGGCTTGTTTTGAACTTGAAAATGTCTATGGTTTCCCATCAGGACCAAAATCACACCATTACTAAGGTCGTAACAGATGTTCACGAAAATGTTTCGGTCAAAACAGCTGGAATCTGAATCACAAACATCAAGGGACTACAACATATGAAAATCGATAACTTTGGATTTTTCTACTTTTGGGATCGTTGAAACTTGAAAATGAACTTGTTGCCTATCGGACCAATCACGTTTTAATAGGTCCCGTAGCAATTGCCCATGAAAAAATTTAGCAAAAACAAGCGGAAATTCCAAATCACAAAAATTCATGGATTAACCCGAGAAAGTAATAAGAATCTATTTGTCTACTTAAGGATTTGTTTTGAACTCCTAAAAATGTTGTATGTTTTTCCCCGGTACTAAACTAACACATTAATAAGGCCGTTAATGAAAATCCATGAAAAATTTTTTTTGGCTAAAACAAGCCGAAATTTTGAATCACAAAAGTTACATGCCACTATAGCAAAGAAAATGGTTATAAAATATAGTTTCCCACTTTGGGCTCGTTTAAAGTGAAAATGCGTTGTTTTTCTCCCTCGGGATCAACACATTTATTAATGAGGTTGGTTTGTAACAGACGTCAATGAAAAATTTTGGTCAAACATAAGTCGGATCCAGAATCGCCCAAAATATTTGAAGGATAATACACAAAAATTGGTATTAAAATCCTTATTTTATTTTTTTTTGGGCTCCCTTGAAACTTAAATACGTTTTTTTTGCCCATCGGGACCAATTCACACATTAATAGGTCGTACAACATGAATTCATGAATAATTTTGGCCAAAAACAAGTTAGCTTCTGAATCATCAAAATGCTATGTCTTATATATAGCCACACGAAAATCGATATTTAAAATATGAATTTTCCTGTTTTGGGACTCATTGACTTTTAAATGCACGGGGTTTTCTCTCGACACCACTTACACCGTAATTAAGGTTCATAAACAGATGTCCATGAAAAATTTCTGTCAAAAGCAAGTAAGAATTATAAATCACCAAAAATTCCATGGGACTATAACACATGTAAATCGGTCAAATCTAGTTATTCCCAAACTTTGTGGCTGTTTGAATTTGAAAATTCAGTCGTTTACCTTGGGACAACTCACACCGAGGTCGTAACAGAAGTTTAAGGAAATTATGTCCAACACAAATCAGAATATGGATCACAAAAAATCCAACCCGGTCCCCAATATATTTAATCTTTTTGTACCCGTACTATAAGAAATAGTTCAAAATTAGGGGTTGGTACATGACCCGGTTGGTTCGGGGATTTTCAAATATCAAACCAAAACTATTTGTGTCGGGTTTTTGAATTTATAAACAAAACCAAACCAAGAAAACTCGGGTTTTTCAAACCTTGGGTTCATAGGGGGTTTTCAGATTTTTTTGGATTTTCAGATTTTATTGATAAATAGTCATAAAAATATGAATTTACTAGTACTCAATATTTCTTAGTCGTACCAAAATTTGCAAACTTTTAAACCTTATAAATACTTCTCAGAAAATAACAAAAAATATGATTATAATTAATGACATAAAATTAATCCAAAATAATTAAGAATATAAAAATCGTTGTTGTTGTAAAAACAAAAATATTGCAAATAATAAGCCATTAATGAAATTGATCATATTTAAAAGTAATAAAGCAGCTTAAAGTAAGTTAGTAAATTATTAGTTAACATGACTAATATTAAAAGAAAGTAAAATTAGATCATTGTTTTTAATTGTCTAAATCTATTAAACCTAATAAAAAGAAATATTCAAATTATGGTCATTCTTAGGTTATTAAATTTAATTTTATTTAAACTTTATATAAGACTATAATCATTAGATCATTAAAGAATGTTAAATTCCAAAAATAAAAGAATTATATTCAAACGATACAAACTATGAAAACGTATAAGAGATTCTTAAAAATATATCAAAGTAAGAGTATTTTTTACGTATAAATAAAATTTTAAAAATATAAGCGGGTGTTGGTTTGGTCTCGGCTTGATTTTTTTAGTTGAAACCAAACAACCCAAATATAGTCGGGATTTTTTTCCAACACCAAACCAAACCACTAATCAAATTATTTTTTTTGGTTTGAGTCGATTTGTGATTTGATTCGGTTTTCAATTCGATTTTATATACCCTTAATTCAAATATACCTCTATTGTTATAATTTGTACATACATATACCCCTACTTTTAACGAAGGAACACATGTAAAACTTAGAATCAACTAACTCACCCTCAATTTTAAAAATCCAATTCTTTTAAAATCAATCCATTCAACGCATTACCTTGTTGACCCGATTTGAACCAATTTTCGTAGTCATCTTCTCTGTTAAAAACCTCCATAAAAACGTTCTTCTAATACTTCCTTATTTCATTATCATCCATTTTAACAGATGAAACTTCTTTTGGACTGATGCATCATTACCGATTTTAATAGAAGTTTTGATTAAAGAAAATGACTATATATGAACATGGGCTTGGTTCAAATCGGGTCAGCAGAGGGAATAGGTTAAATGGGCGAGTGTTAAAGGAATTGGGGTGGTTATTTGATTCCTAACCTGACACGTCTCCCTCGTTAAAATTAGGGGTATATACGTAGAGTTATATTAGAATCAAAAGTATAACAAAGGGTATAATTAAACTATTTCCTATAGTACATAGGTGTTTATATACAATATATGTATTATATATTGTGTATATGCACGTATGGGGTTAATATGAGCCCGAATATAATAATCTGTCCAATCTAACCGGAATTTTATGGATTTGACTCGAAATAATTTGAATTGGATTAATCGCAACCCATTAATATTATGTTGGAATCTCAGCCACCAAAGTCAAAACAAAAACTCAAAGACAATTGCTAGGATCAAAATGAAAGAAACAAAATGTCAAAGAAAAAGAAAGCAACTGTTGTCTTGTCCAAAGGGGCGGAGGGCTTCAATATGATAAAACGTAGATACATCATCAATATTGCTTCAACTTTTCAGAAAAATCAAAACTTTTCCATAAGATGATGGTAGTGAAGACACCCTTAACATTAGTTCTGATTCTGGCACTATCTTTTGAATTAGCCAAAGGAATCCCCAACACCAATTTGACACAAGTCCTGTGCAATGGTGGACAATACTTCAAAGATGATCCATTTGCAATAAGTCTAGCCTATGTTCTTGCAGAATTAGTGAGCACCACGCCATCGCGTCACGGATATGACTACCACAACATTTCTCCATACCCCAATGCTTTTGCATATGGACATGCTGCTTGCAACAACAACACTACTACTACTTCTCTAACCAAACAAGATTGTAAGACTTGCTTGGATTCAGCTAAAGATAACTTGCTTACTGGTTGTGATGCTCGAATTGGTGGTCGTGTTCTTCTTGTTGATTGTACAATGAGGTATGAACAATACCCTTTTGATGATTAAGCTATCTGGAAACAAAAAAAAAATTCAACATGTACTAGACAACAACATTATCATGAGTAATAATTTGATTGCTGCAATTTGACTGATTCCATGAGAATTTGATAAAAGATAGACGCATTAACAACTAAATACATTGTAATTGGCTATACAAATTATCATTGCATAGTTTTTCTTCTTAACTATCAAAGAGGATCATATTTACACACTGAATTTGTCAAACTGTAAAATGTCTCTAAATCTATACAGTTCACGATGCTCTTTACACATGACATATTCGTGAACTGAAGACCTCCCGAGTGCTGACAGACTAAAAAGAACTCAGGAAAACAATTCTATGATAAATGTAACTGAAACTGGAAACTAGGAAGGATCTCCATCAACTAAATGTGAGGATGTCCTTTTACTTTCAAATTGATCTCGAAGAATGGCACATTGTTTGATACAATGAGCGTTGGACACTTTGATTGTTCTGGCTCAAGTTTCCTCTCCAAAGTACAATTTCTAATGGCCGTGAGTTGCAAGGGTACCGGGATGGTGTTCCACTTGAATTGACCTCTCTGCTGTCATTCCGAGAATTGAGAAGTATATATGGAGATTTTTTCCTGAGCTAACTCCTGTTTGAGGAGGATTGCATAGAGAAGCTCATTCCATGAATCAGGGACACCAGGGAGACACCAATGGCTGCAGTCTTGCTTGTGGGGAGAAACTGGTCCCACCTTAGGGCCTAAATAATACAAAGACAAATGACCATCTTTTCTTCTAGATGTCATGCCTGTTACATTCAGTAAACTCATATTCCTAGTCCTTGATTTGTTCGAGAGCTGTGATAGGACATGAATGACCGTCATATATTCAAACGAGTTCCTCAACGACTCTTGGGGTGATAATAAGTCAGGTAATGTCTCCAGGTGACAGCTACCGCCGGTCTTCCAATCTCCACCTCTGCGCATCAGAGTGATTGATTTATTGCTTATTGAGTGACTACACAAACTAAATATCTACTGAAACAAAGTGTAGGCTGATTTGCATAGATCATTAGCTGATATTCAAAATGCACATAATTTGCAGCCATTAATCAGAACAAACAATCAGGAACACACCAAGTATTAAGTCAACTTATCCCAAAAAAGCCTTTATGCATTGAAAGATGCAAAAGCATATACCATTTGACCCTCGAAAACAGCATACACATACTACGACCAAGGTACCCAAGAAAACAAATTTTTCGATTTATCCACAAGCTTTCAAAACACATTCCCATCTCTAAGAAGATCAATGAATTATTAATAACGGGAACCAAACAAATAACTCTCACCATCTTCAAGGCTCACAGAATACATGAAATGGATGTAGATGAAAGAACTGGATCTTAGATGAGCCTCAACTAATCTTCATTTCACACTTCTAATATGACCTAACTACAAAAAGGCCTCCATAATATATTCAAGTGTTGGTTGAGGATAATGATTGATTATGTTTCATTATTGTAAGGACAACTGATCTGATAGATCACAAGTGAGATACATGAAGTGTAACAACCAAACAAAACCAAAAACAATAGGAGAGAAGATTACCTGAAGTGTACAGGAGGAATAAGTACGAAAGATATTTAGGTCTTGGACATGTTCACTTCACGACCTATCCAAATCAACCAATGTTACAAATTGACTCTGAAATGCTTGTTCCAATTCACGTCATAGTTAATCTTTCCGCTCTTGGGAAAGTAGCATCCCCTGTCAATGGAAAGAATAGAGCTTGTAAATCTTCATAGATGCCGAGTAATTGTACTCCCAAAGCAATGATTCTTGATTAATATAACTTCAGAGCTTTCATGTTTACATTCAAATTAGTGATGGGAAACCAAGACATCCAAATGATTTGAGCACCAATCAAAATGAGAGAGAACTAAGATCAATGCCCAGCCTTATTTGGTTAGTAATCCAAGGAAAAGGATGGCACTTATGGTTGCTTGATCCTAACAAAATTATCATTCTTACGATGTAATAGAACTGCTATAAGCTCTTTATCCAAACATTATGAGATCTGAATCTAAAAACCACCTTCAAAACAATGTATCTTCTTATATCCTTTTGCAACCGTTGAGATTTTCCACCAAAAAGATATTGAGTCTTCGAATAGTGATATCTTTCAGATCCTTTACGTTTAATTCCATTCAAACAAATTTGAAAATTTGGAGTATGTGAAGGTACACCTTTATGAACCAAGTAGGAGCGGACTGAAGAACTTTTATGCATTTGATCATTAGGCTGATTGTTAATGCCAAAACATGCAAGTGGATACATGTTTATGCCATTTCAACTCATGTATATAGTCACATAGATTATAGGCATGATTAGTACATGGGGACAATTCATAAGGAAATTGGAAATCAAACTTTCCAGTACTCAACGTTGTGCAAAGAGAGCACACAGGAAGAGATCCAACACTAGGAAATGCTCTATTAATGCTTACTTGTATCTTGAGGCATATTAACTATTCATTGAACTTTTTGCTTAATAATAGTTCAATGCCTATCGAGCATTTCGACACTGTGATATTTGATTGCTAGCATTCTCAAACAGGCAATTTTCTATTATAACATAGTCCTTATATGGTTGAATAGTTATTAAGCAGCCCAAATTCCTATTTCTCGCTTCTCTTGAAGGGAGATGCATGTAGATACTAATAACATAAAGATAAAGGTGCCCAGTAGAGCTTTTAGCTAAATCAACCATCATTTAAAGATACTAACAATATCAGCCCTATTTGCCCCTAGAGCATTGGTCTAGTGATTAGAGTAGTACATGATGTGTGGATTAGGCCAGAGGTTTAGAACCTTCACAAACAAAAACCTGGAATTTAAGTGGACAAGGTAGAGGATTAGGCCTATTATCCACGAAGTTTCAAACCGTGCGTCATTTTCCATGGGAATTTCTCGGCCATCAAAAATGATATCAACCTAGCACTTAGCACTCTAGTAGATTTCCTATTCTACTAGAAATAGGCAGAACCCATCGACTGTCCCCTAAAGTTAGCACGACTTTTCACTTAGAAACCTCAAGTAAGCTTTGTGCTATAAAATATTACCATTTATCAGACATCAAACAAACAAACAAAAATGCCTTCTGATGATAGGAAAGAAAAGAAGATTTTACCCTCTAATGGTTTTCTCATTATTCCACCAGTGACCACTGTTGAAAATCAATAAATCTGCATCTTTCCACTTAGCAGAACTCCAATCCATCTGATCCAACTTCAGGGTCATCTTAACATTTCCAGGAGCCCGAGAAGGCGGACGACTCTGCAGCACTAGGAACGGAGCTCGATAGTACTCAACCGTGCAGTTGTAATCCTTGAACTTAAAAATTAAAGAACCAGTGTGCTTTGTGATCGGACTACCATTAACTTCATATATAGAGCTGTTATCAGAAACTGCAGAAGACAACAAACAGAGAAGAGACTCCCACTGGTTTCTCCCTATTGAATCACCAACAAACACTACACGCTGGTTCCTCAGCTTTTCAAGCATATGTTTTGCATCAAATCTGTTCCAAAAGTAAGTAAAAGCATTAGATTTTGTTTTCCAGTTTCAATCATATTATGAAAATCCTTCGAGAGCCAAACTAACTAATGTTTGTAAATTCAGACATACAATCTCCAAACTTTTGGACATAAAATATACATATTTAGGAACTTGGTAAAAAGTACTTAATATTAAGCATTTGAAAAAACTATGGCCAAAGAAAATATCCTTTGACTATGCAAATAGTAACTAAAATTAACCAGTTTAGTTAGTCTAATTCAATATAGTCCATAAAGTAACCGCAAGAACTCAAATTTTCAAGTTTCAACGTCAAAATCTAGGATCAAACGCAAGCATAATCAAGTATTCAGTTGATTGAAACACGGAAGTTTGGCAATCTTTAGGCTGGGCCAACGCATTTTTGGGTATAGAAATTATCAGGTCTAACCATTCTCAAACAACAAAACCTTCATCCAAAAACATCAATCTTCACTGATGATAATTGGTTAACTCTCATCCCACACCCAATTCCCCATCAAATAATCACAATCCTTTTCAGAAACCCCACTTTATCATCATTCTGCTCTCTACTACTATTTTTCGTACTAAAGAAAATCATTAAACCAAACCAGGTTAACAAAAAAAGAATGCCCACGCAAGTGAGAACCGTAGTATCCACAGTTCTATAATTCTAACAAGAAGAATCAATAAGTTATAAGCCAAGACAAAAAACAAGAACCCCCAAAGTGGTTAACAATGGCTCAATAGGCTTCAAACGCTGGAATTTCTTGCAAAAACCTGAAATGGGTCTTGAGTTTAAAGAATTTTGGACATGGGTTTCCACTCCATGCCCTGTTTTTCAACAACAGAAAAATTCAATTTTGGAAGCAAAATAAATCACAAATGTCAAAGAAAATGACCCCGAAAACTCAAAATTTAAATCAATAAAGAAACCTTGTTGTTTTGTGGGGAAACTTGACCAAAAAAAAATTATGCTCATACAAAAACTTTTTTGATTTGAGCACACAATGTGGTCTGAGAGATAGAGAAGTTTTGGAAATGTTGATAATGATGAGATGTGTGGTCTTCACCACAGAGAAAGAAAACCTTCAATTCACAAATTAAAAAAAAAAAAAACTGCAAGAACAGGGCATTTATGCAGAAAAAGAGGGATTTTACAACTCTTTAATTGGCTATTGCAATAATATTTGTATGTGATCTTTTTCTGGTTTATCATCATATTTTTTATCAACTTACTATAAACTTTTTATTTCTGCTATTCAAAAATTAGAGAAAGATTACAAAAATTTGAACAAATGTGATTCGTTAAATTAGTTTACTTAAAGCTACTTATCAAATTTAATGAACTTTCTTGTATATTTGGTAGGGACAGTTGAAAAAAGAAAATAAGGACTATTATTTTTTAAATTTTTGCTATTTTTAGTTTATTTGTAAAGTTTGGGTAGTTTTTTGAGTGGTAATTTTTATGTTTGATACTATTTATTGTGTTGTGTGTTTAAGAATTTGATGGAATTAATTATTATGTTTGTTATTTAACTAATATGAATTATTCAATATTTAAAAAAAAATAAAATATTTCACTTTTTCTATATCAATTTATTTTTTATTTTTTTTTAAAACTCTTTCAATAACTGTTTTTTTTTTTGGGATAGTTCTTTAATATTAACATTTTTTAAGTGACATGATTAAATGACATTTAAGTGTATTTTATAGATTTTTAATTTAATATTATAAGAATTATAGTATTTTTTTAAAAAAATCCATCAAATTAAAATTACTTAAATAAATTAAAACGAACACTTAAATAAATTAAAATGAAGGAAATAATTTAAGCTTCTACTTTATACGTGCTCTCAAAACATGAAAAATCATTTTTCTTACTTATTCTTGAGAATATTAACACAAGTATAGAAAAGAAAAAAAGAATAATAGGACAGCCCGTTTGTCATTTCATATAAAGTAATTTACAAATTTTATTCTTGTCTTTTTTGGAAGAAAAAAAAAGAAAAACAGAAAAAAAAAAAGGTGGCAAACCTGGAACGTGTATGGCCACAGCGTGGGGTCCTTGCAACCAAAGTTGGGCTTAATCCCGTTTTTTTTAAAAAAAAAAGTATTTATTTTGATATTTTAATGATTTATATTAAAATTTAATTAATTAAAATTCATCCGAAATAAAGGTTTAAATTGTAATATTTTTCTTCATCAATAAATTCTTTTTTAGTAATGTAAATCTTGAAATCAAGCCTCACTAAGACATGATTAATCATAGCTATATCAACTTTTTTTAATGATTGTTCATCTAACCGATTTTCAATACAACAAAAAAATACATATAAAAATTCATATTATCTACCTGACCGTATAAATATAATTTAAAAATATCTTTCAAAACAAGACAATTAACTTAATATAATAACTTTAAAACTATATTAAAATGTAATTGAATTTTAGAATTCTGGACCTATAGAATGTACATAAATTCTAAAGCTACTTGACTTAGATTAAAGAATTACGTGATCAACTCAAGATGCTTGTATTTTATTATATAATATAAAGTAGTTATGGGAGCTGATGCCGACTTCAATATATGCTCTTTTAAAAAAAAATGTAATATTAATAGAATTTTATGAGTAAAAAAAAAATTATATATGTAATTTAAATTTTAAAATTTTAATTATTTTTTTATAATATTTTATGTAATTTTAATAATATAGGTTACTTTTTATCTCAATTTATTTAACACGAATAATGGGATTCTGGAAGCCATGCAAATTTGGTATTGTCCTTTTAGATTTTGAAAGTTAGTTTATTTATCGTGATTTATAAAATATTTTTTTATTTACTTTATTATTCACCTAATATTGTTAGTTTTTCTAACTAAACCTTTTAGTGATCGAATTGAGAGTCAAATCGAAATTTTGTTATTCCTTTTCTTATATTATTCAATGATCGAAAGCTCAAAAAAAGAAATTTCTTTTATAATATAATGTACTGCTACTTTCGTTATCGTCTACATCATTTATATGGCACTGACAAATTTTCAATTACAACCATTTTTTTTAAATCTTTATAATACTTTAATTATTTACCATCCAACCTCTTTTTAATTTCGAAGATTCAAATTTATATGTTTTTTTCACAATTATGGTTTAGCACATACCCTTAATAAAAAAGGAATATACCGACGGAAATTTTCCTCTTATAAGCTTATTATGTGTATTAAGTAAAAAGTAACTTAATTAATTCTATTAAATCCACTAGTGCTAAAGAAATTAAGGTGGAAAGAAAAGTATTTTTGGAGAGAAAGAATCCTTCACATTAATGTTCAGGTTTAAAACTGTGTTTTGCTGCCTTCAATATCAAGTGTGCGAAAGATAAAATGCCAGTGGAATAAAAAAATAAAGAGAGAAGATTTAAAATATATCATTGTAATTTTTAAAAAAGGTTTATTGATGTCATCGGTTTAAAAGTTTTAGCTTTATTAATGTCAATTATTATTAAGAAACGCTCTTGATGCCATTATTTTTTAATAGTGATTTTGCAAAAATCATTTTTGACACGTAGCCAATTATAATTTGTCCACGTCATCAACATTTTTAATTAAAAAAATAAAATTCTAAACAAAAATTGAATTAAAATAACCACCCAAGAAAACTCATGCTTATCCAAAATGCATATCGAAGAAGCGGACTTTCGTCGTTTGATGCTAACGGAAAACTTCTTTATCCTTTTTTTGTGTATTTTGTCAATGTTTCGAAGTTATTTCACCAATAAATAACGTAAATTTCATCTGCATACATGGATATTAATTTCAAATGAATACTATAGAGGGCAAAAATTTAATCCTTGTAGATATCACTCACCAAAACAACTATGTGGTTATAAGAAATCAATATAAATACAGTAACCACGATTTGGTGCACCCTTGTATATTGTGAACCCTTCTACTAATTTATTTGTCGTTATTACTCCTGAACTCATCTAAACTCAATATTTTGAACGCACTTGTTAATTTGATACTTTATGTGACAAGAGTCCACACAGAGCATGTGAAACACACAAAATAAGAGTGTGAGACATTCTAAAAAGGCAATTATGATTATTCTTTTTCAAGCTTTAAAGATAATCTTCTTCTTTCTTAAAATAATATTTTGGGGTTTCTAAAAATATTCAACTGATAATGGGATGATGCAAATTATTCAACATGCCAAGAACATTACAATAACAAAAATTCATCTACGAGTTTAGGGCAAGGAAGACAAGAAAGACAAGGAAGACATGAAAGGAAAGTAAGACATGGATCAAACATTAACATTGCTATCATAAGGGTTGTTCATGGTTATGGTTAAAAAATCAAATCGAATTGCAATTCGAACCAAACCAATTGAAAAGGTCGATATTTTATATGATTTAATTAGGTTTGATTTTACATTATGAAAATCGATACTATTTGGATTGGTTATGATTTTACTAAAAATAACTAAAGAACCGATAAATTAAATACATGAATTTATAATTATTTACATATAATTCATAAATAAAATATAAATACTTTTGTCACATTATAATTAACTTTATCATTTTCTCAAGCCGAACACTTGAATTCTAAACCAACTATTACAATCTTAAGTTTACATCTATAAAAATCCTTTATTTCAGTCTTTATTGTTGGAATAGGTGCGTCCAGTATCAGTCAAGGTACCAGGTCCCTTGACACAGCAAAAGAAGTGCAGAAGAGTAAAAAATACATAAAACACAACATAGGCAGTTTACGTGAAAACCTCCTTGCTCAAAGGGAGTAAAATCACGACCTGTTGCACAAGATTTTCAACCGTCTTCACTAATCTTTATAAGCAAAAGTGGAACCCGGTTACAAGAATGTGAGAAGAAGTTATTAATCTAAGGACCAACCAACAACCCTATTGCTTGAAGAGACTAAGAAGATGACACTCTGCCCATTAAGTTATCACCGCTAGACAACTTAGGATTCAACTAAGCAACACGCAGGTTGCCTATTAAATCACCACGCTCTGGATGACTTAGGATTTTACTAAGCGAATGCAATACCGCCCATTAAACCACATAACTCTAGATGACTTAGAATTTAACTAAGCAACAAAATAATGTTGCCCACTAAATAAGTTAACCCTAACTGATTTAGACTTTCGCAAACACGAAACAAATATTTGAATCCTTTATAGATTAGGAATAGATTTACAATGTAAGCATGGAAGATATAATCCTAAGAAAACTAAGTAGCTTGCAGCTCTATCAGGTCCCTATTGCTCTTAAGATAATCCTTCTTGAAGATTGCCTTTTCTTTTTGAGCTTTTGGATTTTCTGAAATCCAAAACTTTGTTTGCCAAAACTTATGTTTGTATTGTTGGAGAAGAGACTATATCAAAGTGGACATAAACCCTTGGGACGAGGCTGTTGGCTGAGAGTCTGCTGTCATGAAAAGTTGTGCACCAACTACATCAGAGTGGGAAGATTTTTGACAACTGTCTTTTCCTCCTTCTCTCGTACGCAGACTATCCGAGACCAGGTCCCTTGCTGGGTTCTTTGAGAGTTCCAAACCAGACTTGATGGCTGCCTTCTTCCTTTGAATGAATGACTTTACATGAATTTTAATTTGTATGAGGAAGTATCAATCATAAATAGTTATTAAATGTCGGACACACAACCTCTTCCGTTCTGATTTGTTCAGTACACTGGCCCCTCACCTATCACTGACATGACAACTTTACAGTTGTACACCATTATGTATCATATGGAGAGAGCTCTGCCAGGGACCAGGTCCCTGCATTAGTGAGCCACTGAAACAGACAATCTCGTCCACTCTTCTTATTGGTGTAATAGTTGCACTTTCACCTACCATCTGACATGACAACTTTACAGTTGTACCCCTGGATGAATCAGGACGAGAACACTTTGCTAGGAATCGGGTCCCTATATTTGTGAGGATCATCAAAACACATAGAATATCACATTTTCCCCTTTTTTTATGAAGACACACAAATATTCCTCATGTTGACTTTATTCATTCACTTCCAATTTCATCAATCCCAAAACTTAAAGACTCTTTCCTAGATTTGGTCCCTGGTTAGGTTCTGCATTTGTGAGGATCATCAAAACGCTTAGGACATAATATTTTCCCCTTTTTTGATGATGAGACACAAATGTTCCTCACATTGAGCTTATGCAGTAAGTTGCCTTGTCGTTAGTCCCCATAACAAAGATCTGGTCCCTTATTAGATCCATAAGTTCATTAAATCATCGAAAAACTTGACCTAGCTCCAAAATGATAGTTTCCCTTTCCTTTTCCCCCTTGTTTGATGATAACAGACTTACTCAATGTTCCCCCTTCAACTATTTCCCCCCCTATCAATAAGACTCTTTCAAGGTGACTGGATTTGATCTCAAGTTTGATTAAATCATTAAGAAAACTTCTCATCATCACAAAATAGCATTTTCTCCTTTGTGATGATGTACAAATTCATTCAACACTTCTTCCCCTATCAACATGACCATGTCTTCTTGCAACTGACTAACTTTGATTCCCCCCTATCGGCATAACATGTCCTCTTCAAAATAACGTAACTCAATTCTCATACTACCTTACCATTTCCTCCCTTTTGACATCATAAAAATGGGTTAAAGCTGTACACCAAGTTGCTGCAAATGTAGTTCAATCATTTCATGGAAACTTGGCAACATTGAGCATGAGTGAAAAGCTAAAGTATGAGATAGGTCAGTAGAAAACAACACACTTTTCATTCACAATAAAAAGGATCAGCCATCAAAGCATTGGCAAAATATTATGAATGAGAACCAGGCAATACCCACTGAGTGTTGATAGAAAGGAGGAATGACATCGAATTTAAGGAGAGAGGAGATGCTTAGATGAAAAGATAGAATTAAGTCTGTCTGGCTCAGCGTAAAGCTGGTCAAATGATTAACAAGCCTTGTTTTGACTTATTTAGACGGTTTTTTGCAAAACTTAAATAACTATTTTAACTTTAAAACAAACTTATTGTAATTTTAAAGCCAAAAGTTAAAATCTAGGGTATTGGTGCTTTTTTTTTTTAGCTTATAAGCTTGTTTTTAAAAGTTGACCACATTTTTACTTTTTTGCCCCGTAATATTTTTATACAATCTCCAAATTACCCACCTAACCCTACATCTCTTCTCTTCCATTTTTCCCTTTTCACTATAGATGATAGACAATTATTAATTAATATGAATTAAAATAAAAAATTAAATCTTTCAAGTGATCTATTCAAATTATATATTAATTAGAAGTTAAAATAAGTTGCACATATGACTTAAATAAAAATTTATAATGCCGCTTATAAATAATTTGTGATAATAAAGAAAATATGTGAATGATATACATTTATTATTACCTATAAAAAATGCTACTAAAATAAAATCTTAAATCGTTCTTCTGATCTATTCAAATTATATATCTTACCATCTATAAAATCAGTTATACTCTTCTTATAATATTTGTTATAAAAAAGAAATATGTGAATGATAGCAAATCATAATTATTTATGGCTGTAAAATATCAATTAACTAATTTTTTATTATTTTAACAACTTTAAGGGTATTTCAGATTTTTGGATTTAAAAAGTTGTTTATGCAGCACTTATTTGCCAAACAACATCAATAACTTTTTTTTTTAACTTCCAGCACTTTATCCCCACCATAACTGTTATTTTAAAAATAAGTTTTTCAGCACTTTCAAAAGTACTTTTTTAAGCTGCTTTTTATTAGAAGCCCATCCAAACTGGCCCTTACTAAACATATCCCTTAGCATGTTTTTTTTAGAATCTTCTCTTAAGGTTCAGCAATAGCAATGTTGCCAACCTATTGTTTGGTTTACCTGGTTGTCCCCTCTGATTGTTCCTCTAGAAGCTAAACGTTCAAAACAATTATTTTGGTATCCTTATTGGCAAGAGCACGCTGGCAAAAAAAATAGCTTTTTGAAAATCAATCTGAGTTTCTCATACGGAAAGGATAAAAAAAAAAAAAAATATACAGATGAACCTTACTTAAAGGCCCGTTCGAGATGCAATATATCAATAAGTTGGAGGAACATTTCACTTTTTTTTCATTTCTATTGTTTTTTCTAGTCAGACACCCTCATATTCAAGCACACTTAGAGTTCTCACACACTACAACCTTTTTTTTTCATCATCTTTTCCACCTTCTTCGTTCTTCTTATTGTACCTGTCTTCCCTCTTCACCCTTAAAATTTCTTAATTAAATAATCCCCTGTATGAACAAATAGTTTAAGCATTGAGAGTTTTTTGGAGGGAGAGAGGGGAAAGAGGGTTTTGAGTATTTTTTGACTTTGGAATGGAATTTGAGTTTTTATGGGGATATGAAAAGACATATGGAGGGACACGCAAATCAAAGAAAGTGGTCATCTTGGTATTCAAAAGATGGCCACAACGAATAAATATTTTTGCAATTGCTACGGTTCTCATGCATAATTCAAAACGCAACTGTTTCGGAGTGCAAATAACAGCCAGGTCCCTCTTTCTAGGTTTGAATGTGATTGCCTAATCCTGTCAGCTCCTTTTTCCTTCATCCCTTTTGCATGTGTGTATACTCAAAAGGTATGAAACTGAACTGCTAAAACATACATATTGAAAACAAGGGATAACCTGCTCCCGGCGCATAGTCCATGAGATGGTTGATTGCCTGTCAAGGCAGGATCCATTCAAGAGAGTTTCAACATTCCTAGTTTCATCACAGCTTGATTATCTCAGCCATGTCATCTAAGAGCTTCAAGATGTTGCTTGATCTACAAGAGTGAACACTACAAGCGTCACCTGCTAAAATACTTTGTCTCAATGTTAAAGAGCGACTGGATCTTGCTTTTATTCCCCCTGAGTGAGAGATAAACCTAATACGTCATTCATGAGGTACTCTTTTCTATCTATCATGGGATATTCCATCAAGATTAACATCACCTTATTCCTGCCAAGTCAAAATCTCTTGATTGAACAGAAATAGAACTAGGTCCCTGTCTTCTTTGATGTGCAGGGATTTCTGAGAACTTTCAATGTGATTCCATTGGACAACCATGGATCTTTCATATAAATCCTAAAACTTACAACATCGTTAATCCTTAACCTATCTATTATCAACCTAGCATTGAGTTGGGTCCCCATCCGAGTACCATTGAATAGCTTTGCAATAATATAAACTTCTTCAGTAGCTGAGCGTGGACCCAGATCCCTACTTCAGGAAAAATGGGTCCTTGCTTCGGACCTTAAGTGAAAATGTCAGCCACTTTGATCTCCATTTTTTTCCAAGCTTTTAAAGTTTGCTTGATTCACGCTTCAGAGAAATTTAATTCTTCATCATGCTCAATTCACAAGACACTCAACTACTCATGAGTAAAACAAACTTCACCCCAGCAGGGACCCAACACCTCAGAAATTGCTTCAAAGATGATATCAGTGATTGTGTACTTGAAAGGTCTCAGTTTAGGGTTTCAAAAAGAGAACTTTGTCATTTTACCTCTTTTGAAACCAACTTTTTCAAAAGAACTTGGATAACCTGTCAACTTGTTGGGGAAATAAGTGTCATGCTTTTCTTCTTTCAAACTGATTCACCTTTGTATTCCTTGTCAGCTTCTAACCTTGACCAATCTCTTTCTTCCCGCCTTCAGAATCAGCATTATGAAATTGAACTGCATTATCTCTGTTCAACATTGACTATTGTACCAGGTCACTTATCAGGTTCATCATCTATATCAGCTTCTTTGAGCTCGCTTGATTCATGAAGAAGATATTCTTCAATAAGCTCACTATTTAGCCCATCTCTCTGAATCTGAAGCAACTCTTCCTTCTCAGAAACTTCTTTGTTTTGCAGCTGCTTAATTCTTCATACTCATCAAAATATCACATGAACACCTTTTTCAAAGGACTATTCTTGTTTTCATTCACCTGATAAGCTGATATGCTCAAACTTACTTCTTAAATAAGAATTAAAGCGGTCGTATCATTAAGAACCAACTAATTATTTTAGGATCGTTCCCATAGAAAATAATTCAGACTTAAACTTCAATCCTATTTAATTCCTTTATTATTTAGTCAATTATTTCCTTAGAAAACAAAGACAATAAGGTGGGGGGGGGGGGGGGGTTAATTCTAAATGAATGAAAAATAACTAGATAAATTAAGGGACAACTAACAGAGTCAAATGTTGGAGTTTAATCATTCATAAAAAGTAACTACGGGTTTACGTGTTCCCACAGGTTTCTAACTTGATAATTCTAAATATAACAATTCTTTCATAGTAGCCTGCATGCAAAGTGAAAAAATTAAAGTATTTCTAATCCTTAGGTCCGCAATCTAGAAATTTCACTCCGCACCTTGGTCCGGCTTACGGTGTGTGCTATACTAACCCTTACCTTACCTCATATTAAGCATTGTATTCGAATATTTTGACTAAGTTATTACTCGTACCAAGAATCACTAGCCGATTAATAGTAATAAACACTAAATCTATTGTGATAATTCTTTTCCTATTATCTACCTCCATTCCGGCAAGTAGCATTTAAGGCGAGTTCTACTAACGTTGACCATCCTTAAAAAAGGACTTCTAAGGAAAGAATTATCATACATGCAAGACGCACTATTCAGAATTATTCTTTTAGTTAGATTTTAATCTTATTATTCCACCCATGGTTTCCCCACAACCCCTGTTTTAGAGTTTAGTTAACCCCTATCCATAATCACACTTTCATATATATGATATAAGAATTCATGCACTTACTTCAATGAGAAAGAATAAAATCCAGAAATTTCTTGATTATCGAAAAAAACTAAACAATCAAACTCAACTCCCTAGAAAAATGTAACAATCCAAAGTGTAATAATCAAAATAATCTCCTCACAAAGAATATAACATAAAAGTGTCTAATAACCAAGAGTCTAACCGTATGAGAGTCTAACCCCAAAAATGAGGTTTTTCGAACTATTTATAAAAAAATAAAAACCTAATAAAAGAAGGACTTTAATTGCTGGAAATATGTCAAAATGCAGTTGGGTCGACAGATCTCGCGACGGGTCGTCGTGGTCACGACGGGCCGTCATGGACTCCATCGTCCCATACTTTGCAAATTCTTCTGTTGCTCTCTTCATTACCCTCGACGGCAGGTATGACGGATCGTCACAGGCACAACGGTCCATCGAGGGTCTTCGTTCCATAACACTTAAACTCTTTGGAATTTGGGTACTAGGACTACTTCTCTGATCATCACGATGAACTAGCAGGGACGGACCTTCATGGTCTAAGGAACGGTTTCGTCACGCCACTTCGTTAACCCCATACTTTGGTCAGACTTCCCCATCTTCTTTCAGCAAAAGCAAAGAGCTTCACTACGATGCCCACCTACGGACCGCACAAGCTCCCGTAGGTGGTACTTTTTCTTTTTCTTCCTTTTTCTGCATTTTTCTTTTTCTTGCTCAAAAAAAACTTCTGCGTTCAGCTTTTTACAGATTTTTCCTGCAAATAAAGAAAAATTTACATAAAAATTAATACAAAAAGGCTTTTGGACACACACTAAACTTAAGGAAAAAATATTTAAAATACCGTGAAACCACGGTTTATCATAAGCCTTGTTACAGGAAGAATATCTCACAATCATTCTTTCATAACTATTGAGACCAAACTTCTCAATATCACCTTTTAGGTCACATAACATATGGTATTCACAATTTCAACAGAGAATTCTTTGGAAAATTAAAGATCTGCTTATTCAACCTGAATGATGGCCTAATATGTTTCTCTTTAGCACAAGCATCTCAAACTGTCATCTGGAATTTTTATTTTGAGCACACCATGGACCAAGTCCTTTGACACAAGTTTGTTTGGAGAGAAGATATCAACTCGCAAAGTCTCATGCCTCATGAAACCATATTCTCACCTTGAGCATCAAAGGAAGTGAGACTGTTGTAACAAGCAGTGTTTAGATCAACAATACATGCTCTTACATCTCCTTCTTGTTAGCATAATCATCCAAGAAATCAAGATGTGACCACCCATTTATCTCATAAGAACTTAACTCAACTTAGTTCATAACAAATCTATGAAACACTTGAAAGATTGTACGTCAACCATGTACATAGTACACATCCTTAATGGTATGTTCCACAGATTTTGCAACCACGCATGCACCAAGAATATACCCTTTCTTGCCATCGCTAAATAAGACACCTCCATCTTTAAGTGCCTTGAGAGAGGAAGTTTTCCGTTTTCCCAGTCAAGTGCTTTGAACATCCACTATTCATGAACTAACACGGACTATTGTTACTTCCTCTCACCTGCATACCTTATCACTTGTGAGCCGTGGGAGCGCACTTTAGTTGGAGTTCCCAGTAACCAGATAATGGACTGATAAGGGATTTCTTTGTCCAGTGAGGAAGATTGATTTTCTTCAACTTAGGACCAGATGCACAACCAGGTCCCTTTTTTTGCCTGTTCTTCTGTTGAGAATAGTTTGAGAAACTTACTTGAGATCTCTTCCAGGCTGGACACTCTTTCTTCAATTGACCATCTCGTCCGCAATGCAAACATAGTAGATTATCAACAACAACAACATTTTTTGTGTGAGGATTGTATGGGTAATCTGTCTTATCACAACCCAACCCTCTTATATTGTTGTTACCCTTACTAATTACATTTATAAGCATTTTGTAGGAAGTGATCCATTTGAGGGATTTGCTCAATTCCTCTATTATACGGACCCGGTCCCTCTCCATCACAAGATTTCTAATGAAAGTCAAGTTCATATTCAATTTTAGCGTTGTGTAACTTATTTTCAAGCTCCAGCTGCAAGTTGCTCGCCTCGTTCTTTCCCTTAGAAGTTGTAGTAATCACCCATTTTATCTTTTCACTTAGTTCTAGATTTTCAGCTTCTAGAACTATCAATTGTTCTTTTACAACAGACATTTGATCCACCACGACTACCTTTTCTTCATGAAGTATATCTAGGTTTTATTCACAAATCATGTTCATTTTTAACTTATGATAAGCAATCACCATCTGCTAGATTCCTCAACCTTTTGATTATTTGAAGACACTCACAAGTTTTTGTTTAAGATCAAGTATATTACCTTTTCTTCATCATCCTCATCTCGTTATTTCGCCATACTGGCACATGCATCAAACACATTCTCATCGCAAAGAAAAAAATTAACAGCTAGCATAGATACACTACACAGGACATTTTGATTCATTTGACTCAATTGAGGAGTCTCCCCATACATCAAAAGCTTTCTTCATAATGTAGCCAGCTGCAAGTTTTCTTGCTTTTTTTATCGGGAATTGGGTCCCTTTTTCTTCCTTTCTCTCCTCCAGGTCTTTGATAATTTTTTACTTCAACCTTATGCATTAGGAAATCGCTGGTGAAATGCCCTAAATTTTTGTTTGCACTGTGGGCACTGCTAGTTTGCATTTGGCAACTCTAATTTGAGTTTTCTATTTCTACCTTTCCGTAAACCTTATCTTTCCTCCAATTTTTGAAAACCTTCTCGTGAGGCATTCATGTCCTTATATTCATCAAAAGTTTTACGAGAATCATTCTTGATAGCTAGAGAAAGTTCTCTTTTTTTTCAACTCCTTCTTTGATGCTTCTTGATTTCTGTGAGTGGAGCAAACCACCTTTTCACAATGACTCTCTCTTGGTGTTACCAGCTAAGAGCACATTCTCTGATCCAATTGTGGAATGAGTTCTTCCACTATCATCACGGACCAGACACAACACAGGTCGTTTACGTGGAAATCTCCTTGCTAAAGGAGTAAAACCATAACTGTTGCACAGGATTTTCAACTGCTTCACTAATCTTCACAAGAAAAAACGTTAAACCCAGTTACCAACAATTTTAGAAAGAATTTATTAAATCTCACACCAAGCAACCTCCCTAGTCTTAAAAGAGCCTAAGCAATGACACTCGCCCCTAAGTATCACCACTAGACAATTAGGATTCAACTAATACACATTTGCTTACACTTGTAAACATTCAAAAATTGTTTGTATTTTATTATACATATTATGTACCTATTATACATTAGAATTTGTTTGTATAAGTATAATATCAATAATTATTGCTTACTAGTGGTACAACAATGTATATATGTGGATTACGTAAATATTTATATCACTGGAGTTACTGTGTATAATGAAACAGAATGTGTGTGACTTTAGGGATTTTTTTCTTTTTTAAAATAAAGAAATTAGCGCCATTTTTATTTATTTTTTTAAACAATAATGTGTATAAAAAAAGGGAGGACGAACGAATATACAAAAAGAAACATTCACAGTAAACAAACATTTTGTCACGGAGTACAATTTTAAAAAGTTTGCTATAGCATAAAATTAGCAATTTTATATTTGCTATACATAAAATTTGCTCTAAATTAATATGATTTTTAAATATTTTAAAGTTGTTAATTATTGTAATTTAGAGTGCCAGTTACGCAATTTTAAATAATATATGTTTACTTTCTTTGGCCCACATATGTTGCCCAAATAGAATTTCAACACAGTCAATATGCGTTAATTATTGTGGAAACCCACGTGTGAAAGCAATACAATGGCTCTTCACACATGTGGGTTAAGATAAATAACAAAATCATGAAAAGAAATATATTTACGTATGCGAAATGTCAAAATCCTCAATCAATAAATAAACTAAAATTAATTAAAGAATTCTACTAATTACAACACAAATTTTCAAGCTGAAAATGTCGTAATTATCAAAAATATTACTCCTTCTGTCCACCATTAATTGTCATACTTTTCATTTTTAAAGTCAAACTATCGTATAGTTTTTGAATGTCAAATTTTTTTGTTTAAAATATTGAATTAATGTAATCTAACTTAACTTTAAAATTAGTCAAATTGACTTTCAAAAATCGCAATATAACAGATAAAAGTGGACGGAGAGTAATTGATTTACGGGGAAGAAAAAACTTAATTAAAACAGAAATATTAAATGATGGGTTGAATTGTCAAGCCTAAACTAGTAGGCCAAACAACTTATGATGTAAATAAGCACACATATTGACCTGTGCGCTTATTGACAATTATATATAAGTAGTAGATAAAAATAAAATAAAATAATAAAATGTAGATGAGAAATAATAGCAAAAAGGATTAATATTTAGTTCTCTTTTATGATTGTGAATAAATATCTTTTTTATATACTGTTTTCAAAAAAAAAAAAGTCAATAAATTATTTGATTGCAGTTTAAAAGTTGTATAGAACTAAATTTGTAGTTATTTTCTATTTTTAATTTGTCTAATTCACTTCAATGTGAATGAACTATGTTTTGGTATTGACTTTGTAACATTTTCTTAGATATTTCAAGCTTAAACTAATCAGATAATTAATTAATTAAATTTAAATAGACATTGTCTCAACTTTGAATTACTTCACTACAATATTGATAATTTAGAGGATAATGCATAAGTACCCCTAGCCTATGAGCGAAATTTTAAAGACACACCTAAACTTAACTAATATCTTATTACCCCCTCCCTCCTCCATCTCATTTTTTTCGTATTTTTGTGCACCTTTTGTACTGATGTGGCACTTTCAATCACCCAAGTTGGTTGTGTTTGTACACACTCCCTGCCTGGTAAATAATTTTTTTAATTAAAAATTATTTTTTAAAAAAAATAAAAATTAAAAAAATACTTAAATTTTTAAAAAATTATATTTCATAATTTTTTTTAAAAAATAAAATTTTAATTTATTATAAGAAAAATATTTTTATTCTTTTACCTTGTATTTAGAGTAAGTTAACATTTTCTAACCTTGTATAGAAACTATTATTTTTTACTCAAATTCATTTTTTTTCTCTTTTATTTTTCTATTGAGTTTATTCTTTTTGTCTTTCGTTTTGATTTGATTTCAAATGCTTGTATTAAAATAAGTTAATTTTGAGCGGATATCAAAATAAGTGGAAGAAACTCAATAAATATTAAAATAAAATTAAAGGACACTTTTTTAAAATGTTTTTTTAAAATATACACAATTTATTAAAAATAATTAAAGTGAAAATATAATTATCATGGAAAAAATTTAAAGTGCAAAGTATTAAAAAAATATTTTACAAAGAAAAAAAATTAAAAAACAAAATAAAAAAATAAAAAACTAAATATATATATATATATATACTATATATATTATATATATATAATCTAGTATATATATATATATATAAGTTTTTATGATCAATAAATATCTAGTCTTACTAACTAATTAAAAAAGTGACCATTTAAATTAACTGTGTCTAATTTAGGGGGGGGGGGGGGTGGCATTCGTCACAAAGCCTTCCCAGAGAGTGGGTGCACATTCTTTATGACACTGTCCGCATTTGTTGTTATTTATTCCATTTTTAAATTAGTTTATTGGGTATTGACTCTATTAAGTTTTAGGTTGTCGGTGTGATTTCATTCATAGTCTAAGGGGAAAACTTGTGTATTTTCCCATCATTTGAGGGAAATGCATACGTACCCTCTCAACCTAGATCGAAATCCTATAGAGATACACTTTACTATACTCATGTCCCTATTACCCCCCTAAACTGTATTTTGTAAATAAAAATTTTTCCATTTTCTTCTACCCCCAAAATTTCCTACCACCCCCTTTTCGACTTATGTGGCACTAACTTGAAAAAAAATGTCAACACACGCTGGGCCCACAAGATAGTGCCGCGTAGGTCGAAATGGGGTAGAATATTATTTATAAAATAAGTTCAAGAGGTAATAGGACTTTAATATAGTATAAGTGTGTCTCTGAGATTTTGAGCTATGTTGAGGGGATAATTGTGCATTTTTCCTAATTTAAACCATTTTTTGTAATTAAAAATAACATGTAATATTAGATAAGTAAAAATTGATTCTCTAACTGGCATATTCAATTGAGTGAAGTCTTAAATTTATTTTGTAATACTACTAGAATAACTGGTATATTTTGTGTAACAATTGATTCCATTAAAAAAGTTTTTTAAAACTATATTTAATAACAACTTATCAAAGATTTGAACATTTGTTCTATTATGTAATGTACAATAATTTATATATATTTGTTCTTTCTTGTAAATATTAATTGTCAATTGTGTGAGAAACATAATTAATTAAAATAATAATCGCGGTAACTTCCTTTAATATTTTTTTTCGAAATTTTGCTTTGAAATGTATGTCTATTATTATATTCAATTCATACCTGGACAAAAGGCAAGAAACATTCAACACGGGAGATGATGCCCAAAAGGATAAATAACGATTGATATTTAGGTTTGAGTTTGATAATCTTATCCAAACTAAATAGAGAATTATTTGACGAGTAAAAGTTAAAATAAATAAAAACTAAAAAGAATTATCTTGTTATTGATACCCTTTCTCAAACATGAGGGATATAGGAATATTCACATGAATGAATGTCCCCCAAATAATGATTGAGAAAATTTTAGGTTTAGGTTGGATAACTCTAATCCAAAATCTTATTAAGATAAATTATTTGATGAGTAAAAATTAAAATATAAAAAAATAAAAAGAATTATCTTGTTATCGATACCTTTCTCAAACATGAAGGATATATATTTAAGATTAATTTTAGTATTTTTCAAACAAGAAGTAATAGTAGATGGAGATGATGTTTGTCATATTATAATGATGGTTGGGTTGTAACTTTCTAAATTTTCAAAAAAATTAATCAGATTTGACTTAACAATTTTGTCTCTATTATTAATGATCTAAATTCATTATAGACATAAAATTATAGGATTTTACGGTACAATTCATATACTAATCCTTAGTTTTATATAAACAAGTTACTAGCTTTGAATAAGGTAAACTGATTTTACAATTATCAAACATTAATTTCATTATGTATATTCCATTTATATGATATTAAATTTTTTATCTATATAATATTTGTACGTAGATACATATTTATTAGTTCATTACATTTTATTTGTGAAGGTTGACTCCATCACCAAAAACACAAAACCTCAAAGAAAGTGAAACCTCACTTCAATTTCTCTCAAAATTCCCTCTTGTCCAAGAAATTTCGTCCCAGATGTACATATAGTAAATTTCGTTTTCGATTTCCACTTTTTTCCCATATCTTGACGACGAAGAAGAAGATTTGAAAAGAGAAGGCAATAGAGGGTGAGAGAGGACTAGAGAGAGAGGGAGTAGCGTTTAATTTTTTTTTAAAATAATGTGTGGTTTAATAAATATACTCAAAATGTTTGCTTAGTTATATGATTTTTCGTTATTTATCAAGGTGATAAATATTTGAATCATAATTGAATCTTGTTTGGGCTACTGGATTTATGTTCTTAATTTTTTGGCGTGGATATTGGCAGGAATTGATTGAAACTTTAGCATGGGCTCTATATATATATATATATAAAAGAAATTAACTCTAAAAATGTAATTTGGCTTGAAATATTACCTCACACATATTTTATTCGAAAAAAGGGTCAAATTGCTTCTGACTATTCGAAAAATAGATCATCTTATACTCTCCATTACATTTTGGGTTCAAAAATACCCCCATTTTTATCCTAGAGAACCACAAATACCCTCATAGTAACACCGGCCAATTTTTAGTGACATGACATCCACATGAGACTAATCCCTCCACCTAGTGTTGCCAACTAAGATTCACTAAATACTTTGATTTTTTAGTGGCACTCAAATTTTTGTCATACAGGTTGTTGTGACTTTTAGTGATGACTATAGTAAAACAATTTTTTCAATAAAAAGATGATAATTAAATTTTCGATTGCTAACCATAAGTTTTCTTCAATAGATAACTTACAATATTAATATTAATAAACACCCAATTCACAAAAAAAACATGAGAATTACTTCTCGATTCACATCTCCTACTATATAATGCATCATGTAACCTTTTTACATTAACTATAACATAAAATAGAACATACGTATCTTCCAAATTCCTACTTTAATCGATAATCATTTTTGTTTTTTTAAAAATAAAAAAATACCACAAAATTATAATATTACTGTTAAAAACTTTTATTGACATTTTTTTGGGCTATTTTTTTGCGACTATTGTTCGCCGCTAAAGGTTCTAGTTTCTTTTGTAATGATTCTAGTTGGGGCAATGCTTAGGTGACAGGATTAGTCCCACGTGGCTTTCCTATCAAATAAAAATATGGGTTGTTAGTTCACTCTTGAGGGTATATATGTGATCTTTTTGGATAATAGTAGGAATCGTTTTTTCATAAAAATATACGAATGATATAATGGTTTATTTTACATAGTTAAAAAGCAATTTTGATCTTTTTTTCATTTTTTGAGTTTTTACCCTCAAACACGGTCCAACTAAAAAGTTACTCGACTTTTTCTAATTGTGATTAGACCCAAACAAATTTTATGATTTTTAGTAGAAGACTGACCGTTTTCGTTTCCTTCATTTTGGTAGTGTCGGGAGGGGTAAAAATAAACATATGAGATAATTTTTTGAAGCAATACACCATTTTCTAAGTTAAAAAGTTATTTTTAAAATTTTGTTAATTCAATAAATATAGATATACTAACAAAAAAGGGAAATATGTATTATTTGTTACACAACAATTATATATACATTACTTTTTTTTTTATAAAAAATATATCCATTATATTTTTCCCATTTTCAGTATATATCTCTAAATATTGCAATTAAAGAATTTAAAATGAAGTTACCAATTACAATCTTCTAATAGGTTTTTTAAATTTATATGAGAGGCTCTATGTGTAAGATTTTTTACGTTAATTTAGTATAAAAGTGTACAATGTTATAATATTTTATATTAAAATATGTGGCGTAAATACTCTTTTTAACTACACAGAGAGCATATTTTTTCCTATTTTTAATTATATATTGTTCTTTCAAATTATTTTCTTGTTTTAAATAAAAGATTTTGCTAATATATACTAACAAACACTTTTCAGTTATTCTATTTCTTTTTAATTTTCTTGGAAACTACTTTCCCTTTTTCAATTTAAAGTTTGTTAGGCTTTTATTATATGCTGTCAAAATACAAAATACCAAACACATTGTCGATAAACAGTTCACAGTTTTATTAATATATACGTAGTGTACTTATAATAGTGGCAGTATAAATTGCATTAAACATACAGTGAAAATATTTTAAATTTAGGATGATGATAAAACTCTCACAAAATTTAGCAGTGAAAATAATAGTATAAAATTTTTGCTCCCTTTGTGCAATTTTAATTGTCATGTTGCATTTTTCATTAATTAATTTCACTAGTTCTCAAAGTTAAATTATATCACATTAAATCGATATTTTAAAAAGCAAAAAATAAGATATGTCTAAAAATATACAAAATACTATAATTAATTTTTTTTATATGTAAAATTTTATGCAAAATTACTGATACAAATATTTTAAAATTCGCTTATAATGTTATTCCTTAAAAAAAATCATGAAGTTAACCATCGACTCAGAGTATGTTTCATTAAAATGAATCGATATTTTGATCTATACCACTATTGTACTAACTAAAAAGACAAGGGCAAGAGGTGCACCAAATTTATATTACATTGGGCATTGGCTTACCAAATAAATTTTTAGAATAATTAAGTATATATAGATTGTTATAAAATTAAGTCTATAAGAATATATGACAAGCCAAGAGAACAAGAGAAGTAAGATAGAAAAGAAGAATTTTTCTTTTTATTCATTGGGTAGTTTTGTCTCACATAATATATATTCATACATAGTGAATGAAACAACCATATTATAGGTTGAGATAGCACTCTAAAAGTCGACCATATTAAGTATCATAATAAATAGATACATTCTTATCCAAAAGTCATGAAACCTAGTGGAATATGGATGGTTATTCATGTACTCAACTTATGGACTATCCACTCATTCAATGGATAACCCTCAATCCCCCTTGGATGTCCATAAAAAAATAGTGCCTCGTTAAAACTTTAACTAGTAAAAAACCCCGTGGAAAAATTCTAGTGAAGGAAAAAGAGTACCCATATCGTTTATACGCCACTATTTGTTGCCTCATTAAAATCTTGCCATGGAACCCATTGGGAAAAAACCTCGATATGGAAAAAATAGTGCAACACGTATTATACTTTCCTGAATTAAACATCACTTGATTTCTTGTGATGATGTCTCTCAATCTTCTTACATTGTGGTTTGTTTTCTTTTTCAAAGAAAAACCACACATTTCCTAAATATGGTGGTGTCATTTATCTCAACCCATACGAACTCTCGACTTGCTTCTGAAGGACTTTATTTTGTATAGCACATTTGCTCCATTGATCGCCAGGATTTATTTTGCCCTCATATGCGTGTTGAGATTGTCCTTATATGCGGATCAAATAATATCTGCCGCCTGCCTAATGAACCATTTTGTCTTGGCCTTCTTCCTCGAATAGAATAAACCCATAATTTTATGGTCCTTCGGGATCTTCAGTCCATTTGCTCACACCATTCAATGTCCTAATTATCAGGGGAAAACTGAATCTTTCCAGTAAATTTACTGCAAAATAAATATTGGTCAGATATTGTTAGCAAATATGCACGGTGCTCTAATTGCAACCAAGATATGAAGTTTCACACCAATAAACTCTTCATCCTTCTTTTTGAGATCAAAACTGAATCATCATTTATGTCCACGATCTCATAATCATTGGGTGTGTACTCATGAATGTTATTTATCCAATATAAAAAAAACGCATCAAACATATTTGCGTATGTGCACTGATGACAAATAATTTCATCATTTTGTCCAATTATCAATCTGTAGGTCAAGAAAAAATGATGTCTTACGAGAACCTTTTCATAATAACAAGAACATTAGTCAAATTTCTTTTGTACCCTTTTCTTCCTTGACTATTTCAGCCATATAATGATTCTTGAACCTTTTATTGAAAAAGTTTCTTTCAAACTCTTATATGCTTCATACACCCTCTATTGTTTCATCAAGATTTTTCATATAAACCTTTCTTTGTCTAGCTAGACATTACAATTTTCATTACATGCATTCAAGTTTTTCATATGTTGTCCAAATCAAACAAAGCTCATGCATCCACCAAAAGAGAAACAGCTCTATAATGGCCAAGAATTTTGCGATAACCTTTATCCCCAAGGCACACCCCAATATTGGATATCTACAGTATACTATCGCATAATAATAGTTGTACCCCCCACTGACATGATCCCATGATGTATGGACCTACCATTCCAAAATGTCATTGAGCGCTACCCTCATATCAAAGATATCGTTCGACAATTTGTAAAAAAAAATTTGATATCCGATTCCCAACAAAGACATAACTTATCGAGATCATCTTTCATTTTTCATTATTTCACGTACCTGAACCTTTCCAAGGTTTATTAAGTGTTATGTCAATGTCTTATTTATATCACTTGCCTCATTATCATGATCAATATTGATCCATTTGCTCCTTCCTTCTCAAGAACTCTAATTTGGAACCGATTGGTCATTACGCTTTTCCGGTCGTATCATAACTTCTATCTTTCACAAGGCTTCACATTGGTGCATTTTGGCAGGCTGAATTATATCATATGTTCAGTGCATTCAATGGCCACTGATTTTCATTTTTCAACAATTATGCAACTGCATTAATCCCTTAAACTTAATTGACATAATTAATTTAATGAGGATCTAGATAATTTCATAATTACTCACACATAATTTCCAGGCTGTCAATCATCTCTCCCCCCTAATGTTAGAAAATCTCACATTCATTCCAACCCACCTTATTTGAAGTTGCATCTTTGGCGTGGTGTAGCATTAAATCATAACAGCACATTATTCAACATTTAGTGAATTATATGGTTCCTGACCTCTGAATCACTTTTCAATGGGAAACCTTGTTGCTTGATGCATACATATTCGGCTATCGATGTTCATAAAATTATCCTAATCTATTTGAGTTTTGTTCTCATAAGCATGATTTAAGCTAAATTGGAGCATACATTTTTTTTCTAAATCAACCAGCATTATCAATATAATTCCATAATTTGGGAACTCTGCTCATTGTTTTGTTAATTTACAATTCGCGCAAGCAACCTTACAAACACCAATTTGTAATTGACAATAAGCACATGTGATCATCCACTAGTACGTCTCTCCCATCGTTGCAAATATCCACTGGCAGGGGGGTGTGACTGGGACCATATCCACCTTTTATTGTCCCAAAAACATCAGGGAATTAACAAATCTCAACTTGCTGTATAATGATCATATTTGGGGAGAACAAATACCCTACACAAAATTCTTGATAATCTTTAATTTCTTACTCCATATAATCTACATGAATTCTCAATTAAATTTTGCATCACATTTAAATCAGAATGGTCAACCGTCATGCCAACCAATCTTTATTTCACTACCTTATATTTACTTGCATTTGAGTCCATCAGCATTCCCATTGTTTGCAACAAACACATAAATCTTTATAACCCCGCTTCGGTTAGTAATTTTAAAGATATTAAATCTTTTTCATGATTTATAAGTCTCAATATTTCTTTTTTATTCCATCCGAACTTAAAATTTCTTTTGAATTACTACAACCTCAATATTATGCCTCTGATAAAGCACAACTCGTTAGAACTGCAATTAATTTTGTGTACTATCACATATGCCATGACACTATTCATATGTTGAACATCTCCTCAGAGAATTATATCATTATTGTCATGGTTAAAATTAGTATAAGCGCATGTTTCTTGCTTTTCTTTTTGTTGTACCATAGTACCCACTAAGGCAAATTTGTATTTGTCCAACCCAGTGTATTTGATCATGACCACAACCTTTAATAGGCAAGAATTAATTCTTTCTATTTGCCCTTCAGTAGTTCATAACAAACATATCATAATATTTCATGACATATAACACGCACACGACCATTGATCGTCATGTCCAATAAATTTTATTTCTCTCAAACCTCCCTGGATGAAGTTGAACATATAGCCAACCATCATGAAATAATATTCTTATTCATATTTATTTTTCTCATATTTCACTTTCAAGAATAGCAACATTCACATGCTTATTACAAGTCACCATCTCTTCATAATTGACTATAAACATTTATACATGTCATACCTTTATATTTGGGCATATTTACATGATCTACCCTCAACATCACCTTGCAAGATAAAGTACTTTTATCCTTTATAATGCTTTTATTTTATAGAGGATTATAAACTTATCAAATAAGATCGCATTACAACCGCGTGAACCTTTCATACATGAGTGTGATAAAAGTGCCTCACATTTTGAAGGAACTATTTGTAGCACTCATAGTGGTTTTCCTTTATAATACCACAATGATGACTTTATTATTTCTCATTTCACACACCTTTTTCTATCGCTTAATCATTTGTCATCTTTTCACCCTAATTATTTACTGCTTCCACATTCATACGATAGAATGGAGCAAGTTAGCATCGAAGTTCAAAGTTTCAATATTTTGCTACCAATTCTTTCAAGGAATGAAGCAAGTCAATATGAAGAATTTCAAAAGCTTTTCATATCAAAACTTTATTCATCATTATTTTCATCACTATGGTGCATGAACTCAAACTCCATGGCTTTTTCATACAAGGCTGTTAGGCAAAAATTCTAAGGGACTGTGAACCCACTCATTATCATCATGTGCATCAAAACTCAAATTGTGTCTTACTCTCTTGGTGCGATAAAATCAAATCGAATCGTCTTATCCTCAATCTTTTTCCATTAATGTGCATCCGAACTTTAAACCAGATTCTTAACCTTTTGGTGCGATGGGACTTTACTCATCACTTTACCTTCACCAATAGTAATATAGACCGAAGTACACATGACTCTCTGTTATTTTAAGTTTTGGAGGATGTAACAAACTCAGAGACCTTGTAAAGGGTACCGCCATTTCTCAACCATGCCTTTGATGATGTGACAACTCAGGACCTTGTAACGGTACCGGACCAGGTGGTTTTTCCAACATAATAGTCTGTTGACTGCAGCCTGGAGAAGGTACAAAAAGTGGGTTCAACCTTTCCCCAACTGTCGTCAAAAGTCCCACCTTTCCACCAATGGTCAAGAGTTTACGAAGGACTTGTCTATACAATGTCCACTTTTAAACATATTCTTTTAGTGTTTGTAACTGAAAAGACACTCTCAAGAACATTTGGCCAAAAAAGGCTATAGAAAATCAAAGTGAAGAATTTATTCCAATAACAAACTGAAACTCAGAGCTATCGTGTAGTTATTTGAGAAAGGATTCCTGTGGTCGTACAATTGTAACTATTCTAAATCTATAAAGTAATCAGTGTGGGTGGTGTTGCAATTCAGTTGTCAAAGGAATAGCTTGAGTTGGAGTAGACTAACTTCTACTTTTAGGCTTAATCAGTATAGATTACATGGCTTATCGGAGATGAAAACTTTTTCTCACATTTGATAACTGGGTTTTCTTTTGCTTACAAAGATTTATGAAAAGTTGTTGAAAACCCTATGAGCACAATTCGTGGTTTTTACTCCTTAAGCAGCAAGGAGGTGTCCACATAAATTGTTTGTGTTTTAACTACATTTACTTTCTTTCCATAGTTTTTGTGTGTCGAACCTGGTCATTGCGATAAGTGGACTCATAGTTTTCTAACAAGTGGTATCAGAGCAGGCACTTTCTATCTGGTTAACACCAAGAAGTGACATATGTTCTAGGATGGCTGCTCCATTTAATCCAGAAAAGGTCAGTCTTAAACTAGACCTCCTCGTTTCAATGTAGACCCTTTTACAGTTGGTGAAAGCGATTGCAATGATTTAAAATTATGGCTGAGAACAGTGAACAGGGTACATTGTCTTAGAGGTGGCCCATTTATTTCCATGTTGAGAGAAAGAACTAGGAGAAAAAACTAGGCCTGTGTTCTAAGCCTCGACAAAAATATGATTAATCTGATAGGAAGAAGATCGTAAAAAGGTTTATAGGCCAAGACACTTCTTGTCTGGGGATAGTTTTCAGATGAGTTCATCGTTCTAGCCTGTGGAGTCCTACAAAGAGATATGGGATTGCTTAAAAATAGCTCATGATGGTAACTGAACAAGTAAAATAGTCAAAGATTGATCTGCTCACTTCTTTTGTTGAAAATTTCAAAATGAATAAGTGAAACTACTTCATAGATGTTCACCTAAATTGTCATCCATCACAAAATGAGTTGAGAAGCACCCTGGAGAACCTATAGTATGAGCAAGAAAGTTAGAAAGTGCTTCGAAGCCTCCCAAGTCTTGGAAAGTAAGGTTGATGCTATTACTGGCAAAGATCTTTCAAAGTGTTAACATGGATTCACTCATTTGGAAATCTAAAGACTCAGAGATGAATCGTAATCATGATCCTTCAAAGAAGGAAGTAAAAAAAGGATACGTCCCTTGATGCTTGACATACAATCTGAAGAGGACTCCAATGAATGATGATATGGGCATATCCACAATATATTTCAAAAAAATTTGAGAAAGAGCAAGTTTTTCAAGGGGGAGCAAATGGTCCTCGAACTGCCTCAAATGTACATGTTACAAAGTGTGTGAAAAGTTGGGCACTTTGAAATAGAGAGTGTCTTTAAATCAAGGCTGAAAAATAAGAAATATAAAAAATCAATAGTTATAATAGAGAGAATGAACCTGGTACTTCATAAAAATGATAGGAAAGTTTGCTGCTGATTATTGATCAAAAAGGCCTTCTGCAATGGGGAGACTCTTTCAAGTGATCAGAAGATCATGAGAACCAAATAGTGGTGTCATGGTGGTGGTTAATGAAGAGGAAACCCATATTCAATGACATTTTTGTGTCTTTCATTGCTCCTTCAAAAATGAAGCAAAAGAGGACAAGTTACTCTTTTGATAATAAAAAAATTTGAATACTTTTCTCTTAAAAAAAAAATTAGAACTTACACATTTATATTGATTCAGTAATTGAGTTAACCTCTGAAAGATACTTATGAATGTTGACTTGACATGCTTAACTGAAAACAAAGATAAATGGCCTTTTTTGAATCTGAAACAAGACTCACTTAAAAAACAGTTGTATCGATAAAGAAGAAGCGAAAAGCAAATGGAAGGTCTAATGGTTTACAATTTGAATTGAAGAACAACGGAAAACCTCTGAAACAATCTTGGGTTTTGTCTTTGGAGACGGCAAAAACTTAGAAAAGGATAATTGTCAACCTTAAGGCAGAACTTGAAAAATCTCCTTAAGTGGACAAAATCTCTAAGAATGTTGTCTATGTAAACAAATCAGAGTAATTTCAATAGAAGGGTCAGGAAGTGTTTTAATATTACTCCTCCCTTTAATCTCAAGCAATATTTTTTTGTGTCTGACCATTTGTTTGTCTTCACTGTGGTAAAAATGGGCATTTAAAAGCAGTGTACTACCTGAGAAGTCTCATGAAAACCCTCTAAGTTAGCAGAGTAGTGAAGAGTATCAAAAGAGAGACCTGGTCCCCCAAAACATTTTCAACTAAAAGTTTTCCAAATAATGATCTTATTCTGTCTCCAAAATCTTTTGTCAAAAAGATTCAAAACTACCCCATTGGACTAGAAACATCTGATCACTTCCTTGTCTGCTTTCTGGAACTCAAATTGCAATGGTTCTCAAGCCTAACAAATGATCTTGTTGTACTGAGTGAGAGAGAAGCAAGTCAATGTTGGAGAGTGGACACCGGTGCTCTAGGAAATATGACTGTGATATCAAATTTTTTCCTCTCACTCAAAGACACTTCAAGGATGAGTGTCTCTTTTGTGATGGAAAGAGGGTATTTTGGAGTTGTCAATTGGTGAAAATCTCTGTAGATGAATTGATAATGTGTAATCATGTCGGTGGATTGAAATACCTCTCTTCAGTGTATCTCAATTTGTGACACGGGAAATTAAGTGAAGTTTACTTCTGTATAAGTGCACTGTGGTTAATCTAACCACAAAGAAAAGTGATTCCTTACTATCTTTAGAAGTAAAAATGTATGGTGGCTAAACTTAGAACATCTCATGAGATGAGCTGACATATCTTAGTTCTCAAATGAAATGGTTGATCTGCTGGCATCGAAGACTAGGGCATGTGAGATCCATGCATTATTGAATAAACTGATTTCTAATGAACCTGGTCCCTAGGTTGCACAAAGTTACAGTTTGTGAAAACAACATCTGTGAAGTGTGTGTCAAAGGAAAACAATTAGATCATCATCAGAGTACTGAGCTGTTACACATGGATCTATGTTGACTTTTTGAGGTTCAAATTAGAAATAGAAGCAAATACATTCTTGTGATAGTTGGAATGATTACTCAAGGTACACACATGGACAAGATTCTAAGATCAAAAGTAGAAACACCTGAAAATTGGTATGTTCTTCAAAATGAATTTCAAACGAAAATTGAATCATTGATTTGTTGGAATTGGATCTGATCATGGAACTGAGTTTACAACTCAACACTCTTTATCATTCTGCATGAAAATGGTATTAGTCTAAATTTTTGCTCCAAGGAACTTCTCACGAAATGGGAGTAATGGAAAGAAAAAACAGAACCTTGGTGAACAGTGCTAGCGACCAGCTTATTGAGTCAAATCTTCCTGCCAAAGCTTCTGGGCTAAGCTGTCAACACAGCATTCATAATTACTACCCAGCTTCTGCTAAGTTCTTTAATTGAATAAGAACTCCCTATGATTTCTCAACCCAAAAAACCTAGTTGATTATCTTAGGGCTTTTGGTTGCAAATGTTTGTGCTAATATGGGAATAGACGATCTGGGAAAAGTTGATCCTAGAAGTGATGAAGAGTGTTCGTTGGATACTCTTCATCAAGGTAAGCTACAGATTTTCAACAAAAAAGAACTCAATGTATTGAATGAAAGTATTCATGTTATTTTGGATGAAATGGGAAGTTTGAAAAGTGATGCCTCAAATATGAAATGAGTTGATTAAGTGTTTAATTCACATAAAATTGAATGGAAGTAACTGGTGCAAAAAAAATGAACCAGTTGAGGAATGACAATGATAAATGATAATATAGTCTATCTGAAAAGACTGAATAAATTTGAAAAGTGTAATGAGGGACCTGGTACTATTCTAACCAGTTTAGAAAATACTCAAACTCTCCAGAAAATGATGAGCTCCTGAGAAGAAGAACATGCTGATCATTCTCCCAGTCCGACCTTGAAAACCCATGATGGAAACAAGAGTTCAGCACTCCTCTTGATAATCTTATCTCCCCTTGAATTCCTAAGATTCACAGCTACATCAAAAAATAAGGAATCTAGTGCAATTCTCAGCATTCCTATCATCTATTGAGCCTAAGAAATGTGAAAGTGGTAGTAGATGATGCAGATTGGATCAATTCAATGTGAAGAAGAAACTTCAATCATTTGAAAGAAATTCGTGTGGTAATTGGTCCCCCTCGCCCTGTTGGCAGACTTGATGTAATGGGTTTTCAGAAACAAGCTTGATGAAAATGTGTAATTACTAGAAACAATCCAGATTATGTACAAGGATACAATCAAGGAAGAAGATGACTATATTAACCTTTTCCACCTGTTGCAAGATGGAGATCATCAATAATTCTATAGATTTTGCAGCATTCATGGGATCAAGTGTAACAAATGGATGTCAAAAGTGTGTTTCTAATGGAGATTAAAGAGGAGGTGTTTTATTAAACACAACCTCCTTGGTTTGAAATTTTGTTCTAACACCCATATCATAAAGAGAAATCTCGCGTAAATGGGAATTAGTAAGGAGAAATCAAGGGACGTGGGGAAGAAAGGACCAGACGGTCGACTGTTTAGTGCCTCTTCTCATCAGGCTTTGTATGGGTGGAAACAAGCCCCTAGAGCATGTTATGAAATGGCTGTCAAATTTCAATTGAAAAAATGGGTACAAGAAGAGGAAAATAAAATACTTTTGTTCTTTTTAAAAAAGAAATTAACTGGCTTATTATTCAATGTATGTGGATGACATAAATTTTTGGAGCTACATCACAACATTTGTGTGAAGAATTTTCACCATTAATGGAAAGGATTTGATATGAGTACATGATGGGTGAATTGACGTCTCTGGGAAGCAATCATCACATGGAATCTCAATCGTCAATATAAATACATTAAGAGCTGTTGAAGAAATTCAATATGTTTGATTCAAATCTATTGATATACTCCTATGGGACAACTCCAATATTATAGCACATGAATCTGATTCTCTTGGAATCAAACCATGTTTAGGGAATCAATTGGGTCCTTGTGTATCTGACTCTAAGCGACCCTACTATTGTAACTATTTTTGGAATTGTGCTAGATTCCAAACATGTCCTCCTGATTTCACATTTGAAGGCTGCAATTTATTCTAAGATAACTTGATAAGACAGGGGACCTGGTCCTTTCTATCCAAGCTGTTACCTTTTGATTTGTTTTGGTTTTTTTGCAGAATCGATTTTTGCTAGTTATAAGTTGACAGGAAGATACTTCTTGATGGCTCATTTTCTTGGATTTCTTCACTCATTTCTTGGGGAACTACGAACAGAATTTTGTAGCTCTTTCAACACTGAAGCTGAATTGTAGGTCACTGTTGATTTGTTCACAATTGTTATGGATCAAGCAACATTTAGAGGATTTTGGTGTAATAATCAAGTTATTCCTCTTATAAATGTGACAATACTAGTGGCAGTCAGTATGGGAAAGAATCCAATTCACCACAAGAACTACGCACATTGATATATAGACACCATTTTTTGAGAGGAATGTTTGAAAAGTAAATATTGTGCTTACATATTGTCCACCAGAGGAACCATTGCGATATCTTCACCAGGCTCTCAGGCAAAGAGCAATTTGAAAGTAGTAGGAATCGGTTGAATTGGGATGATACCTCTAATTGATTCCAGAGATCAATAGTGAATCCTTTGATGGCTAAACTTTGCAGTGGCAGATTCTTTGTGGTCAATAATATATTATCTCAAGTAATCATGTTGGTACCTCTTGTAGTATCATTCAGGAAGGACTAGCTCAGCAACGACAGGCTATAATATTAGATCATGATAAATCTTGTGTATGAGACCTGGTCCCAGTCAAGTTAGCATTTTTTCATTACTTTTAAACTGAAAAAAATTGAGCGTTGATAAGCCCGTGTCAGTCATCGCATTCTGACCGTTAGTCCCATCGCTTAATTCTTCAAGCGCGCGTCAAATCAAAAGACTCGCACCGTTTCCAAATCTTTTTAAACCATCCTATTTCCGTTATTTAAAATCCTATCTTTAAACATTCCTCCACGATAAAAGAAAAGGAAAAAGAGAAAAGAAACGAAATTTGTTTTTATCTTTTTTTTCTTTTTCTTCTTCGAAAACCTAACTTTCTCTTATTTTTTCTTCCTTGACAAGATTTATGCTCTTCTCCACCTCAGAAAGTTTGCTTTACGACCTTAGTGGATTGAACCTATTGCTTTTATTCTCCTTTCGCTCAGTAGTAGGGTCTTAGGTCTAAGTTCCTTCAAGTTCCCCCAAGATATTCCTGAACCAATCCCGTTTCACTCCATAGATCTGAATAGCTCTAGTGTTCCTAACTGGACCTGATCCTCTCATAATGCTTTCAGATGCTTTTTTTTTGAAGGACATTGCCAAAAAACCAAAGGCTGGTGATTGAAAAAAAAAAAAGTTTTTTTTTCCCCTTGCAATGATTAGATAAGAAGTCATGTGAGACAAAATAACCTTTTCAAACGGGTGAAGAGATCAAGAGACTCAACCTATTTTTTTGATAAAACTCCAAATTTTGGGAGGGACCTCTTCTACCACTCCTCTGATCTGAAGTGATGACGAATCTAGCCAATGGAAGGTTAAAAAGGGATGTTCAAGAAAGGGAAAAGAAAGGTATTGGAATAAGTGCCTAGAAGGAGACCTACTATTAGATCGGATGCTAGGAAGGTGCTTGGCTGATGCTTTTTGAGGCTCGTGCAAGGTCTAACGCAGCAGAAATCAGATTGCCAGAATATTAAGTGTCCAAACTTCAAAATGCCGAATCTGGTGTTCATAGAGGTGTCTGCTGAAGAGACAAAAAGATGCACGAAAGAAAAAGTCAGGAAAAACAAAGTCAAGAGATCCCAAAAATGTTGAGAAAACAAAATCGCCACAAGGGGGAGTTCTAAAAGAAAAGGAAAAATCACAGGCACCTGGTACCCAAAAAAAAAAAAAAATGAAAAGTTGAAGAGGATGTCAACAACAAGAAAAATGTAACTGAACTTGAAAAAGCATTCTGTGCTTGCTGGAGTGTTTTTGACTGGGAATAATCAACCTTATGGAATGGACCTCTCTTCTGACATGGTGGAGATCATGTCATGGGATGCATCTCTTCAACAAAAAATCTCCCCATTCTTTCTTCAGGAAGAGAAGTCGTGAATTCTACTACAATATATAGATTTCAGGGAAAATGGAAGTGCCCATCACCAAAGTGAAGATATTGTCAGTGCATCTGATGAGTTCTGTTGGGAAAATCTCTTAAGGTACCTCGAGAGGGTACTAGGCTCTGTGATTGGAAAAACTGTTTCGGTTGGTGTTTGTGCATTGGTCTCGAAGCTTCCCACAACAAAGTGTGGGCAGGGGTTTTTAAGAAGGTGGTGAAAGTAATTATCATTTGGTGTTTTGGAGTTGGTAAACACAACACTCTACTTCCTCGAACTGAAAAGGAAGAACTCAGTACCTCTGGCTGATTTGTATGTGATGGAGATTGTTGGCAAATTTTGAGCCTCTGACTCTTCCAGTGCTCATGCTTGAACATATGTAAGAGACTGTTCTTGAGTCGTAAGGAATACATGGAATGGGATATTGAAAAATAACGTTCTTACTGAAGTATTCAATACTTTAAACATTCCCGTACGTTGGCAAGTTGGTACAGTAAAAACAATTTTTTTGAAGAATCCTCTGGCTGAATGTGATGCAGTTGACGGGAAGCGGAAATCCCAAGAGCAAAATGGCTTAAACTCAAGACGACAGGACCACTCAAGCATGAATGAAGAATAACTATGCGATGGATGGAAAAATGTTGAAATTACATTCTTAAAGCTAAGCTACTCACTGCACAGACCGATGGACCTGTAATGCTGTGGCTTCAAGCCCTGGAAAGGAAAATGCAGAGCTGAGGGCAAAGGTATTGCTTTGCAAGAACAGACAATAAAGGAATAATGATGCTGCAATAATACTCACTCCATTATTCGTCCATTTCTCATGGGGCAGCCTCCCCCTCTTAGTCCCTATCCCAATCATTTATGTGTCTTCCTTGTGTGGCTTGTATTTTTGTCAATGGATTCTCAGTTTGCTTATTTAAGTTATTAAATTTTATTTGGAATGCTATTTATTTTATTCCCTGTGTTCTAGCTACTATCTCTTGTGAATGCTTCCTTTGTGTTTAATTCTATCTAAGCTTGGTCTTCTCTGATATTTTGTTGATACTATGGTTACATTATCCTCTTTTTTATGATGCCAAAAGGGGAAATTTTAACTGATAGTTTAGCTGGACATGTTTTTGAGGGGGATACAGTCAAAGGGAAAATTTCTTTTCTTTGTTCAGGAGGGATGACAATAATTCAGGGGGACTTGTTATGAAGACTGAGTGGTGTCTGGAGGCAATTGTTTGTCATCATCAAAAAAGGAGCAAATGTGTATTTTGTAAGTTTTGATTATGTGACAAACTCAAACCCGTGTAAAGGTCCAGTTCCGAACATGAGCTTTGATGATGTCACAAACTCAGGGACCTTGTAAAGGTACCAGTTTCTCAACATTAATAGCCTGTTGACTGCCATCTGGAGAAGGTACAGAAAGTGGGTGCACATTTCCCAACGGCGTCAGAAAAGTCAGACATTTCCAACCAATGGCAAGAGTTTAAGAAAAGGGACTTGTCTATACAATGTCACTTTTTCAAACATTATTCCTTAGTTTTTGTAACTTGAAAAGGAACTCTCAATAACATTTGCAAAGGCTATTAAAAATCAAAGTGAAGAATTATTCAATAACAACTGAAAACTCAGGAGCATATCGTGTAGTTGTTTGAGAATATATTTTTGTGGTTGTACATTGTAAACTGTTCCTATCTATAAAGGAGCAGTGTGGTGGTGGTTGAAATTCTAAGTTTTGTCTATAAGGGATAGCTTAAGTGGGTAGATACTTCTACTTTAGCTTATCAAGCAATAGATTATTCTTATCGTGAGATTAAAACTTTTTCTCACCATTTGTATAAATGGTTTTTTACTTTTGCTACGAAGATTAGTGAAACAGTTGTGAAACCCTGTGAGACAGTCGTGTGTTAACTCCCCAAGCAAGGAGGTTTTCCACGGTAAAATTGTTTGTGTTGGTTAAAACTGTATTTACTTTCTGTTCAGACTTGTGTGTTGTCAAGGGTACCTTGGTCCACTTGACTGATAAGTGGACCGCATAGTTTCTAAGAACTCATCCTTTGATTCTTTCAACACAATCAAATGATCTTCAAACTCATGCTATTAAACTTTTATACCTCTTCCATTTAATAAGTTCCTGTATAGCATGTCATATTAATTATAGTAGTATATGTCTTTGTTCCTGATTTTAATCAGGCAAATAACATCTTGATTCTCATAACGAGATCAACCCAAACATGAGCTAAAGAAAACTAAACTCACTCTCAATTGGGGCTAGAGTCTCGTGTAATAAACGTGTTCTAACATCGCTATAATAATATAATCATAAGAGAAGAAACAATAGAAGCAGATAGAAGAGAATGAATTTTCTTTTTTCAAGTGTGTGTAAGTCCTCATACATATGATATATCATACAATAGTTAAGGAACACCCCTTTTATCAGTTGAGTAATCACCTTCCAAATTCTCCATATTAATATCATATAAATAGATACATTTTATCCAAAAAGATTCATGAAACCTAGTGAATATGGATAGTTATTCATGTACTAACTTTATGGACTATTCACTCATTCAATGAATTTATAACATAAATTAATAATTAAATATAAGCGTCTAAATAGGCTACATCATAAAACTAACACCAAATAAATTAATTTAATGACACGATTTACGTGTTTAATTTGCTATCTGTAACGTTTTATCCTCTAAATATATATTAACAAAATATTCCAAATTCACTTAATCTCAATGTATCTACTAGAACCCATATTGTTTAATAATTATTGTATTATATAAGCTTACCAATGCAAAATATAACACGTAACAACTGTGACCTACAAATCATAAAGTGCACAGATTTTAAGACAATATAATTTTCTATTCATTTGTAACAAAATAAGTGTTTAACTAATTTAATTTAAATGTATATTTTAAGAATCATCACCTATGTACAGGAAAGTTGCAACCAATCATGCTAATTTCACATAAATTTCAATTTCAAATTCATATATATATATATATAGAGATATATATATATAATAATATATATATCTATAGATATATATTATAGAAAAAAAAAAATTCCTTTGTACTTTTTATCTACTTCAGATTCTTGTGAGAAATTACTTAATATACATATATGTGGTGATAATAATAGCAGATGTTTTCAATTATATTTCAGTGACATAAGTTTTTTTTTAATTATTTTTATTATTATTATTATTGAGCCCAGTGAAATAAGTGTGTAGAGAAAATTATCAAGTTTTTCTTTTCTAAGTATGTTAATTATGTCTTATTGTCCAGAGATAGTTGAGTCGATTGTAAGCCTTTAATAGTCAACTGATGTTTTTTCAATACAATATAAAAAATGTACTCTCTCATGGACTAGAAAATTTACAAATTTAGTTGCATCGGAGATAGGAATCAAGCTAAATGGATCAGAAAATTACGTTGTTTGATAGCTGGATAAGAAATAATTTATTTGTGTCGTAATTTTTAATAATTTCTACTATATTTGGTAGGCAAATGGAAAATAAGTTATTCATGTATAAGATTAATATTCCCCTCAAGTTCGATGGGAAAAGCTCAAATATGATCAAACTTCTCAACAAAACTCATTTATGTATCCAGTTAAAAAGCTTGGCTGCATCTATTTCATTATCATTCACAAAAGGCTCTTCATTCCATTATTTTTTTTAATGAGTGATTTTTGCCAAAACCCTTTTTGACCGTGCGAATTGTAATCGGTACGTCTTAATTTTGTAATAAAAAAAAATCATATTCTGAAAGAAAATGAATTCAATTTTTTGATTTTTTTTTTAAAAAAAACGTGGTCGAATTATAATTGGTCACGTCATCAATTTTTTAAATAAAAAAATCAAAATTCTGAACAAAAATTGAATTAATTTTTTGTAATTTTATTTTATTAAAAAGATTGATGACGTGGCTGAATTATAATTGGTCATGTCGTCAATTTTTTAAATAAGAAAATCAAAATTTTGAACAAAAATTGAATAAATTTTTTGTAATTTTTTTTTATTAAAAAGATTGATGGCGTGGCTGAATTATAATTGGTCATGTGTCAAAAATGATTTTGCAAAACCATTGCTAAAAATAATGGCATAAATGATTCTTTTCTTTAACAGTAATGACATAAATGACCCAAATATTTAATTGATGGCATAAATGAGTCATTTCTGAAAGTTCAATGACATATTTGAGTCTTTTCTCATATCTATTTATATATATGTCATCATATTAAATTTCATGCCCCACTATGTACATTTGTTATTGTACCTTATTTATCACTCTCTTGAAGTCAAGTTTTCAATTAATAAACATAAATTAATTTTGTTTTGATTTATTAATTGACCAATGAATCTGAATTAATGTTTAGTTTTTCTATGTTTGCCAAATTCATACTTTCAAGATTATTAAATCTCAAGGATAAAATTGAAAAAATATTGTTATTTATGCATTGATTTTGTGATGGTTATTTTTAAGTCAAATAATGACAAGTTAAAATAAAAAGAGAGAGTACAACTCAACCAAAATGAAAAGAAAAAATGTTCCACCATTTTTAGTAAGTACAACCCATTATGCTGCTTCCTCACCTTGTTGATATAGCAGATCTTAAAGGACGCCTTTCATCAAGTAAAGACTCATTATAACGCTCTTATGGTCATCATCGAGAAGATTGACATGACTATTTCTATAAGTAAAAGAACGTATGAATAACTAATTTCTGCATATATCAAAATAGATCTACTTATAATAAATTCCTGGATTATTTATACCTACATAACTCTAACCTGCTACCAAACGATCACCTAGTGTTACTGGGTATAGCCTAGTGGTAAGTGATTGAGAATCCGGAGCTCTTAGGTTCAAAATTCAGCGAAGACAAAATGTCATTAGGTGATTCTTTCCCTCTGCTTGGTGAACAGTATTACCCGATACATGTTGGTGGGAGATGATAAATTAATCCGGAGACCATGATCATCAAAAAAATTACAAAATAATGGGACTCAATAAAAGCTTTGTTTATGAAAGGAGTGATATTCTACTTAAAACCTTTATATTGATCGTAAACCAAATACATGCTACATGAAGAAATATTTTTAAAAAAAGTGTTAGGTGTAATTAGTGGAAATAAGAAAATCTTGACCATGCTGGCAGGGAGAGGTAATCAAAATCTCAACACTTTTAACAAGGGGATGTACTTCAGCAACTTCATGTGAATTTCAGGCACACATGGAAGGTATAATTACTTTACTATCCAATATTCTTTCAAATGATTGGATAATAGATTCAGGAGCGTCACACCATATTGCTCACATAATAAGGTTTTAGATGAAATAAAGAAATGAAGTACATGAGGTACCTACTGGGGGGACCGCATGAGTTGTGGTGCAGTGATGGAACTGTTTCACCCTTAATTAGCTAGAGGTCTCGAATTTGAGTCCTGAGTATGGAGAAAATCCTATTGGGAGCACCACCCGGAAACTTCATGCGGGCTCTAGACAGCCGATAGGAAACCGAAACAAAGAAACAGCTACTAGTGGGGGTGAGAGCACACATAAAAGAACAACACTGATACTCAAAATCATGAACTCAAGAATGTTCTTTATAAGGTAGAACTTAAATTCAATCTTATGTCTGTTTCAAAGCTCATAGCCTCATAAGAGATCTTTGTTGTTCAGTGAGCTTTTACCTAGCTAGAGTTTTGTGTTTTGTAGGGCCTTTACAATTGCAAGATGATGGCGACTGGTGAAGAAAAAGTGAGCTATGCCTGTTGAAGATTTATGATTCAGTAGTATACATCATTGCAGAAGTAAGAATCAAGGAGATAAAAGGTGGAATATTATGGCATGGAAGACTAGGACATCCTTCTGCAACTGCTATAAGAGTAAGGGAGTACAACACTCATGTTTGAAGTATGTCACTAGCAAAACAGACAGTTAAATTTTTGTATCAGTTAACACTCTTCTAGTAGTATGTTTCAGCTAATACATGTAGATATGGAGACCATATAAAACTCCTTACAATAGAAATAATTTCTATGTTAAAATGATCGTTATAGATAGTCCATGATAAAAGTGAAATAATTATGAGCTATTAGGTTTCTTGTTACGATCAGTTGAGTTTGTCTGGTTGTCTCTGTTTTGGTAGCTCCTTATCAAAGGGAAATAAGTTCGATGTTGGAGACAAGTAAACAGTGTTTATTGGATATGCAGAAACATAAAAGGGTTATAGAAGATACTTTCTGGGAATTTAAGTGTTGAGATCATCTAAAGGTGTCCTCCTCAACCAGGAGAAGAATTTGCTTGAGTTGATCTCTGAAGTTGATTCTGATAGAGCTAAGCTAATTATAACACCTTTGAAGCTTAATAAAAAGCTCACCACTGTAGTTCATGATCCAAAATTAGCTGATATACCAACTACAGATGTTTGTTCTGAAAGTTGTTATATTTGACATTACAAGGCCTGACATCTGTTTCACAATATAGGTATTCAATCAGTTCATATAAAAACCCACACGCTCACACATACATATGTTGCACTAAGGGCGGTAAAGTTGCACTTCAAATTGTTCCTAATCCCATAGTCCATTGAAATAGATTGTTACTTCGTCAAGGAAAAATTCAATACCTTCACTTAAATAATAAGTTCCTTATGAAACGAAAACAATTTCCTTCACTGAAGTAGGTAAAACAAGTTGTACAAGTGATATTCCAAGTTAATTGTCTCTTACCCACCAACCAATGACCATCCCACCCCCAACCCCACAGCCCACATCATCACACCCTCATATTACTTTGCTAGATTACATATTAATCCTATTAGGATAATAATTTTTTTTCTTACTTCAAGGTTTTATTATGAATTACCTACTATGTAATTAGGTTCCCAAATAATAATTATATATATATACCAAATGGATTTCTCAATACAAATACAACAAGATCTACACAAAAAGTTACTTAGATCACCCTTGCCTCCATATGGACTCTGTGGTATCAATAGATGGTAAGACAGCTCTCAATGAATTTGCTACTAAATCTCTCATAAGAATGTAAGAGATCAAACGATCCTTCGAAAATGTGTCAAGACAATCATCGTAGGGCCAGTGTCATGCCAACATAAACGGTAACAATTAGTCCATTCAGAGACATCACTAAATTTGGAATAATACTGAAAAAGGTAACTTGACATACACACAAGAATGACAAGCACAAATCGAGAAATGGTTCAAATAAATGGTAACAAATATTTACAAAGGAAGGAAGGTTTGGTAAAATCAGCAGGTCATTTGCTGGTCAAAATTGCATTTACATCAACATCAGGGTGGAGAGAACTGTCAAGATGACCCAAAAAGATAATAACTCATGTCACCACAAATAGAAACAAACCGTGATGCATGCCATAATGCCTCCTAATATATAAAGTCTATCTAACCTGCTCTCATTTCTCATTTTTTCTTCCCGTAGCTCGCTTTGCACCTTTGAGTACAGTTGACATGATTCAAGTGCCTCGTCATAATTCTTGCTCCGCTTACAGCTCAACGCTTCCTTGAGGACAAGCAAACTGTTTCTACCATTTAGATGTGCACCTTCCATGTCACCCACTTGCATGCTTAGTTCTGTCAGTTTGAGAGTTGTCGGCACGCCTCCCTCTTCTGTATAGATCACTCTGAACTTCATAAGAACGATACACTCCACAGCTTGACAAGGAAGAATGTCCTTGGCAGGAAGAACTGAACCGAAGCGAAGCAGGAAGTCCTTATCTGTTGGCCAGTGTCTTTGCCCTCCAAGCGGACTCCAGCTTGAGAGATTAGCAGCTTGTTTTATTTTGGTATTCACAACAATCCAACTAAGGCGTATTCCATCCCTGAGCTCTTGCCAGAGCTTACCATCTTTCCTCTCTTTCTCCATAGATGTAATTGGAGGCAATCCATCAGAAACTGATAGAGTAACTTCACCTGCATGTTCATCATCTCTAGTAGAGTACGTGAAAAGATCGATTCGAAATGGGCAGCTGTAAAACCAATGTGGGAACCCATTCGCGTTAGGAATGCCCCAAAGGACTTTCGAGCAAATCGTTTTATCTTTGTATCTTACATCGACTATAGAGACAAAATCTGATGGAGCAACAATTTCAATTTCATCCATGTCACCATAATATTCAGCCTCAGTCAATTCTTCAGGATACTCGAGATATTCATTCCATCGACATTCAGGCACTTCCTTGTTCACGATAAGGGGGAAGCAATCAGCATAGAATTTTTTAAATCCACCAATAGAAGATATCAAACTTTTGACGTCATCCCTGTTAGTTGAAGGCCACATGGAAGAGCATACATTTTCCCAAAGCTTCTCTTCCTTGGAAATCGAGCAGAATGCTTCACAGGCACAGGCGGCACTAGCCAAAGTTGCACCATCAAGACGCCTAAGTATGTCGTAGAACAGATCACTACTTAAGGATCCCCTGCTTTCAGCAGATGTAACTGATGTGGCCATAATTCTCAGGTCATCTGAAATAAAACCAGATACCGAAGATTAAACGAAAACAAAGGCAGGCAAGCCTATTCATAACCAGGAAACAGTATCTGCGATCACAACGCCAAAAGTAGTCTATCCTGGCTCATGCTTCTAAAGGCAGAGACGTCTCCAACTTGATTTTTATTTTTTTATTTCTTTTGGATTGGTAAATGTACAACTTGATTGATGAAGCAGCAGTAAGATGGTGCTGAATATGTACAGCAAAAAACACAAGAATACATTCCTTACTTCTGAAGAGAGTTGATAAAATCTAGATTCCTATGAACACCATAATGAAAGCAAAAGAATACACAATTAAACTGGATTTTGCTAATCTGCTCTTTCCTCGTCTCAAAAACATCGTAAATTCATTTATTTCCTAATTTCCACTATATACAATGCACTGTGGTTTCCTATGTTTTCCTTGGATATTCAGCAGTTATTTCCAAAATATAAGGAGAAAAAAGCTACATCCATGGATTATCAAGAAAAAGAAAGGGCACATGCATCCTAGAACATATATTAGAGGAAACTATTATTTCAACTGCCTTTGACTTCCCACTTCCAGTATATTAGTGCATCAAAATAACTAGACAATATGTGCTAAAACTGATCCATGAAGCTTTTCACTTATTCAATTAGATTAGAAATAGCTGATGTACCTTTCTAGCTTACCAGAAGCTCAAGATACAGCAATTTTTATGAAAGGTTTAATCTAGGATGATATACAATACTCCAGGCATGCATGTGATTTCATAAACAATATGTAAATCTGAGCAGACAACAGTACTTTAGACTCAAATATAAGTGTAATTTCACAAGTTTTACTTCAGATCCTGTTAGCCATTCGAGTAATCTTACATAGGACGAAATAAGCTCCGAAGAAAAGATGGATGGTTACATAAAATTTTAGATTACTTTCCTCTTTCTTCTTGCGCGAAACAATGTCCATTTTCTGCAAAAGTATATTTCTTGATACTTAACAATAGAACTACAGGGGAACCCATTGTGTTCTTAAAACTAGGGATTAATTTGATTCTTAAAAATGCACAACCATAGCTGTTGGGATCCATGAAGCACCATACTGAAGTTCGATACAAACACCCAACCGTATGTATCTTATAACAAATCGATGTGTGAATTTCATCTGTATCTTAAATTTCTGGCAGGCAGTATCCTATTATTTATATGAGATGTTTGTGATTCTGAATTTTCTTGAGTAACATAATATTCATATTGGATCATGCTGCGATAATGCTGATATAGATACTGAAAGAAAGCAATAAATTTAGTTCAAAGGTCTTTGGTTCCTATTGGTCATGATCCCTACTAATATATCTTGACCTCGTCCACATTAATCTTTGTCAAAAAAGTGTTTGAGCTATCAATAAGGCATGGTTGGTTATCCACAAAAAGTTCATTTCAATTTCTTTTTTTAGTTATGACTTCTATCTTAGGATAACTTTTACAAGATTCACAGTATTTACAACTATGATTTTGCCGAATGAGTAACACAACACAGGTAAACAGAAAAGCTGCATAATATTCCACTATTTGCACTCAGTTTCATCAAAAGCAAAAAGAGAACATCTAAGGTCCATTGGGGCTTTACGCGCAAAGCGCAAATAAATTGTGGAATTTAGTGAAAGAAGGGGCAAAGGGAGAAAAATACATACACACACACACACACAACACACACGTGTGTGTGTGTGTATGTGTGTGTGTGTGTGTGTGTGTATATGTGTGTGTGTGTGTGCGTGCGCGCGCGCATATATGACAAATATATGAATAGCAAAATTGAAAAATAATTACTATGAAGTGCAATATAAATTGTTTTAGTGTCACCTCATCAGAAGAGGTTCATTGGCAAGGAAAAGTATGCCTTAAGAACTTGATGACGACACTAAAGTGCACATTAAGTGAGGCGAAGCGTTCAACACGTCTTGATCCTCGCTTCAGGACTTAAGCGCAGCTTTGACAACACTGTCTGCACTTTCTTTCATAAAAGTTCTCCTTCATGTTATGAAACTCATATTCTAAGAACATTTTATGACATTGTAAATTATTTGCAATGCCCAAACAAAGCCCTTGAACATCATAACCCTAAGAAACCCACGAACCTCTAGAATCCACATTTTACCATACCTTTGAAACAACATGCTGGCTAAAAATAGTACATCACCAAAGAAAGAGAGAGAGATTTTGTACGCGTTTCAGTTTCAAATTATTAAACCATCCTAAAAGGCAAAATATATTATGGTCCTACATTGTTAACTTCTAACCAAAATCAAAGGCACTACATTAATAAAAGTGATTATTTAAACCTTATAGAGAAGAGAAACTTTTCCTCTCTCACTATAAGGAGCTCATTGACCCTCAGAGAATTGACCTCTAGAGTACTCCACTCTCTTGTGCTATAGTATGTTTACACACTTATGATCAAATCTTGCATGAACCAATCAGGCACCTCTTGTTTCAAAATCAACATTCGCAATTACAACTGAAGGTTACATCAAATATAAATTCCTACATGTTAGTATGACAATTGCAGCTTAATGGACCCTGTAACTGGTATTTGAATCCCCTTAGTTCCATACACGATTGAGAATTCTTTTTGATAAGTCCAATTGGTAATTATAACAGAAGGTTATCTCTAATACAAATAGCAATACATTAGCATTCCTTGAGCAAAATTTAATTGATATAAATGGTGCAGCACTTTAGCTGTGGCAATCCAATTCCACTCACATTTCGTAAGATGGTACAGGAAAAGGAATTTCAATGCTTAACCTCAAAGTTGATTAGAGTAAAACATTTTCGTGTTTCACACTATTCTCAGGGAAACTCTTATTGTTTTGTTTTCCTCAATTTTAAACTCTCTTTGACAGCTAGAAGCTCCTGAAATGAAATGCCTCCCAACGACTTAAAACTTCTGAAACCTGGGTACAACTTTGGTCAAAAGCTGACATAATTTCAAGGCTTCTGGCTGGTTAAAAATATACTAGATCCCCAAGTTTTAGACAGTGAAGGAAATCTTGGTTTTCAAAATTTCTTATTCTTCACGATACCAGCCAGTCATAAGCTAACGAGTGGCAATATCTGTCCATTTCATTCTGACTCGAGTAAATGAAGGAAGATCTGTCGCAGTTCCACAAGGTAAGGAATTTCGTAGCCAAATCTCAAGATATTATATGCTGACTTCCTGCTGATCGAAATCTTTTCCACTGAAAATAATCACAGTCAGTGAAAGAAGAGATTTTGATTCTTTATTTCTAAAGTTCCAAATGGTCAGTGAAAGGAGAGATTTGATTCAATTTCTCTTAAGTTCCAATTTCCACCACGGCCATCCAAGCCCCAACATTATTCTCTCCACTTCCACTTCTAATTTTCTGCTCTTTTTTTCTCTTAAGAGCATTAGCATATGCTGTTCTTGAATAGTTTGTGCAAGACCTGAGGAGCAGATGGCGACAACTTCTGTTCTACTATCCTAATCTAGATCTAGTAACATGGTTGCAAACTCACTATAATCAGTGCTAAGCCAAAACTACTTGCGACTATGAAGTCATGATATAGTCCAACATTATAAGATAGGCAAATTGAGCTACATATGGTCCAATTTGCAAGGAAAAAAAGTTAATTTTCTATTTATTTTTCAATAAATAACAGCTGCCTTGCTGCAGAAAACAAAGTAGAAAGTATATCACATCCACAATGGCAAAGGCTTTCTCACATGTCACAACAAACCCCCAAAACTTGCTGCTAAATTGAGCCAGAATACGAAATCAAGTTTAAATAAATCTAAATGCCAAACTCCTTTCTGTTCCACATGTCTGAAGGAAAACAGAACTATCAGCACAAACACATCTTCCCCAAGATATTATATGCTGACTTCCTGCTGATCGAAATCTTTTCCACTGAAAATAATCACAGTCATTGAAAGAAGATTTTTGGATTTCTTATTTCTAAAGTTCCAAATGGTCAGTGGAAAGGAGAGATTTGATTTCAATTTCTCTTAAGTTTCCAATTTCCACCAACGGCTCCAAGCCCCCAACCTATTCTCTCCACTTCCCCCTTCTATGTTTCTGCGCTTTTTTCTCTTAAGAGCATTGCATATGCTGTTCTTGAATAGTTTGTGCAGACCTGAGGAGCAGATGGCGCAACTCTGTTCTACTATCCTAATCTAGATCTAGTAACATGGTTGCAAACTCACTATAATCAGTGCTAAGCCAAAACTACTTGCGACTATGAAGTCATGATATAGTCCAACATTATAAGATAGGCAAATTGCGCACATAGGGTCAATTTGCAATGAAAAAAGTTAATTTCTATTTATTTTTCAATAAATAACCGCTGCCTTGCTCAGAACCAAAGTAAAGTATATCACAGCCCACAATGGCAAGGCTTTCTCCACATGGTCATCAACAACAAACCCCCAAAACTGCCTGCTAAAAACTTGAGCCATAATACGAAATCCAAGTTTAAATAAATCTACATTCCAAACTCCTTTCTGTTCCACATGTCTGAAGGAAAACAGAACTATCAGCACAAACACATCTTCCTCACTCCCACCCCCATGCACATTTTTCTTTCTCTCCCCCCCCCCCCAACCCCACCCCACCCCAATAATACGGTATTATTAATATCAAAAATTTCCTGAAAACATGTAAAAAGAATGATGTACCATGACAAGGTTTAAACAAAACATTAAGTACGATACTGTTTAGTTGCAGAATTTCGAAGCACTTAGGCCCTGTTCGATGTGGAGCAAAACAATTCCAATTTTCCCTTTTTCAGTTGGTCAAAAATTCTCTCTAGGAAAACAAGTTCCACAAGAGGCATTCCAAGTTGATTATGTCCTCACCACCCTCCAACACACCTCATCTTCACCCCCGCCTAGTAGCCTCCATCCCCCCACCCACACCCTCCTACCCCCACCCTCTTGATAGTATTTATCTAGATTATACACAAATATTTTAGGATAACATTTTACTTACATACCGAACACAAAAAAAAATGAAAAGAAACCCATCATTTTCCTTCGATCACACCCTTAGATTCAACTAGAACCCTTCTAAGTTCTCAACATCATGGAAGCATTCTAGAGGAGAAAAAAAAGCTGCAACTTTTAAACAATTTCTCAATCAATTGCCTTTGTAGGTTCTATAACAAACAAAACAAAACAAAACAACAAAGGGATTCACCAAGTTCAGCAACATACAGAATTTTCCACCAACAAATTAACCAAAAACCATACAACTACAAATTACCTCAAGTAAAATAGCACCAAAACATGAAAAACAAAAACAAAATTGAAGATCGAACAAACCTGGGAACTGCTGATTTTCTGGTAGAAATACAAGTGAAAAGGAGGAAAAAGAGAATATCCTAGGCAAATTTCCAGTTCTGTCAAGTGGGGTAATACTCAAAAATTGAAATTCAAACGAAAACAGACATAGTTTGTACTATAAATTGAAGTGAAAAGGGGAAAGAGGAGTTCAGGAGTCACTTTCTTTAAAGTTCAACAAGATATTTATTGTAATTATTGTGGATAACAATAATCCAATAAAATGAATCTCAAAAGTTTGCAGAAATCAATAATTATGCAACAAAACTTGTTTATGATGGCTTATTTCAGATAAACATTCAAGAACTTCATTGTTCAAACATCGGCAACAACATTTTATTTGGACCTACCAGACGAATTTTACTAGGTAACTTATATAAATATACCCGAGCTCAGCTTACGTGATACATTTCGTTATTCTAACGTTTATAAAATATAATTCGATGACACATAATTTAAAATAATATATTAAGTATAAAAAATTTATATTTTTTATAATTTTGGACATAATTTAGTGATACTTATGTCTTATTTCTTTTATATCTAATAATTTTTTTATTTTTAATTTTTTCATGATAACATTATAATAAGACGTTTTAAAGTTCATATGAATTGATTTATTTTAAAATTAAAATACTTTTTAAATATTTTATAAAATTTGAATAAATAAATTAAAAATAATCAAAAATGCATGTAATGGTCCACCTATTTGAATCAAACATATCCTAAATATTACATTTAAGTCTAAAATAGTTACTCCAATTAACATAACTTAATGTGGAATATATAATTTTAAAATTAAAAATATATGTATTTTTTTTATTAGTCTACGTATAACAAAATTCCAAATCCATTTACCTAAATCTATTTTAAAAGAGTCAACATGTTTTACTTTCATCCAACTCGTCACCTAAATCGTCTTCCCTCCATTATCCTTGTTTTTATTCCACCAGTAGATCATTTGTTTTGGTGTATAGATAGAATAACAAAAGGTTAAATTCATCGATAGCTTTTAAAGTTGACGATAATTTTTATATAGATATTTTAATTAAATGTTATTCATTTTAGATATGTAATGTCATTTTGACACATTTTTAATAATTAGTTAAATGTATAAAGTGTCTGTAATATAATTTAGATACCACAAGTAAGGGAGTATCTAAATGTTTTAATTTTTGTTTATAACTAACCGTCTAACATGTATTATTTATTAAAATAAAATATTATTATGCAAAAAACTCTTTATTAGTCGAAGCATCAAAGCCTCACAACTGACTAAACAAAAAATCAACAGTCTATTCTATCATTTCATTGTTTATGACATTTTAGCTGCCCTAAACACATTTGATATTATTATTTTAGCTAAACACATTTGATACGTCTAAATATCAAACTCCAAACCTACTCTGAGTAAGAACATTAAATGGTCGTGGCTCTCATTGGCCGTAGCTAGTGCGATTCATGAGTTTGGACGAATCAATTTGCATTTTAGTAGATTCTGTATTTATATTAGAAAATTAAAAAAATATATATGCGTATTAACTTGTGAACCCTCAAATTCATTAATTTATAATCTCCAAACTCTTAATCTTGATTCCGCCTCTGATCACACAAAAGGCATCTATGGTTCCACATTGCAGAAGTTGATCCCTGAAAATAATCTCTTTCCAAGAATAATACTCTTTGTAAAATGAATATCACCTGCCTAAAGTCTTTATTTATAATTTACTCGAAATTAAAACCCTTTTTCTTTTTCATACAAAAGGTCTACAAGAATCACAAAATTGACCATTCATAAACTGTATTTTTTCTCAAATAGTGATACTTGCATTACTAATAACTTAAAAGCCTAAAGTATTGCACTTTACACCAATACTCATCCTATTAAAATTTGAGTTATCATAATCATCTTGTAAAATAATACTATTCTTCCAATTCTATTGAAGTGTCTTATTTTCTTTCATTTTTTTAAATATATTTAATAACTTTTTTATTTAAATAGGATAAAATATATAGTTTACTCCAAAAGATGAGATAAAATCTATATGACACAACACATCAATACAGGCATATAGGTGACATCTTTTTAGTTTTTCCCATAGAAAGTACACAATGAAAATAAGTTGATTATATGAAAAAAATTTTAAGAAATTAAGAAAATGTATCCTATATTAATTGTTAAATGAAACTCTCACTCTATTAAGATTAATTAGGCATATGAGTGACATCTTTTTAGTTTTTCCCATATAGGAGATCTAAAATTTCAAATTTGAAAATTAAGTATTTGTTATGTTTTTTTTTTGTTGTTGTTGATCGAAGAGTTGTTTAGCTGTTGTGGATGAATTTCGAATTAGTTTGAAGCTCTTTCACATACAATGACGATAGTGGTAGCCGTGGTATTTTAAGGAGGAGTATATTAACTCTAAATTAGATAAAATCATCACGTATTTTATTGAATCGTGACATGAACGTGTATTAAAAAATTGGTCAAACACAAAAGTGGTGTATGTAAATAATGATTTACAAAGGTCGTAGGTGTGACAGGGATTTGATTTCAAAGTCCTGGGGATAAATTACGTAGTATGATTAAGATTCATATATGAAATAACTATGTATTATAAATTTAAACAACTAATATGGAATGAAAAGAGTGACTTTTAGAATATGTCAATAGATTGCCTTCTTGTCTTTCTTTTTCTTTTTGTATACATTATATTTAATGTTGCGTGATCATTATTTTTAATCTAAACTAAGCTTTGAGTTCTTACATGTGGTAATGTGAATTTGGATAAAATAGACATGTGATTAGACTAATTATCTAGGATCATATTATAAGCTTTCCCATAGAGGACAAGCCACGAAAATATTAATTAATTGAAACATTATAAGCAAGCATTTGACTTATTTATTGAATTTCAATATGATTATTATGACTTTGCATCTTCATCCATTAATGTTGATTTTGATGTTATATCTAATTTATAACATGTTGTTTCGAATAAATTGATTTACCTTCTAATTATTCTCCTTGTTATACACATTTTAGAATCAAATCAATTGTGTTAGGTGTGGAAGAAAAGAACTTCTTATTGAAAATATGCATGTGTTTTGGTTTGGATATAAAGGTTGGTGGCATATTTATTATTATATCATAGATAAGATGTATGATGTTGGATAATGTATCAAAATAGTGTTTTGACAAATATGTTTTACCATTGGTAGTTAATAAAATATATTCTTAGAAGATATTATTCTTGGTGAGGACGTGTTCCATGATTTACCATGACCTCAATCATTAAGTTTATTTTTTATTCAAAAACTAATCACTTAATTTAGTTCTTGGGAATTTTAATAGCTCAACTGAACTTTTCATTTTGTTGTGTGTTTGATTTTTCGTTTTGTAATATTTTTTTTATTTATTATTAAAAATAGAGATTTTTTTCTAAAAAAGTTGTGCTATAAATATGATTTTTCTCTTATTTTTCACTAAATCAACTCACTAGAAAAAAGCATGGTGAAAAATAGATTTTAATTGAAATGTTAGGGAAGTTTTCTAATTTTTTTCATGTGAAAACACTTCTATTTTTTAGTTTCTAGCTTATTTAATCAAAATATTTATGAAAATAGCCATAATATTTTGGAAAAATTACTTAATACACCGCTTTATGTATCTTAATAACCATTAGCCCTACTTATTATAAAAATCATATTCAAAAATCCCTTGATTCCCCCCAATTAAAAAAATATAAAGATACATAAAATTTTGCACCCTTTTTTCATTCACCCAATTGTCAAGTTCTTACTTTACCAAAACAAATCCTATTTTTCAGCAAGCTACCCACTTCCCCAGTAACGAGCACAGCCCAATTAAAAAGTTACTATATTAATTTTTATTTCGTTTTTATTTGTACCCACGTTTTAGGTGTATATTGTCCTATCACCACACTTCTTAAGTGATTTACTTCCCCACGTTGCAGTTTTAATCTCATTTTTGGAATTCCAGTACAATTTTGCAGCCATATCTATTTTGATATTTTTTAGGAGTCCTCCTTCTTCTAACGCTTTTCTAATTTTTTAAGGGTTAAAACATTTAGTCTCCTTCTTTCTCTTCATCGTGTGATTTAACAAATAATAATGTGAAGAGGGTAAATCTGGATCGATGGTGATTTCTAAACGGTTTATGATACCTGATGAATGAAGTGTGGGCTGAGATAGATCCAAGAGAATTGCATGATAACCCATTAAAGGGATTGATGAAGAACAAGAATGTAGTTGAGACAAAGAGAGACTAAGAAATCCATAAAAAAAAAAGGCAAGGAAGTTACATCAACTGTTTCAAGATCACACTTTCCTAAGGTATGTGTTTAAAATTCATATTTTGGTGTTTTGTTAGAAAACCCTAATTTAGCAATTGGTTGTCTGTGTTTGTAACTGAAAAATTAAATTCATTTGTAACAATGAAAGTGATTCAATAACTTCAAATTCAAGTATAACCACATGTTTTGTATCATTTTCTAATGTGTATCAGATCATAATGTTTGTCACTAATTTTTGAGTTGTGTATCGTGCGAAAGCACAACAATGTTCTGAAAAATTTTTAAGGTTTTTCAGTAAATTCCTGTTTATCGACTAGTAAAACATCATTTGTTTTTCAGTTTTTAAGGTCTAAATAATGTTAATAATTTTGTTTTTTTGTATTTAGTAAATCACCAATGCTGGTACAGTCGTAGATGTCTCAGATACGACAATGTATATTTACAATATTATAGTTATCAGTTAATAAGATGTATCATATCATTTATAAATTCAGTGTCTTATATTTGAATAGATGTATCTATACATTCACTTCAAACTGAATATATGAATGTTTGTATATAATATTATAGTTGCCCAGTTTATAAAATGTATCATATACTCTGATACATCATATGTAATTTTAGGAAAATGATTATGATAATCCATATACTTCCATATAATACAAGCGTCTTAAAATTTCTTCTACATGGCACACCAATTTTTGTTATGAGAGAAGTACAATTTTATATTTTATTTTTGTATAAACAGCGCCTGAATTATGTTATTAACAAAAAATTCCAGCACAATCCATTGGATTTGGGGAGGCACCTTTTCAATTTTGATTTTGTGAATAAAATCACATATCAATAAAGATGAGGCGTTGCAATGTTCCATAGAACAATTTTTTGGACCATATTTAAAATTCCAAAATGGTAATTCAGGGTCGATTACTAAGTTTTTTGTTGTTGTTGGAGGTGCGACATGAAAATAAAGTATGTACTGCATTTTCGTCATACTAATCGGGAATGTATTAGTGTTTGGTGTGAAGGAAATTTGCCATTGTACTGGTCCTAAAATGCAAAGGAACTGTTAAGGATTTTTTCATATCCTAATTCACCCGATCCGTTATTACAAAATATTTTCCTGATTGTCCGGGTATAAACCAAGTCGATTGATACATTGGTGTTTGCAAAGGGTATTTTGGGGAGACCACACAGGAATCTGTGGAAATGGCATACTTATACTTCATCAATACTTTCTTGTTGTGCCATCTTGGTGAGACTTCATACGTATAGAAGAATTTCTAATGGTCAAAGATGATAGGTATGAAATGTAATCCTTGGGTACAGATTGCATTTAATAAGCTGATTACACATCACTCAGGCAGCTTCAACCAAGAAAACGAGATGTATCGCTTATTTGGTAATGCCTTATGCACTCAACGTTTGGATTATGAATGGGCATCTACTCTACAGAAGAAGTCCAGCCTTCTGTTTAAAGTGGCGAATGGTATTCCGAGGATATGTATTTTGGACAGTTGTGGGTTGAAAATCCAAATATGAAAAAGTTTACGATAGCAGTTTCTCCGAGGTAACATTAATTTTAAATTATCTTTAATATTGTATCAATACGTTTTATAATTTTTATGGTAAATACTAGTTTTTTTTTTGTTATACATAACTTGTGATAACTTAAAACATTTAATTGCAGAATACTTGTTCAAACATTGGCATTGCACCAACCAATATGAGGAGGAAGCCTCTTGATTTACCTGATAGTGTCAAGAAGTCATATAAATGAAATATCCACGCCACCTGTTTGGTGCAAAAAGTCATCAAAGATAAGTCCTGTTTTTAGGATTTTTTCAACAGGCCCTCCTGATCATTTATTGAGAAAATCATCTCATGTACTGATACAACATCTCCACCATCCACCCAAGAGGAAAAGAATACTGATACACATAAACAAAGGTTCGAAAAACTTTGTCAAACATCAAAGCACAATTAAATCAGTCAATTCTCAGCCAGCTGCAGAACAATACCCCTTCTGATCATGTCTCTTCGCCTCATGTATCTTCACAAGTCTCAAAAGATCAGTCCTTATATCCCGATATTGAAGAACTGAAACAAACATATGAAGGAATACGTAATTAACAATATTTATTTTTTATGTTTAAGGTCATAAACAAAAACGGAATGTGTAAATTTTTTTTGAATAGGTGTGACAGTAAATTTGAGTATCTTGTGAATTTGCTAAAGGCTAATCACATTGAGGTGATGAATTCTAAGAATAGGAGGATGACCACCAATTAAAGGTAATGTATTGTGTATGTGTATTTTCGTTGTGTTTTTATAAATTTTCTAGTCATTATGTTACAAAGCCATTTATGAGGATATGGGCGGGGGCCCCCCAAGTCCTAACACCCGCAACATGGTTGAAGTTTTCGATGACGAAGGCAATGAATGGACACCCGCAACCTCTCCGATACAATGGGAACTTGATGTTGAACAAATCGATTTAATTTACTTTTATTAAAATTTGGATAAAATATATAATTTAATCCTTAACTAATTTTCTTTAAAAATAAAGACTTAAGATACATTGAAGAATCATCAATAATTAAGGACGTTTCAGAACTTCAATCCCCAAATTCAATGATAGTCCATCATACTGATGAAACGGTGAACACAACACGGTAATTAATAGCAGATTATGTCATTATTATTATTCATGCCAATTTTAAATGATACCTGAAAATGGGCAGTATATACGTTGTAATTTTAATTATAATTATTATGATACATTGCTATTTTATTTGTATCATTATGATACATTGCAGTTTAATTGGATTAATATGATACATGTATTTTACTGTATCACATTGTATTTTCCAAGTTGACTACTTACGTGTATTTACTATAATTTTTTATTACGTGTTTACTGATCATTCCCATTGCAAAAGATACATATCTAATGTGAACTATTTTAATTTGTTTTGTGCTCATATATACAATTCGTAGTTTGTTTGTTGTTGTCCTTGATACATTAACAATCATTTTGTGTATAATGTATTTGATTGTTTCAAGTATCCGAATTGATCATAAGCATTTTTTTATTCAGGATGCTCCCTCAGCACAAACGCTTAATCATTATTTTGAAGGAACCAATTACGAAGATACATCGAGTATTTTAATCTTCTTTTTCATATTGCAAATTTAATATATCTATCAACTGATATTTTTAAATTGTCAGTGTACACCATATAAAGGAATTCTACACCATCGGGTGTTCAATATGCTCTGGATACACGGAAGCCATTTAATACACTTATTGCTGATCTAGGAATTCCGCCTCTCATGCAAATCAACAAGATTTACAGAAAATCAAAAGTTTGGCTTTCGGGACATCAATTCACAATTGAATTCCAATCACAGATATTGTTTCTGAAGTCAGAATAAAATAACTACCTCCATAGCCTTGTGGATGGGCTTTCGATGAAACGCAAATCCCCTGATTTATTTCATTTGGGTCACGTGGAAAAGAAAAAGCGATCCTGACTAAGTAAATTCGTCCAAATTTTCCATTTTCAAGGATGTGAGATCACAAACCAGCCCCTTCATATCTTGATTTGATGAGTTTATTAAGTGGGTCACTACAGGGCTTCTACAGCTCAATTCAAAAAGTAAGTTTAGATAATTGTACTAATCTGTAAATGTTGTTCAAAGTGCAGCTATTGTTCAATTTTGAATAACATCTTTTCTATTACAATTAAACTGCTATAGGAACCATCAGAAGATAATACAAAAGTCAAAAAGTATCTTCATTGGGTTTTTTTAATGAGGATTATGTCGTTGCTGTTTTCGACAAATAGAATTGGTTTTATGTCATGTCCTCAGCCTAAGAACTGTTGGACTGATCAGGTATTTTTATAAATAAATGCTTTTACAATGATGTATATATACATTATGTTCGTATGGTTATTTAATACACAGCAAAATCATATATCACTTTCAGCAACTAGTATTTTTTTTTAATTAACTATTTTTCAAAGTAATAATTATTTTATATTTTATATTTGCAGCAACATCGAGTATTTTTTTACTACCTTCGGAAAAAATCAAACTTTGAAGCATGGATCAATAACCAATAGATTTCCCAAACAGTCAATTGTTGTTCAAGCGCACATATCAAAAAGGTAAGCTGAAGGAGTGCGGAGGCGGCACATAGGCAAGGAAAAGAAAAATATAAGGAGGGTAGACCAGAAGGGTACGAGGAGAAGGGGAAATAAAGGAGGAAAAGTCTAAGGTAGAATGGATAAAGGAGGTGAGGGGAAGAGAGGAAAAAGGGGGAGGATGGGGGGGAGAGTCGGAGAGACAGGGCGGAATAGGCTGGAAAGAAGGGATGTCTGAGGGGTAAGACGAAGTGAAGCATAGCCAGGGGTAGTAGTAAATCGAGAAAAAAAGGAAGAGAAAGGTAGAGACAATGGAAAAGAAGAAGGAGGGAATGGGAGACTAAGCAAGATGAAGAAAGTAGACAAGGGGGGGGGAGTAGATACGAAGTAAATGGAGCTAAGTGGGCCTAGAAATAGAGCGAAGGAGCTGGGATGAGGGGGAAAGAGAAAATAGGGCAACGAAAGGGCGGGGTGGGGGAAAAGGGAGCATCTTCTCTCTCTCCGTCTTTATTCTTATTTCCTTCGTTCTTACGCAGCCTAATCTCTAATCAGACGATGTATCACATCCTGAGCGAGCATAAAAGAAGGTTGCGTAACTAGTCGAGACGGAGGCATTAACAAAAAGCAAACCTAGTCCCGGGTGGGAGAAGCGGAGAAAAAAGCGGGCAAAGAGAAAAGGGGGAGAATCAAAAAGAGGGCACGCAGACCTGGGGAAAACCGGGGAAGTCGGGACGGCATGGAGAGTGCGAGATATTGTAAGGAGAGGAGGGCTGGGGTGCTAAACGGGTATGGGGAGATAAGTGGAGATAGAAAAATTAGGGGATGGAAGAAGTCGGGGAGGTCTGAAGTCACCGATAAAAAGTAGGGGGGAATGGGAGGGGGAGGACGAGAGATGGATAAATAGGGGGGAGTAGCACAGGAGAAAAATGTAGCGTGGGAGTCGTAGGAGGGGTAGGGCCTGTGTGGGAGGGGATCCGGGAGTGGGGAGGGGGGGGGAGAGGTGAGGGTGGGGGAAGGGGAGAGGTGAATATGGATGGGGACTCGAGTGTGGGGGGTTGGAGGCAAGAGGGTAGAAGCTTGTGACAGAAAGGGATGGTAAGGGTTAATTGTGGTGATAGGGAAGACCGGGGTGGTGGAGTGAACCACAGGGTGGGGGTGAGCCGGAGGCGCAGGGCAATAGGGGAGGGGTAGGATGAAGGAAGGAGTACGAGAAAGCGAGGGAGGAAGAGGGGATCGGAGGGGAAAGGAAAGGAAAAGGAAGGGGAAGGAAAGGGAGGGAGGGGAGGAAATAAGGAAGAGAGGGGAAAGAGGGAAGGGAGAAGGGGGGGGATGAGTGTATGGGGAGAGTGGGCGCCGTGGGTGAGGGGGAAGGCTGGTGGAGGGGGTTGGGGTGGGAAAACGGGTGAAGGTGTGGAGGGGAAAGGGGGGGGGAAAGAGTAAGGATCAGGGGCGGACAGAAGGAGGTAGGAAATGGCGCTCCTCGTGTCTCTTCTTCGTTTGTTCTACCTGTCTTTCGTTACGTTAGTAACTTGTTCCACTCGGATTCCTGTGGGGCTGTTTCTCTTTTAAATACGCGAAGGCAGGGAACCCCATTAGGAGTGGGAAACATAGGACGTCAGAAGTCAAAAAAAGTAAGTCAAGACATAAGAGAGCAGAGAAGTAGGGGACGGGAGTGAGACCAAGGAATGAAAACTATAAAGAGCGGGACAAGACGCATCGGAAAAAGGGAGTGGGGACGCATGAGTAAACAAAGAGGGAAGTTCAGAAGCGGAGAAAAATGAGAGGAAGGAGAGGGAGGTAGGTAGACAAAGGAGGCGGGCGAGGGACGAATCGAAGGAGAAGGGATGGAAAAAGGGGGGATAGGGGTGTTAGAAAGAAAGGAGGAAGGGGGAGTGAGGAGCAAACCGGAAAGTTGGGAGAACAGAATAAAAAGCTGTAGAGGAGAACGAGAGAAGAAGAACAGGATTAAAGAGGCCCCAAGGAAGAGGAGAGAATGGGAGAGTAGGGAGAAAGGAAAAAAAGACCAGAGTGGCCATACAAGAAAAGGAAAGCTAGGAGAAGGAGAAGGAAAGGGGGATGATAGAAGGTGGACGGTAAGAGAGGAACTGGGCCAAATAAAGGAATGAAGTGAGGGTGGGCCGAGAGTTAATGGGGGGCTGGTGGGGGGAATGCGAGGGGGAGGGGGGTGAGGAGGGGAGGGGGGGTGAAAAAGGGTAAGGACCGGGGGGAGCGGCAAAAGAACCAGAGGGGAGGGATGGATATAGCGATGCTGGGAGAAAAAGAGCAGACAAAAGATGAGAGAGAGGTGAGAGGGGAAAGAACGAAGGGGGGGAGAGGGGGTGAGCAGGACGGGGGAAAGAGGATGTAACGAGAAAACGGCGGGGCCCCGATTATAGGGTAATTATAACAATGGGCTGATGTGATATTAGTACCTCGAAGACCACCTTATCGGCAAGAGTTGTATCAGTAACATGAGAGGTCAAATAATCAACTCATGAAAGGTTTTTTTCAATACCACAGCTTGATTACCATGGCATCTGGTGGACTAGGTTTTATAATCCGATCATTATGATGGAAATTATTGGGGTCTTAGCTGTTGGTTTGAATTGAATAAGAAGGTAGATACGCGTGTTGGACTCTTCTTTGGGGCACAATGAAAACGTGCATATTCTGACGAGATAAAAAATGTCAAGATGCTACCTTCTTACCTCATTGCAGTGGTTTTCTTGAAAAACAATGAGGCGGAAAACGTCCAGTTTTTTGATGCATACAAGGACACAAACGGGTGTACCTTTATAGTCACATATTCCTTTCAACATTGGAAATACGCTGAAGTGTATCAATGCACAAGAGACGATAGCATGTAAGATATTTTCAATTCTGGTTAATAATATGTGTAAGCTATTTTTTACAAATTTATATTTATAGTTTTTGTTGGAGTGACTGCTGGTTATACGTAGCTCATTGCAGAGTTTTTTTGAGTGACCATACTTGTTATAAGACCACCTGATACTGATGGACATCTTGAAATTACCTACCAATAGATTGGGCAGCATTGTTATGGACGATAACGGCAAGCGACAAGTCAATGGGTGGATACATAGTGATACTGACGATCCCACCAAGGCCCACACGTCATTCACCAAACAACTGAATATAACATTGTTCCATAAATTAATAATTAGTCTTGAAATAAGGGATGGAACAGTTTTTTATTTTGTTTTGGTGTTAAGACACAATTATCTTTTGTGTTTTTCTAAAATCCTTATGGTATTACAATAAGTTTGTTAGTTATTAATGTTTATGTTGGTTTCAGTTATTGTTTTTAAGACACATGTTGTTGCTTTATAACGTTAAGCTAACAAAATTTATTGTTTCATTTAAGTATTTTGGTCAGTTTTTAATTTACAAAGAGTATATGACACTTAAGTTCTAATGTGTAAAGATACATGTGTTGTTTTGGTTTTAAGTAGTTTTCCCTTATAAAAATGATGTGGTATGAATACTAAGTTATAATATATACATGTACACATATTGCAGTTATCATATTTTAGCACTCTTTGAATTATACGAATGTATATGAATACATGCATATACATACACAAACTAAGTCACAGCTTAATATTACAGTGCAAAGCACCAATGTGATGTAAGATATAAAAATTATAGTTCATAGGCCAGTACACACGAAACATGTAAGAAAAAATTGTAACACACGTCAATTTTTTGGGACACATACAACTCATCAAGGGAGTATAACACGAAAATATACATCATTTTCCATCATATGAATGTATATGAGCAGATATACATACATAAACTCATCTTGAATTACTGTTACATTGAAACCAACACTTGTGAATATATATATCAAATTTATAACTCACAAGGCTGTATAAACACGAATCAATATCTTAACAATGGAAAACAAGTCATTTTTTTGTACACTTGAATAACTCAAAAGACAAATTACACGGAACATCTTAACATCTTTCAATAATATCATGGTATATTATACATCACATACAAACAAACCCTCTAGAATTAACCTGTTACAATTGAAACCGGCACCTGTTAATCTATTTATTTATAACTTTTTGGAGTTTAAATTTGGCACAAATTAAAACTGCAAAAAACAAAGTCATATATTTGAACACAATTAAGAAGTTTTGTAACCACCACTTTATTTAAGTCCAAATTTCTAAAGAACAAAATGGATATAAATTACCATGAACACTAATGTCCGACTTTAAAACATTCTTTCAAATTCTCCTTATCGGGAAGTAAAATACAAGTTTTCTTCTCCCTGTATGTCCTTCTTGGTCCACACTGCCACAACATTATTGTTCCTGTTATTTTCTTCTCATCGCATTTTTTTTTCAATTCCTTTCTTGGTCCGTCCGCCAACCTTCTATAATATACCCAGGTTGGCCGGCAATTTTCATCTAAAAACAAATTCTGGAATGTTTCCAAGCCTCCTTATCCTGGCAAATTGGAACCATTACAACCTCGTAACGTTTTTTCTAATGTGCATACGGCTTTTAGTATCAGAGCATATGGGTGCAAAATTGGTAACATTTCTTGTGCTTTCAAACTGCAATTGCGTGTGCGCAAGTATCTCATCAGTTGAAACCTTCCACATTGCAAGTTTTCCTCTCAAGCATACCAGGTATCTTTTTCCCCATGTATCTTTCTTTCCTTTTTTTCGGCTCATGAACTTGAAAATATATTCAGCATGATTGAAACAACCTAAAATTTAAGAAGTTAGTGATACCTTACTTCATATAAACAATTATATATCATTTTTCAAAACAAACAACTTTAAACATTGAAAATCATTTGGTATCTGATACATAAAACAGAAATTTGTGTAGGGAAATGGATAAATACCTTCAGCTTTGAACTGTTTATTATGCGTTTACAATCAATATTCTCCGCTCCTCAATCTCGGCCCATGTGTGTCCTTTGTATATGAACGTTATTTTCTCTATGTATTATAGTTCCAACTACCAAATAGAAGTTCTAGTCTAGCTTCCTCCAAGAAGTCTATTATAGTTACTTAACGTGCCATCGCCAAGGCATTCATTGATAACACTCACGATTTTCGAAGGTCATCATTCCTACCTCTTTTTATGGTTGAATGAACTCCTTGACGCACTTCTCATAACCAGCTTCTGTCAAGTAATCCCTTCCCCACTAGTGATAACTTTCACAACCTTAGCCATTAATTGATTAAAATCTTACCTTCTGTAATGTTTTTGCCATTGAGTGCAAATATATCATTAGTGGGGGTTGTTTTTACTCCTTTTGAAGCTTGAACTACATTCTTCCAAGATGCCATAGCAATGCAACAATAGAGGTCATTTGGGTATACAATGCTTACACTTTATGATACTTTTCATTTCTATCCGATTACAATACACATGTTTTCACACGTCATCAACCCAATGCATTTTTTGGAAATGTTCGAAGAACCATGTTCCACGAACCCTTCAATTTTCAGTGTCTACAACAACCATATGCCAATGGCAAATTGCATCCTAATTAAAAGAATCTCCACATTTAACTTATAACTTTCACGTACACAATGTTTACAACTACTATAGATTATTATAATATAAAATAAATTTACATTACAATTCAGAATTATAAACACTCATACCTGCACTATCGATTGTGCTTGCTGCTAACAAAATACCCTTGTAATGCCCCGCCAAGAGGGCAGCGTTCACTATCAAACTACAATCACTAACCGGCCGCAGTAGGCCGAACCCGTCTTATCACGGTCTTAGGGCTATGAACATATACATGAATTTATAGATCTTCCTTCTTTTTTCATCCTTAATAATGGAAATTTTGGGATACACTTATTTAGCAATCCATATGTATCTCGGAATCTGTTTATATCCGTCGATGGCTTACCCTTGAGCATTTCCTAGTGCCAGTTCTCTAGCACGCCATGCTTGTTGTTAACAAATATTCTCAACCCCATACATTCCTCTAATAATCTTCAAACTTACATCTCGAGGTGGGAATGGCTTCTTTTTTAATGATTTTTACCAATTTAGGGGCAGTCACACACCACTATAAATTCAATTGTTTGCTTGTACTGTACTTTTGTTAGTATCCCTATCCCGCATCGGACAGTATGTTCCACTATTGACATATCTCACTTTGAAACATCAGATTTTTTTCTCTGCAAGAATGATTTTAAAAGGTCCATCCACATTAAGTCGCTGAGCCAAACCAACACATAGTTGTCCAAATTTTTTATTGGTTTAATTCCTATAGAAAGCAAAGCTATAAACTAATCACACCAACGATAAAAATGCTTATACTTAATGTATCTATACAATATAAATAAAAAATATAATGAGAAAAACACTGAAATCATAGAGTACGCATTCAAATACCTTTTCTTCTCCAATCTTTTTCACTCGAAAAATGAATTGTTCTTTATTTTATTTAGCCATTACAGCACCGAGTGTTCTTTGTCCTTATCAACTGCCCAGTCCTTCACTTCAGTACTCTAAAAATCACTTTGGTAATTTAATTTGTAGCATTTAATGTCTGGAATATGATCAAATGTCAAAATTCTCTGACTCGAACCATAGCCAAGAGCCTTCAAGTATCTCTTTTCGGACCCAAGATTCCACGCATACGACTTTCACCCTGATGAACAATCAAAATTAACGATCTCCCCCACCAATTTTATTGTTGTAATCAATACAAGCGGATACATGCCGCTCCCCCAGATTCATTTCTTTTTTACTGTCGAAATAAAGTTTTCACACTTCATTTCGTTCTGATTTTCAATGGACATGAGCTTCCCTCGACAATGTATCGTGCTTTTCAATACCCTTTGTAACAGTGTCGATCTTTAAGCTCTGAGAAAATAAAAACGTTTCAGATTCATAAATGAAATGAATGGCCAACAACAATACCATCAACTTTGTAACCTTCATAATTGAACAGCGCTTACCCAAATTCCAGAATGCCGCGGCAGAATTGAGATGTTCATCTTTAAAAACCTTTTCTTTTTTATTTCTTAGTATCACAGATCAACTTTTTCCAAAATAATTTTATTTTGGAAGTTTCATCTGATTTAAAATTTGATTTAAAATCAGTTAACTCAAGCTGTAGAGCATTAATTAACGTGATTTCAGTTACAAATAACATAAATTACGGTAATTAAGTCCTAATTATCGCAGCAGATGTCCAAATTACGAGGTATCAGTACTTATGTATCCCCGTGCCATTTGGATGTATCCCCCTTCCCCTTTTGAATTTTAAGAGATTTGTTAGTAAAATTTCCATTCTAAATAGTGGGATAAAAAGTCATTTGTATTTATAATATTGGTTCCTATAATTTATACTAATATTTTTTTAGTGGTAATTTAATGGGAATGCAATGATTTTTTTAGTAGTGCTTTTCCTTTTCCTTGCCCTTTTTTTTAATTAAAATAATCTTTGATCATTTGAATACGAATAATTCAAAACTTCTTAAAAATAACTATTCAAATATTATTGCGAAAATGGTCTTTCACCATTTTCGACAATTACTATGTGAGTTGTGACTGCTTTGCCTTCACCAGAAGAGTTTTGAGTTCTGTGAGTTGTGACTGCGTGAGAGTTCTCCAGTGTTGTTATTGTGTTGTCGGTTCTTGTTTTGACTGTTATTGATGTCTTAATTCTAGTACTCTTGATTTCTTAGTTTTTTGTTACATTTTGAATACTCTTGGTTTCTTAGTTTTTGTTAAACTTTTCAGTTTCCACAGGCAGTAAACACTAAACACTAGTGCAAGTGTGCAATGTGCACAGTGCACTTGGTTTTGGCTTGTTGCACTTATCTGCAAAATGTTAGGTAGTAGAGTCTGATTAATTTTAGGTTTTCCTATTTATTCTCTATTTTAGGCTTTCCTATTTATTCTCTATTTTAGGTTTTCCTATTTATTCCTCTATAACCAAAAATACTCTGATTTGTAATATAAATATAACCTCAACCCTCCGTGGAAGTTTACTCACGGGGTTGGTTACCCACGAAATATTGGGTTTTTTTCTCTTTCTCTCTCTAACCTCTCAATCTCTTTCTCTTGAAATTTCCTTGTGTTTTCTTCATTCATCTAGTGTGTAGGGTGCTTGAATTCGATCTACAACTGTAATCAAGGCTAAGGAGATTCCAAACACGATCATAGAAGATGGAATAGTTCGAAGCTTGGAATCGAGAAGTTTGATGGATCCTATTTCGTTTCTGGAAGATGCAGATCGAAAGATTAATCTGTACCAGAAAGATCTTCAACGAACCGTTGACCAGGGTGACATGAGGAGAGAAGTGGAAATAAGGATCGCCGGCTTCTAGGTTGATCCGTTGACTTTGTCAAGAAACGTGGCGTTCACATATGAAGGAGAAGAATACGTCCGGTCCCGTTTGAAGGCACTGTCGAACATGTATGAAAAACCAAGCGCTATGAACAAGTATATTTTGATGCGTAGATTGTTCTTTACAGATTCTGAGAATGGATCGTTTCTGATCATATAACCCCGTTCAATTATGATTTGTGAGTCCAACTCAATTCTGTGTGATTTAATTTCGAGATGAAATTAAGGCGTTGATTTTGATGATGTCATCTCTGCCCGAGCTTGGGATACTGTTGTTTGCTTTGCCTAGCATTGCAACGAAAGAGAGAAGTGCAGCTGTAGTAGTTCCCAGTGGATCTGAGAAACTAAGTTTGGATGAAATCCGGATGTTTTTCTTCGCCGAAGTATTCGCAAACGATAAGTGGGAGATTCCAATCGGGCGTGCTCCCAGCGTTGATCGAAGGGGGAGAAGTAAGAGCGACAGGCTAACGCAACATGGTCGATCAAAATCAAAGAATCGAGAAAAATTCCCCCTGATAGATCAAACGTGACTTGTTGAAACTGTGGCTAAAAAAGGCACTTTCGGACGCACTGTACCAAGCCACAGAAGAAACAGAAATCCAGAAATTTTGAGATGACAATGATTTTGTGAATTCAGCAGAGGACATTGGAATGCTCTAAATCCTAGTGTGAAACAGCCCGGTTAATCATGGATTTTGGTGCTTGTGCATCTTCCATTCATCTCCAAGAGTGATTTGTTCCAAATTTTCAAATCTGTACAATTTTTTTTTTTGGAAAAGTATATCTTTGCTGACAACAAAGCCTTATAGATTGAAAGGAAAGGGGGTGTTTTTGCATAAAGACACCTCGGGAAACATTGGAACATCTGCAGGTTGTATAAAACTGGGCCGCTGTTGCTGAAGGTGCTTCCGGTTCATGTAATGGGCAGCCACAGACTTGGACATATGAGTATAAAGGAATGAAGATGTTGTTTGTTTGCAAAAGGGAGCATTAGAGGGTCTGAAAGTCTGTTGATATGGGTCTTTGCGAGAAGCTGTGGTTATGGGCAAACGAAAAGATTAAGCCTTCACAAAAGACATCCCTAGAGAGCCAAAGAAAGTGGCGGTTTGAAATGGTCTCATATAGCTTTTTGGGACCAGCTCTGTATCATCTCTTGGAGAATCCACCAGATTTTTGTTTACCTTCATTGATAATTTCAGCGGAAGGTATGGTTTTATTCTTGAAGCATAAGTCAAATGTGTTTGAAACTTCAAGAAGTGGAAAGCTGAAGGTAAATCCAAGACCAGGTTTGAAAATCAAATGCCTAAGGTCTGACAATGGAGGATAGTATGACAAATCAGAGTTCAACGGCATTCAAGAAACTTGCAGCTGAGGAATCAGATTGATTAGACATTCCTGGTAAGGCAGGCAGAATGGATTGCTTAAGGATGAACAGAACAATTGAAGATCGTGCAAGGAGTATGAGTAACACTGTGGGCTGCCCAAAACCCTTTGGGTGGATTGTGTGGAGCACAGTTGCATACTTTGATCAACAAGGGGACCATCACGTTCCTTTAAGGGTTCAAGATCCAGAGAGGTGTGGTACAGGAAAGAACTCACGTACCACACTTGAAAGAAGGTTGCCCTCCTTTGAACTTTTGTTTGCCGCTTATTTTCATTTGATCCATAAAAGAGAGACAGCTTTGAATGCCTAGCTGTGAAGTGTTACTTCTAGGATTGGTTCTTAATTTTTTGGTTACTGGTTTTTTTTGGGATGACCATTAAGAACAGAAAGATCCTGAGATATTGTGACGTGACATTTGCATGAGTCTGTCCTGTACAAAGACGAGAGCAGAGGTTCTACCAGATTACAAAGCAAAATTGGATTTTGAGGTTTAGTTGGAGAAGAGGTAACCCCAGAGATGGTCGAAGCCTCATACTCAACCAACTCCTACTTGAGAACTGAAGTTGAGCAAGTTACACCTGAGCATTGTTAAGGAGATCATCCATATCCATCGGCACCAGATAGGTTTCACCTCATTACAAAAAAAAACTCCTATTGCTGACTGGATGAGGGAGAACCAGAGTCTTTTGATAAGGCCCCTACAATTGGAGCATTCGATCAGTGGGAGCACAAGCCATGGATGATGAGATGAGGTCACTTGAGAAGAATGACACCATGGGTTTTGACTTGAGCTAACCTGCAGGGAAGAGAAACTTCTGAACAAATGGTGTTTCATAATCACGACTGAACCAGATGCAACAGAAGGTTCCAAGGCTCGTTTTAGTGTTAAAGGAATATTCACAAAGTCAAAGGGTACTGATTATGCTAAATATTCTCTCCTGTTGTGAAAGTGTAACTCTATTCGAATTCCTGTTGAGTATTGTTGCATCGGAAATTTGCCATCTAGAGCAATGGATGTTACACAAAAACAAAAGCGTTTTTACATGGAGAATCTGGAACAAAGAGATCTATATGCGCGAAAAAAAAAACCGGAAGGATTTGTGGTTCCAGCAAGGAACACATGGTGTGCAAAGCTCACCAAGGAGCTTGTATGGACTAAAGCAGCCACTAAGCAGTTGTACAAGAAGTTGACTCCTTCAAGGAACAAGAGTGATTCTACAAAGCTGAAAAGGATCCGTTGTTGTTTACTTCAGAAATCCTGACTAGGTCTTTCTCTCTTGTCTGGGATTATATGTTTATTGCAGGATCTAGTATGAGGGAGATTAACAATCTGAGATCAAGGTTGTCCTGCAAGCGTTGGAGATGAAGCTTTGGTCCAGCCAAAGCAGATTTTTGGGGATGAAGATTTTCCTCGGGATCGCTCTGCTGCACTTTAATCTGCTCAGGAGTTGTATATTGTGAAAGTGTTGAGCAGATTCAGGGTTTAATTGATGCTAAACCCAGGACTACTCCATTGGCAATCACTTTAAATTGTTAAGGATCATCACCCAAGACCTGTCGAGGAGCTCGATCACATGAAACTTTGTTCCATATGCTTCGCAGTTGTTAATTGATGTATGCTTGTTCTGCACTAGACCTGATATAGCACATGCAGTGGGAGTAAGTTATACAGGTAACCATGCGAACCCTGGTAACGAGCCTTGGGGAACTGTGAAGTGGATTCTGGATACTAAAGGTCACATTCAGTACTTCACTTTGTTTTGGCAAGACCATGTGACTCTACAGGGTTTTTTGTGGATGCTGATCTTGGTGGGGATGGTGACTCGAGCAAGAGTTACATCCGGGTAAACATTTACACCATAGTGGAAATTCGCAGTGGTTATATGTCCAGGCTGCAGAAGTGGGGTGTTTCTCTTTCATCTACTGAAGCTGAGTATGTGGCAATCGCTGAAGCTGGGAAGGAGAGAAGGCTGGGCAGATTATCTTGAGTAATTGGGGCAGAAGCCAGAGCGGAAAGATTCTTTACTTCCGATAGCCAGAGTGCCATACAGCTGGTGAAAAATCTAGTCTATTTTCGAAGACAAAGCACATCAGAGAGGCGGAAACTATTTCACTCGCAGGCAGTGAGATTGTGATATGTGCTTGAATAAGATAGAGGGGGCAAAGAATCCGGCAGACATGTTGACGAATGTGTTGAATGTGGGAAACTGAGGTTCTGTAAAACCTCGTTTGTCTTCTGTAGTTGTTGCTACAGATGTGTCGTGTGGTAAGATGTTGATGATGAAGAATGTTTTTTTAGAATTATTTTTTGATGACTGAGTCAATTCTTCCAGTGGAGAATTGTTAGGGTAGTGGAGTCTAATTATTTTAGGTGTTTCCTATTTATCTCTATGTTAGGCTTTCCTATTTATTCTTCTATTTTAGGTTGCCTATTTATTCTCCTGTAACAAAAAATTACTCTGAATTTTATGTAATATAAAATATCCTCACCCGCCGTGGAGTTTATACTCACGGGGTGTTTACCACGAATATTAGATTTTTCTCTTTCTCTCTCTAGATCTCCTCATCTTTTTCTCTTGAAATTCTTATGTTCTTCATGTCATCTAGTGTGTGTGCTTTAATTCGATCCTAACACAAAATAGTCCTTATTGTGATTTGTGGCAGTAAAATACTCTTGATTTCTTAGTATGTTGTATTCTTATCAATTGCCTTAAGCATATTCTTGGAGCTTAAAATAGTTTGTTGGCTGGTTAAAGCTTAAAAATAGTATATGTAGTGTGTCAGTGTTGCTGATCAGATCAGCGTTTCATATATATAAAAATCGAAAAAATTAATCGAACTGAACCGAAATTATAGAAATTGAACTGAACCAAATTTATTTCAGTTCAGATTCAATTTGTATTTTTTTCACACTGAAATATGAAAAATTGCACCAAATTTCGTAAATCGAACCGAACAAACGAATGCTCAGCCCTACATGTCACTCACACTTTTATTATAATGTCAATCACAATTATCAATTATCATACAATCAATATAATGACTATTTCAGTATCACAAATATCACCATCGTCAATCACTCTTACACGAATTAACATTATCAACCATTACTATCATCAATCAACACCACCATCAACAATCATCATTATCACTATTTCAACTGCACGACCATCATAGCCACCCGCCACCCCCATCAAAATTCTAATAACATAAAAGTTAAGCCATTACTTTATAACATAATAATTTATAGATGTAATATTCTAGATTTTATATTTCATTCAATTAAATAATTATAATACTCAAATGTTGGATAAAGAAATAATCATTAATCACTCAATACAATATCTTACCATTTAAAAGTATATTATTCAATAAAGAAATAATCATTAATCACTCAATAAAAAAATAATCATTAATCACTCAATACAATATCTTACCATTTAAAAGTATATTATTCAATAAAGAAATAATCATTAATCACTCAATACAATATCTTACCATTTAAAAGTATATTATTCAAATTAAAAATGACTTAGTAATATAATCAATGAATACATGTTTTGCGACTAGAAAATAGTAAAAAGACTAGTGTTGATTTCATTCACTCGACCTTCCACTCGGCTCACTCAAACTTTATATCGTCGAAAGTTTCTGTTCTTCTCAATTTTAATTATCATAAAAAGGTTAAATAATCGCTTCAAGCTATCGAGTAGAAGCTCACAATGAATTATTGATATTTACGCATTATAGTATTTGCTTATTTTTAAGTAAGAACAACCCCATTCCACTTCACTCCACTATATATCATGTACTTCAAGAAAATCACATTATGTAGTAAATGTAATTTACCTTTTTAATTGTCCATTATTTAGTCGTGTAGTTTAGTTTCAATACACAAAATAAGTAGTTCAAATAATTTATTTTCAAAGCAAGATGGTCCCGTAAGTACTACTGATGTGTCTAAGTCAAAGGTAAAGTAATTTCTTTGTCTCAATTTATATAGCCTCTTCTAAATTTTAAGATTTAAATAAGTTTATTTTTTCTCATGAATTCTTATATATCTCTTGAATCATTAAATATTATGATTAGTGGGGAGTTCACGTTTACATTAAAGGAAATGCCGCTCGATATTCTCTCGTTAGAACTGCCAACTATATTTTATGTTCATATTCTTTTTCATATGCGATACTTCTGGACTTCTTCTACAAGCGTTAAACTTCTTTAGATATTGGCACCTCTTTAGACTGAAATATTACTCCGCCATATTCTAGACGTTAATTACTTTTTTACATAGTTTGCTTTAATACATAAATTTGATTAAAACAATAAAAATTTTCATGTACCAATTTTTGATTAAAACTTAACTTTTTTAACTCACAAAAAATAAAATATCATATAAATTAAATTATACAATATTACATAATCTTAATTAAAAAGTCACAAGTCATGACTGAGTTTAGGTGACCAATTTACTTACCTCCAGCAAAAAATCACAAGCCATGCATAAGCGTTTTGCTTTATACTTTGACACGCACACGTGTATTAACAAATGTTTGGCATTCAATACTATAAGCGATTATTGCAGATTATTTAATATTATATCGAGTTACCGATAACTCTTTGCTTGTAATTTATTTTTCTTATTCTTTTAAAATTATTTTAGAAAGAATAATTGTTTCTCCTTTTTAGTACTTCCTACATCATTAATTTGAGGGAAAAGGGTCTGATATGTCCCTCAACTTTATCATTTAGAGCTGATATACCCCTTGTTATGAAAGTGACTCATATATACCTCTACTTATAAACAAATGACTCGCATATACCCTTTTCCTCTAACGAAAATGTTGGAATGTATGCACCCACCAGTCAGTCAAGGACCAGGTTCCTTGACTCAGTTTGAACAGTAATTATAAGTTGCGTCCACCTGTTTCGATGGATCAGGTCCTCAGCACAGTTACAATAATAGACAACAAAATAAGTTCTAAAAGTAAATGTTGAACACACAACTTACATGGAAACCTCCTTGGTCAAGAGAAAAAAACAACGACCTATCTCAACAGGACTTTTCGAACTGCGTTTCACTACTTCTCACAAGCAAAAGTAAAACCACTTTTACACCAAGAGACTAGCCTCCTAATCTCAATGCTAAGTAGTACTTCCTATCACTTAACTGAGCCAGAGTAGATACAACACTATCCACTATACTAACCCTCACCGATTAATATTATTTTTCTAAGCTGATAACACACCACCCACTAAACCCCCCACTCCTGGATGATTTAGAATTTGACTAAGCAACACCAATGTTTGCCCACTAAATCATCCTAACTTCTAGATGACTTAGATTTTACAAATGAAACAAGATCTGAATCCTTTTATAGATTAATGAATCAGATTTTCAAGTGCACAGCAAGACACTATTCTAAAATACATACAAGACGCTTTAAGCACTCCATCTGTTCTTTGTCGATGAGCACTGTTCTTCCTTGAAGATCGCCTACCTTTATCCAGCTTTTAATTTTGAAGAAAATCGCACAATTCAGTGTTGGCCCCAAGTCTCAAATTTGTGTTTGTTGGAAAGAGATAATATAAATCACCACAAATTCGTTAAGAAAATCCCATTGGCTGAAGGCTTGCAGTTCAAAAAAGTTGTGCACCTACCGCATCATATATGAGAGCTTTTCTGACAACTGTATCATCACCTTCTCATATCGCAGTCTTGCGTGAACAAGTCCCTTGCAACCTTCTTTGTGAGTTCTTGAAAAGATTTGTTGCTGACTTCCTTCTTTGGATGAACGAATTTAATATGGAGTTTGTCATGTTGAAAATATCATAACATATAGAGTTATTATCCATTGGACAAGCACCCTTCTCCATTCGGATTGGTGTAGTACGCTGACGCTTCACCAACCTTCTGACACGGACAACTTTTACAGTTGTACTCCATTATGCACCTGATGGAGGAAACTCTGCCTGGGCCAAGTCCCTACATTTGTGAGATACTAAAACATACAATCTCGTCCACGCTTCTTATTTGTGTAGGACACTGCAGCTTTTCCAAACCTTACCAGCCACCGTTTTTCTGCGCGTATGACAACTTTTACGGCTGTACTCCATTTTTATTTAGACGAGAGCACTCTGCCAGGGAACAGGTCCTCGCATTCGTGAGGAGCATCAAAACACCTTGAATATAACAGGAAATGAAAAAAAAAACTAATCTAGTTTATTATTTTTCCTCGAAAAAATACAATCACCTACAGTAAATTACCCACATCGTCAAACATATTTTTTTAACTTTTTTTTTGTGTTCAATGACTAGTTTATAATTATTAATGTTGGATAATCAAATTTTTATTTAATTTTTCATTAATATTTTATTGTCAAAACTTAATTGTGATGACCAAATTTTTTTCTTTGAATACAAAAATCAAATTATAATTATAAACAACAAATAGTTTAAATCTTTTTTTCTTTAAACAAATAATTAATGAAGAAAAAAATAAAAATAAGAAACTTAAATAATGTATAATAAAAGAATTCACAAAAGAATTTATTCTGAAAAAAATTAAAATAAGCTCGAACTTTGATAGAAGACACATGTATACCCCGAAACAATTTTTTTAAAAAAAAAATTAAAGTAAAAATATCAATTTAAAACTAATTTTTCATAACTATGTTAAATGAAGGGTATATATGAGTCTCATTTTGTAACGGTAGGGGTATATGTGAGCCGTTTGTATAACAGTAAGGACATATATGAGTCATTTTCATAATGAGGGGTATATCAGCTTCAGATGACAAAGTTGAAGGGTATATCAGACCCTTTTCCCTTAATTTAATACCACCAAAATATATTAAAATCTATATTTTTAAAAGTTCTCCAAGTATATCTTCAACATCATCATCATGGATCTTTCGGTTGTATCATATGAAATATTTTTTTTTCATATAATATTTTGATGCCCCACCTTCTTGCTACCCTCTCCTTATAACCACTTTTTGGCTGTCTTCTTCTTATCATTACTTTAATGCATTAGCGAATATTTCATTGATGATTAACTATCAATAGCAAAAGTTTTAATGAAAATTAATGGATAATGTCTTTTTCAAAGACGATTAATGGATAATAGCATTTTTTATTGATGACGATTAATGCATAATGTCGTATTTGATTAGTATTACCGAAGTTTTCACTGGTGATTAATGGATAATAGCAAAAGTTTAATGACGATTAATGGTAATAGCAATATTTTAATGACGATTAATGGATAATAGCATATTTTGTTAATGACGATTAATGGAAATGTCATATTTTGGATGGGCTAAGTCATTAATTATCATATCATAGTCCATGAGTTCAAATCCCCTATTTATAATATTTTATGGTTATTAAGTGTATTACCCTATACGCCTTTTGTCGCTATTTTATAGATGTATACAATAAACTCTGAAGTTTATAATTAAAAGAGTAAAAAGATAAGATGTCACCTAGGATCAATAGATCATAGCAAAATTTGTTAATGATGATTATTAGATAATAGTATATTTTTAATGACAATTAATGAAAATGTCTGATAAGATGTCACCTAAGATTGAACCTGGGTGGACCTCCTTGCTTTTACCAGCAGACCGACACAGTTTTATGTGATTTTAGGGGTCGTTTGGTATATACATTGATAATGCAGGAATTAATAATGCAAGGTCAGTAAAGCAGAAATTAGTATTGCAGGGATTAGTAGTATACGGATTATTTTTTGTCAAGTGTTTGGTTCACTACTTTTCACTAAATTTTGTGTTTGAAAATTCTACAAATAATTTCTTTTCTATTATACCCTTGTGATTTATGAGTGTTTATTTCATGTAATTGGGTCAAGATAGATAACCATCGTAATCGGATCAATTTTTTTTACGAGTTAAATGAAATACATAGCACATAAATTGTTATTAATTTTACGATGTTGATGTTTACCAACTAATAACGAGTTCATTGATGGCACAAATGTATTCTAATTTTTTTTGTTGGTCAGTATATATCTTAAATCTAACATAGATTTAAGGGACTAATTAAATTGTTCATACCTAAAGCTATCTTAGAAAAAGAATTAGAAAAAACATTCAGTCGATATCGACAAACTGAAGTCTTAAATAAAAAAATATAGAAAAAAAATATATATGAAATCACTAAATCCACTACACGCTTTAAGAAGGAGTGTGGGCTGGGGAGGGGGGGGAGGGGGGTCCGCCCCCCTTCCCCCCTCTCTGCTTTTCTCCTCGTTCCAATATAATAAAAAGGAAATTAAATACAAAATAAATTTAGAAAAAAGGATGAAGGGGTTATTTAGTCATTAAGTGGGTCGCTTATCCAAAGGGTTAACAACCCTTAGATTAGTTTATCCCTACCATTTTCTAGGGATAAGATAGACAGATAAATTGGATAGGCAATTATTTTTAAATTAAATGGATTAATAACAGATGTCTATTCGGGATAAATTAATAATCTATAATTATTAAACAATCTACTACCGCCTACCAAAGGAGTCCTTTGGTGCACTGCTTTCGTAATTTATTATTCATTTTATCTATATATAATATGTATATATAGTATATATATTATATATTATATATATATATATATATATATATATCTCGCTCTCTCTCTGGTCGTACTCTCGCTCTCTCTCTCTGTCTGTCTGTGCTGTCCTGTCCCGCCTCTCCTAACTTTTTGCCGCCGTGAACCAATGCACTTCCTCCCCCCTATAGCTATGGGGCGCTTCCCGTGCAGTACGACCTAATAAAACCCACATGCCCACAGAAAGTCCACAAGGACGAATGGAACAAAGTACCACCGGCGCTGGCACAGACCGAGATCGCAGGCCGAGGGTAAAAATAAGAAAAAGGGAAAGTGCGAAAAGGAAAACGATGAAGAAGGGACCAAAAGAAGGCAGGCTAGAAATCAAGGCACCAAAAGGGGAGGTGGGTGGAAGGGGGTACAAAACAGAGGAAAACGTGGTGCACAGGAAACGTTTTATGCTTATGTTTTAAAAAAAAAAGTTTAATTAAAAAACAAGCAAAAGTTCACGGAGCAAACAGAACTAAAACGTTGTGGGGGACAAGACATGGTTATACTTCGTTTCTTCGAGAATCAACTGGTAGAGCAAAACGTGACTGAAGTAACAATGACCTTGTGGAACCAAGTTCTAAAAACACGCCAACAATATTCATTCAAAAGTTGGGGTGTGGAGCCCAATTGGTGAAACAATATTTGACAAAGTATGAATTAATAGTCAAGTCAATGGATCCATATTGGGTTATATTTTTACCACCAAGCTTTCAAATATTTGTCCTAATTATTACGACTGAGAAAGAGGACTATTTATTATGTTCGGACTACAAATGGGCACATTGGGAAATAATGTGCTGGTTGCTTTGGTACTGGGGTGGCGAAATATTACTGCAACTGAACGATGCAGGGAATCCTGAATGTGCTGAATGATTATTACTATGTATACAACTTCAATGAATGATGTTGAATTGGTTGAATTATTGCATAAACCATGGGTACAACTAGGAAATATTCCAAATTGGATCTTTTCAGGAAAATATCCTTGTCGATTCAAGGTAACCCATACCAAGGTTCATGAGTTTTAAATGATGATGATCAATCTTTGCTACAATTTTTTGTTATACGCCCTCAAACTTTGCGGATAGATGGACATCAATGTTTTATGAACTGTATTAAAGACCAAATCAAACAAATCAAAATGATATCTTCAAATTAATGGTCAACATGGTTATCACATGAATTTATTGTCCCTCAAATTATGAATTTGCCACGGTTAGGCAACCTCATTATGCAGAGCCGATTGGCTCACCACCATTTTCAGACAATTGTTAAGGATGACCAATGATCATTTGAACGAAGGTCAAGTGCCAAAGACTGTTTTGACAAATAAAGTTCGAGAAAATATGAGGCAGTAAAACACAAATTTAAAAAACTGTCTTTTAATAAAAATTTTAAATGATAATTAGTTTGATAACACAATTTACTCATTATAAATATACATACTATATAGATAGTGATATTTTTTTGGTTTTGGATTAATTACCGTTAGACTTTTTTAAGGAAGACCTTATGGAGAATAAATTACTGATTTTAAAACAAGCTTCTATGTATCATAATTTTCTAAAATTTAATTGAACTAGCTTTTTCCACAGAGAAATTAGAACAATGTTGCTCCATATAGTTGATGTAATCTGAAATTATTGAAGAAAGTTCGGAGTAAGATCAACCTTCAAAAGAATGGTGAAAGTGAATCATATGAAGATATCAAATGAAGAGATTTTTTTCTCAAAATGACATTGGTATAAACTCTTCCTAATCAATTTGAAAAGGTTGGGGTGTCTGAAGTGGGCAAAATTAGTGGTCGCCCTATTTAGAAACATTATATAACGAGGAAGACATTATCATGTCTACAATGTTAAACCTGAGATGGAGTATTGTTCCGTCTGGGTCTGAAAATGGCACAAATTAAAAAAAGGTATGTTTTTTTAAAATAGTAAGAAAAATTAAACGAGCGTGTGGACAATTTGGAGTTTAAAAAAATAAGAATTCAAGGGGGTACATCACACAGAGTTTATGGGTTGCAGATGCAAGTTTCATACTTCATATAGGTTGCTTGTGTTTCTCCGAAGGACGAAGGTTGGAGAATAACCTTTGGAAATGAAAATATATTGAAATCATAGATGTGAGACAGAGGGGGGGCTTTCTATGAGAGGTCATAGGCAATCTAATACCAATTTAATTGCTCTTTTGATTCGTAATCAAATTGAAAAAAAATTCTGCAAGGTTTTGTGGTAAATGTCATTTCGCAAGTTTCACGAAAAATTTGGTCATCAAATAACATACAGAAAAAGCGTGGCTTTGGGGCGTCAACGCGCATTGAATTGGTGTATGGTGACTTTAGAATCATTTAGTGCCTAACCCAAATTTGTTTGCAGCTTTTCAACACTTTTTAAAACCATGGAACAATTGTGAATGGAAACACTCACGAAGAGTCTATGAGTTCTTCAGTAAAACTTTTAAATATTGATTTGTTGGGCTTCAATTCATGCATTGATGGATTTCAAACATGGTCGCCCTGTTATTTCAGTAGATTGAAACTCATAGGTTATGGAAAATATGAATTAAATTATTGATTTCTATTGGAATTGATAGAAAAATGATAATATTCTTCCTCTAAGGCGTTGCTATTGTACAACAGAATCGAAAGGAAGCATGCAAGGATTTTTTAATAATCTGAGTGCACATGTCATAAAAAATAGAGAATATATTTTGTTGTTATTCTGATAGTGCAAAAGGAATATGGCCAAGTTTTGTTTTTTTTCGGAGTTGCGGCGAGTTCAGGATGCCTCAGAGTCTTCCATCGATAGTTGTATAAGGGCATTTTAAGAGTAGTTTCAATCTCGATTTCCAAACAGGAGCTTAGTAGGCTGATGTGGAGGAGCTGCTTCAAACCATGCAAATGAAGATGGATCCGCTTGTAACCAATCCAAATTGCCCTCATACTCGTCGGAGTAAAATGAACCCCAACAACATCCCACAAAAATGGACTCTAGCAACGCCATAGTGTCTCTTCCACGCGATATATTCGGGAAGACCTTCAATTATGTCAGAAGAATATGGTTTCCCAATAAACTATAAAAAAAAGTACTCATCCATTACAATATATACGAAGTTAAGAGTAACATTAGTACACAAATTTCCTGATATCTGTCATGAATCAAAGCGCAATCCCTGAAAACTCTAACACGTGTTTGGTAGTGGTCGGTCCAACTCAAATGTGCATACCATCTAGCAGCATGTGGGGATCCCTTGGTAAAACCAACAGGAAAATATTCCTTTTCTCTTTTTGCTACCTCCGAGGCGTACGGACTGGTAACTCTCTCCCATGCCCACATTCGGGACAAATATATAATTATAAAAGTAGATAAAATTTCAATAAATACTAAGTGTACTTATTGAAGCATACTAAGGTAGGTGTAGAATCCATGCAAATCTCATTTTGGTCTACTTTGGGAGGCTTACAAAGAAAACGTACAAATATGTTAAGGGTTGCACTACCCCAACCTGTAATACCCTACTGTAGTTATATCCTCCAGCATAGGCAAGTACATAGCTTTAAAAAGACCCCCATATGTGTCTGCCACTATTAAGCGCAAACCAAGCAATCTCCAAAACATATAACAACCTAGCTTTCTCATTAACCATAAGGGATCCTTGTTGCCAAGGTCGGTAATCGTGGGTTGAAGTCGCACGTGTGCATTAAGAGCATAAACCCCTTAGAGCTATTATGTTATAAAGAGTCTTGAAGGATGTGGACTAAACCTTAGATCTTTGACAAATATTTGCCAATCCACTTCAGACCTCTGTTCTCATACCCAACGTTACCACCGGCATTACCTTTGCACGGTACGCCATACAATATCTCCACGTCCTGTAAAGTGATCCGTACTCCCACCCGTCCTTAAAGGTGTAATTAATGAGTCTCAGGCCGCCATCGTCTTCTCAACTAGTTCGGTGATTCAGCTACGATCCAATAATGAGGTGCCTATGAACCTATAAACACCATATTATCCAATAGTTTAATCACATCTAAGGACTCGTGTATGAATGGATGTTCATTTACTAGGTCCCAAACTTTCCCATCATCATTTTTCTCTTGTTTTTCAAATCAATTCCATTTCCCTAGTCCATAGTATCTCGTGACCTATGAGTGAGCTGTCCATTTAATACAGACGCTCAAGGGACTCGGGAATCCAATGTATTCATTTTGCCATCCATAAATAAATACCTAGATCAGAAGTAATAATAGCACGTTAACTGTATGTATGATTTTACACAACAAAAACTAGATGCATATAACAGTCAATCACATCATGCATTATAAGAAATGCCATAGCAGCTTCAATAATTGCAACATAGTATTCCTGTTAGGTTCATTGCACTTTGATAGTTAATAATTGCTAATCTAAGTTAGCAACATACAAAATTTTCACCAAACATCGCATCATGCACTAACCTATGAACACGAACTGCGAACACATTGTGGCTGATTACTTGCCTCCTAATGAGCATTTCATAGTTTAAGATGAAGAAGGGTGGGAGATAGATCACAAGAGACTGGAAGCTGTCATCTAAGCTTTGTGAATGCTCCTACTCTCTGAGTCTGGATCTCACACAAACGAATAAAATCGAAAGCAGGGATGAAAGGCGATGTTCGGTGGTTGCTCTAAAGGAAAATAACAAATTCCATCAACTATAAGGGATAAACTAAATCATGTATTACAAATTACCTGAATCACAAAGCTAACTCCTTCGTTATCAAGTTTGTTTTTTACCTTTTTAAAGCAATCTACAAGCCGTTTTCAAGTTTTTGAAAATTTCCCTCCACTCTTCAAATACAGCAGCATTCATAACTCCATTGTTCCTTTGGAGCGAGATTTGATTGCTAGTTTTCTCTCATCCTTGTACTTGAATGTAGGCTAATTTAGATTTTACACGCTTCACTGGAAAAGGAAGCTTCTTCCCTTCTTCCCCAATTTTATATAACTAAACCCTAAAGCATAAATTTATATAAGGTCCTTAAAACGTTATTCGCAATCGAGTATTAAAGTTAAAACTAATTTCCCATTTACGTATTATTATTAATTATATATGCTTAAAACGTTATTTCAATAACTTATGAGAGTTAAAACGTAATTTCCAGTTCTATTAGTATTAAATTATATATGTTAAAAGTTATTCCCAATAACGTATTAGAGTATAAAACGTAATTTTCAATTACGTATTATTATTTAACGTCGTTAGCAGGACCGTCCCTTTTTCTCATTAATTTTTTTTAAAAAATAATTTTAAAAAAATAAATAAAACATAAAACGTTACTGTGACCCACGTTTATCTAGTTTTGTAAACAAATTTAAAAACATGCTATTTTGGTTAATTTGATTTATAGAATTTCTTTATTTTGTGTGGTCAAAAATCGGAAACATAATTGTTTTTAGAACCAATAGGCCATTTCTTTCTAAGATTAATTTTATTTTTTAACGTCATTAAATTAGGGTGGGCGTTCTGCAAGACTTGGAATTCCATAAGCTCGTAGGCTCAAGCAACCTTATGGCTTAAAGGCGCATTATTCTGCTTGCCTTCCGCAAATTTTATTTTTTTATTTCATTCCGGTTTCAATTTTTAAAAAATAATTTTTTTACTTTATTGTTACTAATCATATGTGTTAAAACTTAAAAGAAGTAAAATACATCCCATATTTGATTAATTTTTTGTTCCAAACTTATTTTACTATAATTTTTTTTTTTGTTCAATTTTTTTGTTGTTTGCTTTTTTTTTTATATATTTTTTATTACTTTTTTGTTAAATTTTATTTAGGAAATATTTATTCATTTTAATATGAACAAATCAAAGACAAAATATTTTTTTTAACACTTATCCAACCCGTCCACTAGTTATTTAATTACCTTTTTTACTTTTTGGTTGAACTATCCATAGTATGTATCCGCGTAAAAATTTATAGTGTTTATTTAATTCAAACACAGTAAAAATTTCGAGCAAGGCACGTAGGCCCGCGGCCTTACAAGGTTATGGTGCACTGCGCCTTTGCTTTGAATTAATTGTTACCTTTTTATTATTTTGTTCAAATATTATTTGTTTGTGTAATAATTTACAGTAAAAGCATATTTGAATAAAAAAAATACACATCAAAGCGTGAATTCATTTAAAATTAGTAAACTCTTCAAGTTGTCGAATGAATCATTTATTTAAATCACAACCATAAAGATAGTACAAAGGAGTAAGTAACTCTTTAAAAGTTAGTCGAAATGAAATAAAATTATTTTTAATTTAATGAATTTAAAAGTTAATCAAAATAAAATAGAATTATTTTTAATTTGGTGAAAGACGCTATAGTGGCTGAGTCTTGCAAGGCGTATAGAATTCTGCACCTTGCAGTGCTCACCCTAATTTTAACGATGTTAATTCAATCATTAGAAAATTGCTCTTTTGATTCCAAAATCAATTTTCTTATCTTTTTTAAATTTGTGACAAAAATATTTTGCCCTTGCGGCGCCAGACTCTTACAGATTGGATTCAACAACTTTGAAACTAGTAGTACTCTTTACTCTTTATATTTAATTTATTTTAATATCATATAGACTTTTTAAAATTTAATTTAACTAATTATTAAAATTAATTTAATTTAATTTTAAAAAAATATATTTTTATAAATTGTAATTTTTAAACATACTTCATGAATAATTAAAAGTGAACGGACAGGGATTTTCTTGGGAAGGGTTAATCTCAAATGGAGATTTACCGGATCATCTTCATCATCGGGATCACGAGTGGGGTCAGATTTGTTCAAGGCAGCACGAGCTTTCTCGAGAAACGGTTTGAAGGCGAACTTAATAGCTAGCCACCCACAAGCTAGGACACCAACTACCACAGCTGTTGATTTCAGCGAATCTGTCTTCGTCATTGATGAGTGAAACTGAAAAAAAGAAGAAAAAAAATCTCTGATGTGCTTTTAGGTTTCAGTTGTGTTTCTCTAGGGAATATGGTGGGCATTCGTATTTCGGTTCGGTTTTGGGGTTTTTTTTTTCTTTTTTTCTTTTTTTTGCGGTTTTTCGTTTTTGTAAATTAACATACCGAACCGAAATATTCGTTTCGGTTCCGTTTGTTGTTTAATTATTCTGGTTTCACTTTTATTAATTTGGTTTCGGTGTTTTTAAATTCGGTTTTTTAATGGGCCTGTTTAGTGGGTTTTTAAAATTTTAAACTTTATAATGTTTTTTTGTTTCAATTTTTTTTGATTTTTCAACTATGGGCTACAAAAAAAATTAAAATAGACAATAAATCAAAAAGATGCTTACTATTTACTACCAAATTTCAATATATTCCTTATCATAATTCAAATTTCATATGTCATTAGTCATTACCAACCGCAAATTTTAATTCACAATATCACTAAAACAACACAAGTTTGGGAAATTCACAATGACACTAAAACAAAAGTTCATTGTAGATTTGTATTATGTCTTCACAAATACAACATACTAAGAATCTAACAATACCAATAAAGTCTTGTTCCTTAACTCATAATAACCATAATAAGCAACAAACAATGTATTGAACTTCTTGTCTTCTTCCATGAGATTACTTTTCAACAATAACAAACAACAATTAATGAGTTTTTGACTTCCTTCCATGAGATCCGCTTGCAACTTTCAAGTGTCACGGCCAACGAAAATTATTTCTTCATGTTCTTGACCCTTGTCCTTTAAGATACCCTCAAATATTAGAAACTTATAATACTACGTTTAAGATTACAAAATGATATATTAATCAATATGCTTAAACCTACAACCGCTTGCAATTCAATCATAAGTCAACAATGAAGAGTTTCTCCACATTTGAAAATCTCTATAATTAATAAAAGAACATGTCATACAAAGATACAACACAATAAGTATTTGATTTTTTTCCATAAATAAATAACAATAAAAATTCTTACCAAGTTTTTGCAATTTGTTCAAGAACCACACTTTCTTTCAACCACCACAGTAAATAGGCTGGTTTCTTGTCTAAGCCAATCTTGTGACACAAATAAGACATTGCACACATTTGGGAGTCAATGAACTTCTAAGGATCTAGAAATTCCGCCACCGTGTAAATGCACTTCCGATGCCACCTTCGACAAGTAAGTGCCAATCATCCTCGGCCAACTGTGAAAGGTACTGGAAATCTAGGCAGAATTAACTTTTCACCAACTCAAAATATCAAAATCTTTCAGATTTCAGGTTCTTGGTTTCAAGAATATTTTATCCCACTCAGTTTAGACCCCACCTAAACTTCGAATCATTCTTTTGTTTCTTCATGTGCAACTTAGTCCTCAAAGAATTTTGGACTATTTTGATAAAACCACTAACCAGAAGAATTCAGATGAGTTCATATGAAGATGGTTGACTTTTGAACTTTCCATACTGTATTACATAGCGCAACAAATCCTCGAATACCTCTACTTCGTATCCACTACATTTCCCGTTTCTTCCCCAAGTAATCTTCAAAGCACAACAACATAACAATTTATTGCGAGGATCCAAAACAAGCAATAAAAATCAATTTTGTTCCTTTTTCGCGGAGTCCCCCAATATTTCTTGAATTTTTCTTTCTTTCATTCCCGACCGCCATTTTTACTCAATCAAGGCATCACTTGCTACACATAATGTCCAAATAAGCCATCAGTTCCATATATCTTCAGAAATGAACATTACAATGTAACATACCGTGAACTGAACTTCAAAGGAGTTCACATAAAATTTTTCAAGAAACTTTTGTGACAGTCCTCACATTAGCCCAACTTCATATTGAATTGACCCTGCGATACTTCCATCTTCACAAACATCAGTAGCAAGAAAGAATTAAAATTTCCTCAAAATATCAAAACCTCTCAAAGTCCTTCTCAACTTTTCTGCTGTGTCTCACATCAAATAGGTGGAATTCCACCTAGTCGGCACATCTAAGACACATCTTATCAACATCTATCTTTTGCATTTCACCTTTCAAGAATTCTTGCCTTGAGAAGTGATCTACATATTGTCGACCAATTTGGTCTCACCTTTTATAGAAGGACCCAAGTTCTTTCAACCATCTTTCACACAATAGATTAAGTATGTGAGCCATACATCTCACTGGAGATGCTTACCTCCATCAAATTAGTTCCCCACAATATCATCTAATTTTTTGACAACCTCTAAAACTGCCACAATCCTTTAAGAAGCATTACACCCGTAACAGTAACAACGTTATCCAACTTCCAATCAAGTAAACAATTACTAATAACTCATCCAAATCCCACGCTTTATTATGACTTGGATAGGACAAATTCAGTATATTCTCTTTATTAAGGCCCAATCCCTATCAATAAGTGAGCACGTCAAACACATATAATTGATTCTTCGCACTGAAAGTCCCATGTTCTGTTGTGTGAGACAAATTCTTGGGTTGTATTTTCATTCTTAAGGATTGTTTTTCAAATGATTCTCAATCACCAACACTTCATAACACATCCCTTGTTATGTTCTAAACCGAGAGGAATATGAAACAAGGCTGACTTTACTCATAAACTTCTTAAGCCTTCTTTTTCAACAAAACTAAAATAGTTCATCCAAAATAATCATCTTCAACTAAAGTCGCTACATACCTCTTGCTCAATTTCGCCAAGTCTCTAAATTTGTTATTTTGATATTTAATAATTTAAATACCCCGGGTGCAACAGTCGGGAGTTTTTATACACTTGACAACCGATAAATCATGTTGTTTTATTCACACCTGTTCCATGTTCTGGTTGTATTGGCAAGCATATATTGTTTACAATGTAGCACTTTTGCTTTAACTAATACCCATTTCAAAAACCGTTTGTCAACGTGTTGGCCAACAATGAGATCTAGGGATTCCATTTCTTTTTTTTTGTTTTTTTTGTTATTTCTGTTACCATCGACCAAATCATTGGCTATACTAGGTGTAGTTATCCGTTAGAATCATCAACTTATTCTGACTTTGATCAGCTACAACCCATATTTAAATTCTGTTGTGTCAGGGCCATTTATATATAGAGAAAAAATACATAATAAGTCATGAACTATTAACTAGTATAAAAGAAAATCAGATGAAAAAAAATCAAAAATTGAATTACTATTTACCCGATTACAATACCTGCACCTGGGTTGGCTGGTCTGGCTCAGCTACTCTGCTGTCGCCGGCGGCATGGCTGCGGCTGACGGCTGCTGGTCTGCTGCTTACCTGTATTTCCGCGGCCTCGCGGGGCGGCTGGCTCCCCTGCTGACCTTGCTGTCCGCGGGCGGCTGCTGCTGCTTGACCTGCTGGTGCTGCGGCTGGCTGCTGCTCGTTACGGCGGCTGGCCGGCGGCTTGCTACTTGTGGCGTTGGACGCCGCTGAGTAAAAGAGGCAGGGAGCAAAGAAGGCAGAAGTTTTTGCTGAAGAGTGAAGAGAGATATGAAGTTGAGAGAGAGGAGATGTTAAAAGATAGGGTGAATTAGGGATTTAGGGTTTTTTATTTGTTAAAAAAAAATTAAATTTAATATTAATAATTATTAAATATAATATACTTTATACATTAAAATTAATATTTCGGTTTCCATAAAACCGAAATAAATCCGAATTCCAAAGTACTTACGGTACCGAAAACCGAACTGAAATCCGAAAATCCCAAGACTAAAACCAAAACGTGAAATACCCTCGAACCGATTTTGAAAAAATTTCGGTTCGATTCGGTGTTTCGGATTTCCGGTGTTTATTTCCACCCCTACTGGGAATTACTTATAGTGAGAGAGATGAGAGTTTGATGACTTGGGCACTAATACAAGGTGGGTGGCTTATCCCCTAAGAAAACAAAATAAACGTGTCTAATTGGGCTCGACTAGTTAGGGCCCTATGAATCTAAATAATTACTTACAATGATAATTTTTATTAAATAATTATTGATTTTAACGATATTTTTTACTTTCACGGTCTTTATTTACTTATTTATATTTATTTCTATTTATTTGTCCATTTTAATAAATTAAAAAGAAAATAATTTTTTTCCTTATATGCCCTTATTTAATTCTAGAAAATTTCTAGTACTACTAAATTGTAATGCATGCTTTTTGGAACCAGAAAATTGTCATTAATTATACTCGTGGAGTTACATAATCTTTTAAATTAAGGGTAAAATTATAACTAACCTATGATAATAATTGGTGTCTTAATATGTGTATCACTTCTAAGGTGGAAAACTAAATAGGGACAGAGGGAATATTTATTATTATTTATAGGAGTACTATGTTAAATCTGCAATATGTATTAAAAGTAGATTTATTTGCATAAATATATTTATCTTCTCATTTTATTTGACCGTACATTTGACCGTGGCAACAAATTTATAAATAAATGAAGACTTAAAATGTTTGTTAAATGTCTTAAAAAAGTAATATTTATTTTTCTCTGTCTTCTCTTATAGAGTATTACTTTAAGTTATTGGGACCAAGCAAGAGTTAAAGAACATGTACCTTTAATGCTACAATAGGGAAATGGTACATTCATTTTTGGACTGACCACAAAAGGAAATGGAACGGAGGGAATATTATAATTGTGTTTCACAATATCTTATGTTTGTTTTTTAAGAATTTGACATATTGTAAAGTTCTAAGTGAATTAAATTGTTCTATTATTATTAATTCTCACTAAAACTTTTTAGATTCAATATATACACTTGTTCTTAATCATTGTCTTAAAACCATTCCGATAAATATACTTCAAAATGATCAAGTGAAAAACAATATTATGGTAAATGGGTAATGATAAAGATGTTCTTATATTATATTATGTAAGTTTCTCGATATAAATTCAATATTTTTTAAATAATTGAATATATTGAAAAACATGATCATTCTTTAATAATTAGCCTACATTAATAGAATTGGATTATTTAAACACAGTTTGTATCCATAATTTACCTCCAACTCCTTATCATATTCAAATCACTCTTCTTCTCTTTCCATCAACCGTCCCCCTTCCACATTCATCAACCTTCTTCTCCTTTTCCTTTCTTCGTCTTCATCCATGATTTCTTCCATGAGAGGTGGGTTTTGTATGACGGACAACATTTTCTGGAAAATGTTTCCATTTTCCAATGTTGGTTGGGCAAAGTTTTGGAAATGTTTTCCGAAATTCGAACTCATTTTCCTCAAACTTAAGGAAATGACTTACCTTCAAAATTAAGGAAACTTTTCCAAAACTCTCCTCCCATTTTAAATTAACAACTTTTTTTTTTGTTTTTGGAAAAACATAAATTAAAAAAAAAATATTTTCAATTTTCAAATTTTATTTTTTTTCACCGTCCTCTGCCACCTTCCCCCTCTACCCCCCCCCACCGCCCACCAACACCAGACACCCCCCCCTTCTGCCACCCAACAAAATTAATTTTACTTTTTAAAAATCTTTTCCACTCCAATTTTTATTTTAAGTCTCCTCCCTCCTCCGCCCGGCCCTCCCCCCCATCTACCTCCACCGCCAGACCCTGTAATTTTACTTTTTAACAACATACTACCCCATTCAACTTTTCTTTTTCTATCCTCCCATCCCTCCCTCTCTTCTCGCCCCCCGCCTCCCCCCCCCCGCCGCCCCCTCCCAGCCCCCCCCACTATCTCCGCCCCCCCCCCCCCCCCCCCTGTTTTTCCACCCTCTTTTCACCTTTCCTCCTTCTTCTATTTGCTTATCATTCCCGCCCCCCTCCCACCCTCGTTCCTCCCCCATCTTTTTCCTTCCTCCGCTCCCACCTTCCCCCTCCTTTGTCCTCCCCCCTCTTTTCTCCGTCCCTCAAACCAAACAGGAAAAAGAAGGCAAAAGCTACGGGGGGGCCAGGAAAGAGGGGGCGAGGAAACAGGGCCAGGGGAAAACAGGGGCCTGCTACCAAACACAACCCGAAAGCAGAAAAGGGTAAGGAAAAAAAAAGGGACGCCACGGGCGCCGGGGAAGGAAAGGGGGGGGCAACAAAACCGTCGAGAGCAAAGGGAAAAGGAGGGAACATGAGAAGAGTACAAAAATAGGGGAGAGTTGGGGAAGAGGTGAGCGAGGGGGACAGCAAAAGAAGAAGAGGCAGAGCAGCCACCTGAGGGGGGGACGAAAAAAGGGGCAAAGGAACGGAAAACGCGAAGGGGGGGGGGGTGGGGGGAGACACCAACGAAAGAGAGGCGAAGACACCAAAAAAACGCGAGGGAAGGGGGGAGCAGCGGACCCCGAAACGTGCGACATGTGCGAGGGGAAACAACTCCGGTGAACGCCATAGGTCCCAGTTTAACGTGAAGCCCGACGACAAAAGCAAACAAAACTTTAAAGGACCAGGGGGTCTGAGAAGAGGGCCAGGGCGGCGGAGAGAAATGCAAAAGGACAGAAGCACGGGGAGGGGAGAGCACGCGCGGGAAGACGGACAGACAAAGAGCTGAACAGTGGCTTTGAAGAGGGGGGCAGGGAGGGCGGGGATGGGGAGGAGGAGGGGGCGGGGGCACGCACGGCGAGGGGGGGTGCGGCGCCATGGCTGTAAGGAGGAGAGGAGCCATGAAAGGCACCAAAGATCACGCCCCACCAGCGGAAAGCACTGGCAGCACGGGCAGCAGCCAAGCGAGGGAGACCACAAAGGCAGAGAGGCAAGGTCCACGAGGGGGCACAGGCCAAGAAGGAGAAAGGGCAAAAGCGGCGGGCCAGCAAAGGGACAGGGAAAAGCGGGAAGAAGCAGAAAATTAAGAGCACCGACGAAAAGAACAGGGGGGGAGCAAGGGGAGAGGACAACAAATGAGAGGCCGTGGCAAAAACGACAGAGTGCGCAACAAGGGATGAGGGGTGGCGCAAATTAAAATAGTTTTGGGAGGGACGATAGAAAGGACAAGAGTGGCGATGAAAATTTGCTGCAGGCGCTAAGAAAGAGCGCAAAGGGGGGCGCCCGAGTTGGCGACGAATTGGCAACAACAAGAGTGGTGACATGGAAGGGGATGAAAAAGCCATTATAGAATTCTAAAGATTGTTAATGACCTTAAATTAGATAGTGACAAAAAAATGCGTTACGAAATGAGCGTAAAGAAAGATGTTGGGGGGGCGGGAGTGATGGATAGGAGAAAGCCGGAATGAGCTGTTCCAGGGGTGGGGAAGAAAAACACTAGGTTGGACCGGGGGCCAGGGGATGAAGTTGGGGGGCGCAAGGAAGGCAAGATAAGAAGAAAAAGAACAACCAGCAGCGGGCCAAAGAGGGTCAAAAAGAGGGGGGGGCGTAAAAAGACATCTCGGGCAAGGGGGCGGCGCAGGGAAGAGGGGCGAGAAAACTAACTTACTACTGCTTCCCGTCTCCCAACATATTCGCCAAGATGTGGTTCTCAACTATTGATTCTGTCTCCTGCATCTATGAGTAAATCGCAAACGTTTGGAAAGTCAGATCAGTCAATTTGGTGAGCTAATCTTCATTTTATTATTGTTGTCCTTTTTCATTTCAACACGTCTTCATCTCAGTAATTTTGTCTTGAAGTTGCCTTCTTTTGAGGGTATACCATCTGCGGGTAGAAACTTGAAGGAAAGACATAACAGTTGGTAAGTGTTTTTAATTTCCCTTCTTCTTTTTATGCCATTAAGTCTTCTTTTTTCATGGTCACATCTTTAAAAAGATTTTCTGTTGAATCTAAAAAGGAAACGATGCTTCCTCCATACTTTTGAGGTTCTTACTAAGACATAAAAGATCTTGATATCTAATAAAAGAAGCTAAAAGTCACACCATTAAATTGATTTATCACTGGTATAGGCTGATACTCCTCGAAAGTACTCGCTAAGATTCATGGCCCATGGGGGACTCGCGGTCCCGTACCAGACATGGACATCTTCACGTGTCCCTGTGCGGACGATATCTCAACGCAACTATCTAAATCAAGAATTTCCGCATGGACGATCTTCACGTGCCCAAATTATATCTTACATCTCATCATTCCCCAGCACGGCGATCTCTACGTGCCAAACTTATAATCATCGCAATTTCAAGCATTCCACAATATTATTTCATAAAGGGGATGAGGATGCATCTCATCAATTAATATCAGCTTAATATATAACACCGCCTCATTTATCACAGCTATACAGGTGCAATAAAGAAAAACTAATCACACAAAGAACTCAAGTCAATAATAATCAAGCCAATCCCATAATGCCGTTGGCATTCTCGAGTTTCATCCCTCTATAGTAATTAAGCTTTCCCTTTATATCCGCTCCTCGTACCGAATGCCCGTCACAATCGTTGGTAAATATACCCATCATTTCAGCCCTTACCCATTGGTGCATTTCGATTTTAATTTTTAAGTAGGAAAATCGTTCTTTCCCAACGAAGTCTAAAAAAGCCTACATACATACCTTACATCCAAACTTGTGCCATGATCCTCAGATAGTTTTCCTGCCTTCCCCTTTTCATTTCACAAAGTTTCAAAACGTTCTCAATCTACTACATGATGCAACAGTTTTTGTAAGTTACGAGGCGAAATTTGTGAACATTCCAAATTATTATATGTCTATCATATACCCTAAACTCACTTCATATCTCTACTCAAGCTTCAAATGTTGATATAAATTTTTATATGCCAGCCAAAATTATTCATATTTTTGCTAAATTTCAAGTCCAGATAATGTGAACCTTAATCTCTCTAAATACCCTAAAATTAAATGTTAAATCATATAATATACATCTAATAATTAATTATCTATCTTAAATTATTAAAAAATAGTATTTGATAAATAAATAAAAGAATAACCAATTTCACCCATTGACGTGACCCATTTTCTTTAAATTCATTCTGCAAAATGCCAAAATTCCTGAAATAGTCTATCCAAATGTCAATCATGAAATCATGTCCCCGCCATTTTAGTACCTTATAAAAATAACAAAATTATAGACCTAATTTTCCAGAACCTGCAATTTCGCTTATGCCGCTGCACATGAGTTTTAAATTCTACACCCTTATTACTTTGACAATCATTAGGCAAACATTATGCCATCATTAGGCAATCATTATATCATCATTAGCAATTAATTTTATCCTACTAAAAAAACATCCTACGGTACAATCAATGTTAATATAGCAAATTTCCAATTCCTTAACAATATTAACTAATATAATTAGTATTTTATTTTGGACACTTAGAAATTAAGGCATGCAACACCTAGAATATAATTTGCATCAACTCACCTGCAAAATCTGATTGAGTCGCCCACTTCTTTTCCGTTAAGTTTTTGTGCCCTTATTTCTTTCTTTTCTAATGATAATTAAGTACTTAAAGTGGTTAATTCCACTAAGTTAATTTAATTATATGGGTCAAGTATAAAAGGTATTAAATGAATAATGGATTTGGTCCACTAATTATGAACTATATTAATTATTTATTAAAATTTTCATCAACTAGATACTCTTAGTTATCGGATATTTCAAAGTTTTCATTTAAATTTTACGGAAAGAGTCAAAATAGTCGTAGTTCTCAAAACAACCTAGCGGGTCGTTACATCAAGTAAATCGAATACACCAAAATCATTATATCTTACTAATTTCAAAACCTTGTAATGCTGAATAATAAGAGCTTTTAAGATATATTATCGTAATTTTTTTTTATCATAGAATATTAGAAGGCTATGAAGTGGGACAAATTAATCCCATAAAGATTAATGTTTTGGATGCTATCAATTTTGCAATCCTGCTTGGACAAAAATTGTTCAACAATAAACAATAGCAAATTATTTTTGACACTGTAAAATTCGGGGGTAACTAGGAGAAATTCAATTTAGAGAATGGAATGAACTCACTTGTGAAAAAACGGCATTGTGAGACTGAGGTAATGGATTATGATCTCGGTTACCACCATAAAAATGGATGTCAATAACCCTGTTGATTATCCGGTGAAAGGGATACATGTTCATATGTCCAAATTTTATAATAAATTATGGATACCATCAAACAAAAGGGGGGGAGGAGGATGCCACCCCCTTTTTCTTCGTTCCGTTCATCTTCTCACTGCACTTTTTTCAACACGGCCTCTGTTTACACTAGAAAACAAACTAGTCACTCTAGAACTCTTCACAATTTTATAGTGAGCAGTTCAGTTCGAAAGAACAAAGCACCGATCTACTTAATGAAATAAGAAGTTAGCGATGAGCTTCAACTAGATTTAAGTTTAAGAAAACACACACAATACTAAATCATATTTTCCACTAAATTTTCTTAATAGTGATCTTTTTAAAGAATATTGATTTATGATATTAATTGGGATGGGACCATATATTTAATAGGGGTCTTTTGGAAATATTATCTTATCGAAATTGATGATTTCTTTCATTGGCCCAAGTCAAGACAGGAGAAAAATATCATTTTAAAGAGATTATTAAATTGAGTATTAATTTATAGAGATTTTACTGTAGTTATGTTAACATTTATCAATGGACCGCGTAATGCACGAATACTTAAACTAATAATGATAAATGAATAACATATTTTTTTATTCAATTTGTTGCGCACCCCTAATCGATACCAACAATTGGATTGAACTTTTGATGGGTTTTTAGGAAATTAAAAATCTTGTAATACTTGAATATCGTGAGACACCGTGATTTCATATTACATATGGAATATCTGCCTCCCAATGAATGATAATCTTTTTCAATAACATAAGAGAAACAATCTCTTATGACAACATACACAGAAATTGAAACTTCACTACTAAATTCCTATCATCGAACCAGTGATGAGTCAAAAAATTTTGATAAGGAATTCAAAATTTTAAAAAATTCCTATCATGTTGAGCCGGTGATGGAGTCAAAATTTTCGATAAGGAATTCAAAATTTAAAAAAATAAACACGTGAAGTAGCCGAGAGATTTCGAACATTTATCAAATATATATAAAAATTATTTTAACAATGTAAAAATAAGTGTAATTTTTCGACGAAAGAAATTCAGATGAACCGGCCTAAGATATAGTGGCTCCGCCACTGTGTCTTGCATTGCTCTTTACAGTATAATATAAAAACACTCTCCTAGAAATAATACTAATTCGTCTAATATCATCCATATGCTTTAACATAATCATAGGTCCTAGATATAGATTATCATTATTGACAAAAGAACAATAATATTGCAAAAAGCATAATTACTCCCTAAATTAAGATTGATTTTTTTAGTTACACTTTATTTGGTAGGAGTTCTATAGCCCCTTAAATTTTTCTTAAAAGTGAAAAAAAATGCTATTTTAGTAATGAAAGTTCCTTTCTTTTTGACTAGATTCTTATTTCTTGAAATCAACTTTTTTTTCTCCATTATAATCCAGGAACAAAGTAATTCACTGACAAATATTAAAAATCAATTTGATGTATAATTAACTAGAAAATAATTAAGATATATAAATTCAAACGTTAGAAATATTATGTTTCAAATTAAAGTGTTACTCTTAACAAACATTGTTGACTATGCCATTTCAGGAGGTTGGGTCAGGAATATGGTCTACTTTAGAGTTAATTTAGTCTTAAGAAATGTAAGTATCAGTTTTAAATTTTATTCTAAAAATCTTATAGTTATTGCATTATCAATATTACTTTGATAAAATGCCAAAAAATAGCCCTTTGCTCCCAAACCGCTTGTTCTTTTTTCTTCCAAAAGAAAATCACGGTCCCAATCTCGAAGCACAACCCCTAGGAAGATAGGGTACAATCTCGGTTGTAACCCGGCGTCTGCACTCCTCGTAGGTCCTTTCAAGCCTTTCCATTCATTCATCATCGCATAACATAGTGAAAAGTCAGTGCGAAATTAAAACTTTTCACAAAACATAAAATAGTCTTCAATCTCTTTCATATAAAAGTAATAGGAAATCTAATTCTCAATCTCATCATCTTAAGAACCAAAGAAATCTTGGGACCGACGACATACTCAAAATACAATATAAAATACTTAGTCTCTTCAATACTTTGAATAAAAACAATAAAAGACATATATCCCTCGAATCAAGTGAGGACATACTTCAACTTCTCTTGAACAATTCTTCTAAGTCCCAAGTCTTCACTTCTCAAGCTCTTCACCCTACAAGAACTATTGTAGATATAAAGGCAGGAGTTAATATAACCGCCATGTACTAAGTATGCTTTATGCATAAAATATGAACAAACATTTATTAACAAATATGCATCTTTCATTAAAAAATCAATTATATCATAAGAACAATATTTAACAACTTCGAACCATACGGAAACATTTAAACAACAAATCATATTTTCTACTCACTTAACATTGAGTTGCCTTCACTGTTACGTGACTAAATCTCACTGTTACCTGAATTGCTTAACCTCCCTTTAGACAAAACAACCCTTTGGCATGTATCTTCTCCCTCGTCAAAGCTTCCTAAAGACACCTAATTCACAAGAGAGAACCGCCCATACACCCTCTCTGATTGTGACTAAACGACCCTTAGGATTACTTATAATGATCACATACACACTTAAAGACATCAAACATCAACTTTATTGCTATGACATTCTCCTTCCAAATGCTAATCAAAAGCTTACCTCAAGTATCAAGAAGATAACGTCCTAGTGACCGTCTTCCATATTACTAAAAGATACTAATAGATCTACTAAGGCTTAGAGCATGTCCACAAAATCAACCCAAACCTCCCAACTAGAGCCATCCTCAAGACTTTCCAAAGATAGATATGAAGAATCATCCTTTATGCTCTCTTCACACTTTTAGCTAATGAATGCTTAAGTCCTTTAATTAGGACTCCTTTATTTAAATACTGACTTCCTTACATAAGTCCTTAGTTCTTAAAACTCATACATCACATCAGGAACATTCAAATAATGTCTGACAAGACCTGGAACTCCAAGTACCCTTTCAAAGTCTATTGTCAACGTCTAGATAGCGTCCCCATACCACACCTCAACCTCATAAACTTCTCCAATGCTAATAGGTTTCCACATTACATGAGAATAGACAATAACCGACATCTACCATGATAGCAGACAATTAAATCCGGAGTTCTATCCTACTCCGATGAGGTTGCTCTACTTGCCAATGGTAGAACTAGACACAACATCCCATGTAGGCACATGTTAAGGATATGAAGGGGCATACTTTGTAATCTAGTCCGCATACTTACTGAACTCTTTCCCTTACCATCTCAGTCGTTGCTAGCCTTAGTTCTCATAGACCAATTCTCATAATGTTCAATCAATTCTTCCCATATCTAGTTCTCACATTTGCAAATGTAATCATTGCAAATTCACATCATCATGTCATCAACATCAATCTCATCATTCATGTGATCATGTCATCATCCATTGGTTTCCGTGTCATGTCCTGTTCATCATGCCCTTGACATTTGGTTCATGGCACCTTATTTGTCGCTCATCATCATTTTCGCATTCCTTCAGATTTTTTTTCCATTTTTTTTGTTTTCCATTCCTTCCCTTTCTTTCCTCCACTATTGATTGGGTCGGCCATTCATGCAATATGGTGTCATCTTAAATGATCATTTTTAAATTTAGTTTCAAAATTGCATCAATTTGTTGGTCATTCCATTTCATTCATTCATGCATCATGCAATTCATGCTGTGCATTCAAATCATTCAATGTATTTGCATGCATTTCTCATTTCATCATCATAACATTCATGTGCCATTCATCAATCATTTGTAGCATCACACAAACTCAATGATTACAATCAGGTCATCATTTCAATAATTTTGCATTGTTTGCAACATTGATAACATCAATCATTTTTTTGCAAATTCATGCACAAATTGCTGTTCTTCATGTCATATTGGCAAATGTCATGGTTGCATATTCATCACATGCAAATTTTTCCTGATCATGCATTGCCATCAATGCTCTGCACATATGCAATGCATCATGTTCTTATCACATTGGGTCAAATAATGCATCATTGCATTCCCTCATTTGCAAATTCATACATTAATCATGCATTCAATGTTCAAATGCAAATCTCATTTCATTCATCATTCATCATCCATTTGTCCTCTTGTCCATGGGCCTTTTTCTTTCCTTTCCTTTTGGTTGCCTGCAATGATCTGTCATGGTTGATTGTCATCTCATGCGTATTCAATCAATTCACCAATTCATGCATTTCAATGCAACAATTAGCAATGTCAATGCATGTCATCCAATGTTATGCCATGTTCATGCAAATCATCCTTGAATCATTTACATTGCATATGGGGTCCTTCCATGCCCTTTATGCATTCCTTCAATTCCAATTTTGCATTTTGGGTCTCACAATTTGTTCTCCCATTCCCCTAGCATCATAGGCTTCCCCCCTCCCTCCTTCATGTGGGGCATGGCATGCATGTATTCATCGTTGATTCAAATGTTCATGTGTCAATTGAGTGCATCTGCATCAATTTGCCTTCATGTTGGCATGCAATCATCATGGTTTGAATCAACTGGCATTCATACATTCATTGTTCTTTGATTTCAGACTATGCAGCAATTATCATCATGTTGCACATACAATTTTGGTGTTCACATGTGTTGTGGACATTTGATGTCACAATATCAATGCATGGCATTCATTTCATCACATGCAATTTGGTGGCACTCATTTGATTTTCATGATGTCATCATTTTGCAATGATCGATCTGTGTCATTATTGATGCCAGGACATACATTCATCATAAATGTTGATTGGCATTTTCATAGGGCAATCATGCATGCTGATCATGCATCATTCGAATTGTCAATATTCATTGCCTTCTTGGAATGATATGCAAAATTGCATTGGATTGTTCATTCATTGCACTCATGGTTCTGCCTGGTAATGTATCATGCACTTTCATGTTCCTTATTCATGCATCATTGTCATCATGCTTATTTCATCACATTTTATGGGGTCAATGGGATCACATTGGAGATGCAATATTATGGGTTGATCAGCACCATGTTTCAATTTGCATTTTCAGATTCAATGTGTGGCATATACTTATGCATCATCCATAATGAATTGCATAGCATTGTCATTGGCAATTGCATGGCTCAAATAGGTTCCTGCATGCAATGCATCCAATTCATGAAATGATGATGGGTTGATCAATGCACATGCGCATTGTATTTTGTTTGTATGGTTGTTGTTGATATATAAAAACAATCTATAAATCTGCATATAATAATCCACAGTTTTTGCAATCATGGGCATCATCCCATGATCAATCAACCTGCATTTGTTTATTATGTTCATCATTCATATTTGCATTTTTCACATGTCATCAATCGCATCATCATTATGCCATTTGTTTCATCCATTTTTGTGCATCATGTGTCAATGTTGTGTGGTCCACAAATATGCCATGCAAATGCATGCATCATTTTTCATGTGTTGTCCGCAATTACATTCAACCAACCAGCCAAAGCAAGGTGCAATAGGGCATATCTCAACTAGGCGACAAGAAGCTCTGTGACTTTCCTAAGTATATATGATGACATTCGCACTCAACGCTCAAGTAAGGGACCTACATTCTACCTAAACAAAAACACAAACCATACTTCCATTTAAACACAAATTGTCTATCTTCCTTTAGACTCTTAGGAATGACCCTTACCGTATTTCTGTCAACCTATTCATTACCTTAACATTATCAACTAACCATTTAGACTATCTAGGCCAATTTAGGAATCACCATGTAATCAACTCTAGACTACACCTTACACATACCATAAACAAACATGATTTAACTAAATAGTATTAATAGTCTACACACCATACTTTCACATATAGGTAGATATGATCACACAATTATCACACACATCATCAAACACTACAACAATATCATATAAGTTTTCGTAGTGCCGACACAAAACAGCCTGATCATCACTATGCTAGAAAGTAACGTTGCCAACCCATCATTCACATAGCACCGCCACCAAAGGTGGACCAAAACCAATCATAACATAATTGAAGTATATATATAACACAAAATAAGGAAATGATGGGTAAGCATACCTCCACTTTAATCACCAAACTCAATTCAATGCTAAATTACTCATTCGATAACACAAGAACCCTTACCCACGCCATAACACATTCAACATAAAAACTACAATAATCAATAAACTCGTTAATTCAATGTAGATTCCTCCTCCTAATACACCTCGATATCAATTTTACTCAATTATTACAATCTTAGAAATCCCATAAGAAACGACATAAGAATTCCTCAACATTATATTTTTTAATATCAAGTAAACCCACATGTAGTCAAATCTAGGGTTCAATACAATCATGGTTCATAGGTAATTTAATTGTAAATCATCAATACCATTAGCAATTAGATCATAATTTCATGTTCTAATCATTTATACAAGACCCATGGTAGAATCATGAAACGGACCATTCAACTTTAAAAACCTCTTGAGAGTTTGGGGCTTCTTGAGAAAAAGTTTTCAAGGATCAAAGTCATCCTCATGATGAGAATTCTTCATCTTGATGAAGAATTTTGCACTCAAACGTCACCTCCAATTTGTTTCTTCAGTTTGGACTTCAATGGAGTCTTTGGGTTTTCTTAAGGGATTTTGGGATTTTGATTTTGAAGAATGAGGTCTTCCATGTGATTACCCTTTATATACTTAATTAAAATACCCAAAAGAACCTTAATAAACCGCCAATGACTTAATTTATAAGTGATTTGAATTTACAATTCACCACTTGACTTGGCAGCAGATCTGCACGCAGAGACAACCCTTACTGACGACCCCATTGACGAGGCGTCAGCCCACTGACGGGCTGTGCTGGCAATCGTCGGTGGGTTCAGAGACTTGCCAAGTTTCTATTCCTTCCCCCAGGCAAAGTCCCCATCGACGACACCCATTGACAGGGCATCAACAAGCCTACGAGCCGTCGACTGCTCTGTCGTTTGGGGTCTGCCTGGGACAACGTTGCCAACAAATTGGGTCCTTTCTCAAGGACCCTTGGATGGTCCTTGGGGATAATTTTCCCGGACGTTTCAAACCCAAATACGATATTCTATGAGTTTAAAACCTCTCACATAAGTTTCATACAAAATGAACACATAAAACTCGACGAAATACGCCTAGACGCAACATGTCACTCAAGCATATCTTTGAACGTCAGGACGTTATTGCATTTGACCTCCCAACGTCTCGAAACTCCAACCCTAGTTTACAATCTATAATAACTCCGTATGTACCTGACAACTTCATGAAACACACATAAACACATAGAATCACATATGAGGCATTTAGGTGACTTAGTTGTCGAAGGTCTTGATCTTCTGACATTTGACTTCCAACACACCTAATACTTTATCTACTGCATCTATACCATGTATTAGCCATATTTAGGACCTTAGACCATCAAGACCAGCATGTTAGGCTCTAGTTAACCTAAGTCATTTTTGGGGTCTTGCAATCACTCTTGAGTTTTTCTTTCTTATTTACTCTCTCTCTCTCTTACTTTACTCTTTTTTTCTTCTTTATTTCACCTATCAGTTTGATTTATTTTGTTGATTCATTTGTTGTTCAAGGTTTTATTTTATTTGTTAGATTTATATAATTTTAATAAGATGGATCTGAATAGTCAATTAAACGAAGTATTGAATAATGTTTTGGGGTTAGATGAGGATAATAGTTTGTTGTCCCAAAAATCATGAAGATTTCTATGGTGCATACAATAGGCCTGGAAAAAAATAAAAAAATTCTCGTGACCTATAGACTTAAAATAAAACTAAAAAATATCTAAAATTTGGAACCTAAACTTAAATTTGAACTCTTGATCTATAGACTATTCGTTTAAGCTTTAAACATTTGCGTTGCAATAGCATTCTTTCATAATTAAACGAAAAAGAAAATGTTTGTACTCCTCTTTATAATCAGTTTGTTTATTGAATTCCCTAGTAAATGTAAAATGTGATCATCAATAATAAAGTCTAATAACTACTACCACGTGAAAATAAGCTTGATCAAAGGTTGATATTATCAAAAATTGTATTAAACCACTTAAAAACGTGATCATGCATATATAGATCGAATTGATTAACTTTGTATTTGTGAGGAGCAATAACTTATATAATACTGTCTCCATTTACATTTATTTTTCATCATAATGATTTTGACTTTAATAATAAAAGATCTTCAGTTTGTGAACTCCAAAGATAACTTTTACAACTTTTTACAAAAAAAAAAAAGAATTTAAAAGTTATTTAAATTCTAAAAGTTTCAAAGAGTCTAATTTTTTTAAAAGACCTAACATTGGGACATAACCTAGATTCGAATTCGTGACCTATAGGCTATTCGTTTAAGCTTTAACCATTAGTGCTACAATAACATTTGTTCATAATTACGGAAGGAAATGTATTTACTCTCTTTTCATATTAGTTGTTTAATGAATATCACTAGGAAATTTAAAATGTGATATTATCAATAAATATAGTCTAATAATCCCAAATAAGTGAAGATAAATTGATCAAAGATTGACATGTATCATAACTAATGGTATTATCTGATTATAACTTGATCATGCATATATTATCACATTCAATTGACTTGTATTTGTAAGGGAACATAACTCACATAATACTATATCTGTTACATTTATTTTCATCAACATGATTCGCCTTATAATAGTGAAAAATCTTCAATTTTTGTGAAATAATCCAAATATTAAATTTTAAAATCATGTTTACCAAAGTAATATAAAATTAAAAATTATTTAAATCCTAATAACTTCACAGAGTCTATTAATTTTAAAAAATACCTAAAATTGGGACCTAACTTTGATTCGAACTCGTGACCTATAGGCTATTTGTTCAAGCTTTAACCATTGGTGCTGCAATACATTCGTTCATAATTACCAAAGAAAAATTATTTAATTTCTTAATATATCACAAGGGAATTTAAAATGAAATATTATTAATAAATATAGTCTAATAACCCCTAAAATATGAAGATAAATTGATCAAGGTTGATGACATGTACCATAACTAATTGTTTTACACAATTAAAACTTGATCATGCATACATTCAATTGACTTGTATTTGTAAGGGAGCATAATTCACATCATACTATACCCATTACATTTATTTTTATCAGATGATTCGACTTATAATAGTGAAAAATCTTAATTTTTTGTGAAAAGGATCCGAATGTATACTTTTACAATCTTATTTACCAAAAAAATAAGAAATTAAAAATTATTTAGATCCTAAAAGTTTCACTAATTTTAAAAAAATATACTCGAAAAGTCTAGATTCGAACCACGACCTATTGACTATTCGTTTAAACTTTAACCATTCGTGCTACAATAACATTCAGTCATAATTACGAAAGAAAATTTATTTAGTCTGTTTATATTAGTTGTTTAATGAATATCACAAGGAAATTTAAAAATGAGATATTACCCCTCAAATGACTTAGGTGAAGCTAGAGCCTAACGGTTGTTATGATGGTATAAGGTCCTAAAATGGTCTAAAATGTGGTACTGAGACAGTGTCTAGAGTTTTAGGTGGTTTGGAAGTGAAACGTCAAGAAACGACCAAGACGTTCGACGACTAAGTCACCTATGTACCTCATATGTGGTTATGTGCCTAATTGTGTGTTTCATGAGTTAATGAGGTTATTATATGAGTTATTATGGTGTTTATAGGCAGTGTGCAAGTTTCATGAAGTTGGAGGTCAACGTCCATGATTTCGAAAAGATTTGCCGCTTGAAATTACCTTGTCCTGTCTTGACATGTTTGTTATTTTACTGTTCGTTTTAATAATGTCATGCGAGAGGGTCCTAAAATCGACACGAACATATTTTATTGAAACGTCCGGTCAAAGTCCCCAAGGACCAACCAAGGGTCCTTTAAAAAGGACCTTTCATTTGAGCCAAGGCTGTCTAGACCAGGCCCCAAACGACAGAGGCAAAACATGAGCCTTCGTGCATGTCTACGTCCTCGCCGATGGGTGTCGCTGGTGGTCAGACTTATCCCTAGAGATCAAGATCCCAAAGGCAAGTCCCGGAACCAAACGACGAGAGGACATGACAGTCCGCTTCTGCACAAACGGTCCGTCGACTACCCATTCGTCGATGGTGCTGTCAAATTCGTAGCTTCACTATAATGTTTAGGGGTGAAGTTGTAAATTCACCCCACGTCCAAATAAAAGGAAGGGAGGTTACTTAGGGTTCTTTTGGGTATTTTAAACATGTTTATAAGTCTAAAAACACTTAAAGAATTTCATTCTTCAAATCAACACCAAATTCCCCTAGAAATTCGCTCGAACTCCATTGGAGCCAAAACTCAGAGGGCTTGGATTGGAGATTGAGTGGAGATTCTTCCAAATCGGAGGATAATTTATTGAGTTTTTTTTTATCCTTGAAACGCTATTCATCAAGGAGGCCCAACTTTCAAGAAGTTTTCTAAAATTTTCAAAGATTAAATTCCAATTTTCAGGATCTATTCCATGGGTTCGTTGCATTAAAGTTTTAACATTGTTCATATCGATTAAATTATTATTAATTAAATGATTTTAAAACTCAGTAATCTAGAACCCATGTAATTGATGAACCCTAGTTTTTGACTACTTTAGGGTTAGTGGATTGTACTTAATGCTTGTGAATTCTAATGTAGTTTTCTATGTGCTATCGATTGATGTAATAATTGTATTGAATTGGTATCCAGGTTGTATTAGATTGATGAATCTATATTGAATTTACCTAGTTTCATTGAGTATCATAGTTTTAAAATTGAATTATTGGTTATGGCCATGGGTTAGGGTCTTATGATATTTAATTGGACGATTTAGCATTTGATTGAAGTGGAGAGAACGGAGTGGTGGTACGCTGCCCTAATTCTCTTTATTTTATGTTAATTAGACTTCAATTATGTTGTGATTGGTACGTTCCGCTTATGGTGGCGATGTTATGTGCTTTATTTGCAATTGATGTGTCCTTGTCGGTGTTACTTTATGTAATATGATGATAATGGTCTTGTCGGCACTAATTGAAAGTATTATGATAATTTGTGTAGTTGATTCATGTAAAGTATGATCATATCTATCTACATGTGAAGTAATGTGAAAGTATGTGTTCAGTTGATGTATATTACGAGATTATGTTAGACTATGACTATCTGCTTATATGTGTAGTCTTAGATATTGATACATGATTATTCGTACTTGACTATATGAGTTGTGATGGTTATATTGATGATGATATAGTAATGTATATGATGACATAAAGATGATAAGGGTCATTCCTAAGTGCTTTAAAGAATGATATGTTATATGTGATAAAGTAAAGAATGTTGCGTCTTGTGTCCCTTACTTGATACATGTATGGATGATATGTGAATATGAGATGTCTTGACTAGGTAGGCATAGTGCACCCTTGTCATGTATGAATGAATAATATGTGAGACCTTAGATGATGTTAAGAAGGTCATGTACGTAGAACCTTAAACCTAGTGGTAAGGTTATGAATGTTGAAGTCGAAGAGCCGTAATGGTATCTTTCATGTAAAAGAATGATGGACTTAGGGTTGACTGGCCAGAACGACATCATATCATCCTTAGGAAAGTCATAATGAGCTATCTTAGTCGCCATTGAAAGGTAGCCCTAGTGGACAACTTTGGTATGGTGAATGTGATTAGGTTATGAAGTAGATAAGGAACCTCTTCGTGTGATCCTTTAGTGTCAATTACTCTATGAGAACAAAGGTTAGCACTGAGTGATTATGTCATGGGAAGTAGCTCTACTTGAGAAGGAGACTAGAGTACAATGTAGCTCTACTTGAGAATGAGACTAGAGTGCATAAAAGCCCTTCATATTCCTTAACAATGTGCCTACATGGGATGTGTCCTAGTTCTACCCTTGACAAGTAAAACGCCCTCATCGGAGTAGGTTAGAACTCCGGATTCCATGTCTAGCTATCATGGTCTATGTCGGTTATTGCCTATTTTCATCATATGTGGTATCTACTAGCATTAGAGAAGTTCTATGAAGTTTAGGTGGTGGTATGAGATGCTATTTAGACATTGCACAACAGGCTTTGAAGGTGTTAGTTAGAGTCCCTAGGTCTTGTCCAAGACCAATACTTGAATGTCCTTATGTGATGAATGAGTCTTAAATGAATTAATAAATGTAATGACTTAAGTTAAGAAAGCATGTCAATGAGTAAGTACTTCTCTAAAGTAGTTAAGGGTTGTCTAATTAAGGTGTGAAGGGGGCATAGAAATGGTCACTTCGTATCTTACCTAGGTAAGTCTTGAGAATGATTCTAGTTAGGAAAGATATTTATTATGTGGACATGATCTAAGCCTTAGGTAGTCTTAATGATTATTTAGGTAATCTTGAAGAGGACAATCATGGACGTTATCTTCTTGATTTACTTAAGTAAGTCTTTTGATAGCCTTTGGAAGGAAAAATGTCATGTTACCTATGTGTTGATGTATTATGAGTGTGTGTAACTCATTATAGGTGGTCTTATGGATCATTTAGGTGTGCCTAGAGAGGTTGTATGAGCGTTTCTCTTTGTCTTACTTAAGTGAGTCTTAGGATAACTTTTAGTGAGTGGATTACATGCTAGGAAGTGGCTAAAGTGAAGTGAATGAACTTCACAGTACAGTGAAGGAACTTCACTGTAACAGTGATAATGTTTTCTTAAAATGTACTAAATTGCTTAAATGTTATCTTATGTGTTTCTAAGGTGTTAAATGTTATTCTAATGATTATGGCATGATATTTAAATGAAAAAGATGCATATTTCTAATAAATCTCCGTTTTCATGATTTTATGCATTATGTCATACTTAGTACATGTGTTTGTCCTAATTCCATGCTTTTATCTATCTCTATAGTGGTTGGTAGCTGAGGAGCATTTGAGAAGCAAGACTTGGATTGTATTATCATTCAAGTGAAGTTGAAGTATGTCCTCATTTGACTTGAGGACATAGATGTCTTTAATTAAAGTATTGTAATAGACTAAGTATTTTTATATTCGTATCGTATAGGCCGCATCCCAAAGTATTCTCGTGTTTAAGATTTGATGAAATGAGACTTAGTATTTCCTATGAGTTTTATATGAAAGAGTTTTTAAAGACTTCTAGAATGTTTATGAAAAGTTTTAATTTCGCACTACTTTTTATATGTTTATATGCGATGAACGATTACGGAAGGGCTTGTACAAGACCTCCGAGAGGTCAAGTATGCCGGTTGCATTCCAAGAATGCCACATCTTCTAGGGTGTGATTTCGGGATGTGACAAATAATTCTTAAAATGTGAAGATAAACTGATTAAAGATTGACATGTACCATAACTAATTGTATTACACAATTATAACTTGATCATGCATATATCATAATTTGTGTGTTCATTGATAAAAGATTAGACATTGATTTTTTAGGATAAATTTTTTCATTCTATATTTTATTAATAAATGGTCCGTAATGATCTTAAATATAATATAATATTTTTTTTGTTCTCTTTGTTAGTATTCATGTGTTACTCTTTATAATAATCAAATTTTATTGCATCTACTTCGTAGTTTAATTTATAATTTTATTTTGATAATGTTGATAGTGCTTTTTCTTGTTGATATGACTCGTAATTTAATTGATTATTTTTATTTAAATCAAATATTAACAAGACATCTTAATATATCGTCATTAAATCTTTAATATTGTAAGAAACAATAAAATCATTGGAAATAATTTATCATATTTCTATAGAATGATTAAATTCTTAGAAGATGCGTAGTTTGTGTTTTTTGAAGGATCCTATATAGGTGTACCTTGTCAAAATTTTATAGTATTGTATATTTTTGAGAAGTCCAGAAAAATCAAATAGCAAGAAAAATTAAAAAAAAATTTAAAGTGATGAAAATTTTCACCTATCTTGAATTTCAAGAACAAAATAATATCGTATAAATTGACGAAACATATATTTTTATATAGGTATAATGGATGCTTTCCGTTTTTTTAATTTAATGAAATTAGTACCAAAACTTATGTAATTGTTTATCAAGAACATTGATGCTCTTTCAGTTAATTTTTTTTGAAGATATTTGATGGATTTAAGTGCTTTTGGAATTCTGAAATTTTTGAGAAGAATAAAAGAATAAATTAATTTTATACTTTATTTTCCCATGATTAATAGTCTATTTTTCTACAAATTTCAAAAATTTTAATGAAATTAGTAACCAAAACTTATGTACTTGTTTATCAAGAACATTGTGCTCACTTCAGTTTAATTTTTTTGAAGATATTTTGATGGATTTAAAGTGCTTTTGGCATCTAAATTTTTGAGAAGAATAAAGAATAAATTAATTTTATACTTTATTTTCCCATATTGACTAGTCTATTTTCTACCAATTTCAAAAGACTTATAATAAAATAATTGTTTTACTAATTTACATTTATTTTTAAAATTTATAATTTTTTTTTACACTTACAAAAAGAAAAAATGTTATAGTAAAACAAAAAGAAAAAATGTTATAGTAAAATAAAAAAATTGTAATTAATTATATTTTTGTTAATTAACAAATAATTTTATTTAACTATTTTTAGTAATATAATAATTACTTTTGAGACGGAAAAATAATATTAAAATGTTAGAAATAGAATGAATATTTCCTTTTGAATTTCACATTTTTTCAGGAACAAAATTAGTTAAGTATGGAAGTAGAGAAATTTGAAATATTAATTAGAAAACAAAAATCAAAGAAAAAGAAGTTAAAAAAAAGTATGAAAGAGAAAAAATAGTTAAAAGAAGAGAGAGAAAAATAGATTAGGATCATTTTCTAGGATTCAATTCTTTTCAGATGATCTCAAGTATTGTCAGCCACTTCTAGATAGTATGAACTGAAAAATAATTATTAAAAATTAGTTTTTTCAGAAGTGATTTTACTTTTAAATATTATTGATTTTTCTGGGATCTAACTCTTTTCATGTGACCTCAAGTATTGTCAGCCACCTCTTGGGCAGTGTGAACTGAAAAATAATTATTATAAATTAGATTTTTCAGAAGTGATTTTACTTTTAAATATTAGTGGTTTTTCTGGGATCCAACTCTTTTCACGTGACCTCAAGTATTGTCAGTCACCTCTTGAGGCAATGAGAACTGAAAAATAATTATTATAAAGTAGATTTTTCAGAAGTGATTTTTTAAATATTAGTGGTTTTACTTTTGAGGGTAATTTGGGTACAAGAAATAAATGAACTTACCCAATCACCCTTAACTTTTCAGTTAAATTACAAAAAGACCTAAAATTTGTTGCTCGTGTCAAGTCATGCCAAAAAGTTGTCTTGCCAAATATATTTTTCCAAATAAAAATTGGTCAAACCTACTTTTAATTAGATTGACTTATAAAAAGTAGTTTTAACGTCAAAATGAAAATTAAATTGAAATGAATTTTAAATCAAAAATAAAAAGTCAAACTGAAATGACTTTTCAAAAAATAGAAAGTATGGAAAACCTACTTTTGATATTTGACTTCAAACACTTTCCAATTTATTTTAAGTCATTTTTCACTTTTTTTTTTATATAAGCTAAAACCTTCTAGAAATAAAAAATAAACATAAAAATAGATTTTATCAACTTTTAAGTCAATCCAAATATCCTCTCGATGATTTTAGTGACTATTTCCTCCTTTTTGATTTCTAATCCCGCACTCAAATATAAATAACTATTTATCTAAAAATGTTCAAATTCAATACTTCTAATTAAAATAAAAATAAAAAGATATTCATTCTTCCACCCCAAACTTTTTTTGGGTTTGATTTTGAATGACTAATTTCTATAGGCGGAGTGGTAGTAGTATTAAAAAAACACACACAATATCTTTGAAGGCGGAACACGAAACTAGGATAAGAATTTAAAAAAAAAAAAAGAAAGGAAAGGAGAAAAAGGCAAACAAATCCAAGAACTAACAATTACTCCAAAAGTTAAATTCAACTATTTCCTCCTTTCCCTCGTGTGCAAACTTGCAGTAAACCCAGCAAGGTCTGCATTTGTTCGTCCTTGACGGCGACGGTTTGCCGGATATTTCTACATACTCCGTCTCCGTGATAGGTGTTTCATTCATCAGATGGAAGTAGAAGGTGAAGAATTGAAGAAAAGGAAGCAGGTTGGCGAAGATACAGTGCACGTCTCTTCGTCACCTGGGGATTTTTGGCGATCTCGCAACGGACCTCGCAAGTTTTTCGACCGTTATAGCCTACCTAAAGGTTTACTTCCTTGCTCTTAACTTCAGTTCACAGTACTAGTTCACATTTGCCTTTGATTAGTTTTGGCAATTTTACTCACTGTGTACCATCAGTCTGTCGGCCAATTGCAGGTTTATTATTGCAATCAGGTTGCTTGAAAGGAACTAGAGATAGTATAGATAACTAGAAAAAAAATTAGGTAGCAGTTTACAACTAGTCTTTATATTGTTAGGGCATATAACTTAATTAATCTTCGCCAATTTAACTTTCAAGTTGATTGTTGCCTTAAGGAAGCCTTGATTCTCTCTAAATCGCGTAGTCAGAGGGCTGAACTCAGTAAGGCAAAGACAAAATGTGTACAGTTACTCAATATACAGGATGCAGTAGTAAGGGTCCGTTTGGATGGGCTTAATAAAAGCAGCTTTAAAAAAGTACTTTTGAAAGTGCTGAAACTTATTTTTAAAATAAGCAGTTATGTGTTGGATAAAATTGCGAGTTGCTATGCCCAACGTTAAAAGGGAAAATGGAAAAAAGATTTATAGGTTATTTTGTATTTGGAGATTGTATAAAAATATTAAGGGCCAAAAGATAACTGTGGTCAACTTAAAGCAGGCTTATAACTAAAAAGAAGAAAGCACCCCTATCCCACTTTTTAACTTTTGGCTTAAAATAAGTTTTTTTTTAACTTAAGAATAAGTTATTTTGAGTATTGCCAAACAGCTAAATAAGTCAAAAATCAGCTTTTAAGTCAGTTTGACCAACTTTTAAGCTGAGCCAAACAGGCTCTAAGACTAAGGCTCAGTGGTTGAGAGATGCTCAGAAGTATTAAAGGAAAAAGAAGAAAACTCTGTATTCCAAAGATTCAGGATGAGGAGGGGCAATGCAGAGAAGGGGGAGAGGAAGTTGCAAAGGCTGCAATTGATTACTTCTAGAGAACTTTTAATATTGACTCAAAATCTGGAAACCTGACTTGCATCGAGTAAAACAAAAAAATTAATACCAAAAAAAAGGGCCCGAAACTATGAAGCTAATGCATGCTCATGCAAACCAACTAAGGATACCCAAAAGCTAGTGAGATTGATATTGATCCAACAAGTGCAGCAGGACCAGATGGGTTAAATGCTTTGTTCTATCAGAAGTGTTGGCCAATAATTGCTGATAATGTACATAGTGCTGTGACTGCTTTCTTCTAGGGTGCCAACATTCCTAGGTTCTTACATACATATCTTGTACGTTGCCAAAGGTTAAGTTCCCTCAGCAGTTATCTGACTTGCGGCCTATTAGCCTATGTAATGTTTCGAGTAAGATTTTCTCCAAGATCCTTTATACTACATTGGCTTTGGTCTTGCCTAAGATCATTTCTGTGAATCGGTTTGGATTTTGTAAATGTTAGACGAATTTCTGAAAACATTTTGTTTGCCCAAGAGATTATTGACGACTTTGGATAAGGCGCCAAAAATGTGTCATTCATGATAATTTGAAAATGGCCAAGTCGATTAGCAGAGTTACTTGCCCGTTTTGAGCCAAGTAATGAGGAGATTGGGTTTTTCAGAAGCATGGGTACAAATGGTGTTAAGCTTTCAGCCAAGTAATGAGGAGATTGGGTTTTTTCAGAAGCATGGGTACAAATGGTGTCGAGACAAATCTCATGCAACTGGTATTCTATCATTGTAAATGCTCAGAGGCATGGCTTCTTAAGTCTACTAATGGACTAAGATAGGGTGATCTAGGTCCTCCTTCCCTTTTTGTGATAAGTGCTATGTTGCTCTTCACTATGCTGAATAAATTGCTGACTAAGAAAGGCTTCCTTTTTAATGCATATGAAAGGACCTTTAGTATCCCACCTCTACTTTGCAAATGATATGATTTTGTTTGTTAGTGGTAAATTTGGAATAATAGAGCTAATCATGAAGACCTTGGAGCTATATGAGTCCACCTCTAAATTCTAATCAAATAATAAACAAGGCTAAATCTGCTTTGTGGTGCCTTTATTGATCTCACCAAGAAGTGTGGGAGAAATGCTAGGCTAACTGGTATGCAACATAATGAGTTGCCTTAAATTGTATCTAGGTTTCCCTCTATATGTTGGTAGGCAACAAATATCTTACTCTAGTGTTCTAATTAGCAAGATTACAGGGGAAGTTAGGGGTTGGCAATCTATGCTCATGTATCTTGGTGGTAGGGCAATCTTGATTAGGCATATGTTGTTGGCAGTGCCTGTGCACTTGCTAGCCTCTGCATCCACCAGAGCAGGTTCCTGCTTTTATGGAGAAAATTTGAATAATTTCTTTTGGGGGTCCATTGAAGGGAAAGATAAACATCATTGGGCCTCTTGAGCCAAGATATGTTATTTCAAAATGTGGAGTAAATTTCAGAAGGTTAAGGGATGTCTATAAGGTTTCCCTTGCTATGATCTGGTGGAACCTTAAAACAAAAAGGTCTTTATGGGGTGATTTTTTGAAGTCCAAATACTTCAGGTGGCCTGATTAAACAATTGGCTAGTGATGCATCCCAGAGTTGGAGGAGCCATTTGCAAGACTAGGTACGAGGTGGAGCAACATTTACACTTGTTCGTTGGTTAAGGATATATCTCATTTTGGTTTGTCAATTAGAGCATATTTGGGCGTTTGATCAATCACCCACCATATGGTATCAGGCCTGGACACATTAAATTGAATGAGGTTTGGCACATGATGAGATAGAAGAATGATCCGTCCAACATTGACAATTGCATTTGGCACAAGGATGTGCTTTTTTAAAAATGTACATGGCAAGATTCCAACTAAATAAAAACTATTTAGTTGCGGTAATAACGGGGGGTGGGGGGTGGGTGGGGGGCAAGGTGCTATTGATGTAGCAACTAATAGGTGAGGGAAACAACTAAGCTCTTATTTTGTTCAGGAGAAATGATCAATGTTGTGAGGCACACGTTTAGTTCACCTTTTGAGATTGGTCGTCACTTGTCAGAATACACACCTTATACAACTTATGTAGAAATGATGGAGTTACTGGCTTGTTAGTACAATTTCAGCCTTTATTACAAATTTCACACCTCCACTAATCATATGGGAACTGTGGAGTCGAGATATGCAAAGAAATATGGAGTTGAGACCCCTTCACTTAACATATCAATTACACTGATCTCCTTTACTCTGTCTCAGTTGACTAAGCATATATTTGAGGAACTAAATTTAGATACAAGATGGGAAAGCATAAAAAGTCTTATTGGTTCTCCTATGGAAAGACTAGAATGTACAGGTTGGTGTAGTGGGCTAAGCCACAACAACTGTTTGTTAAGGTTAATAGTGATGGTAGCTGCATTGATGGAAATTGTGGAGCAGGTGGAGTCATCAGGGACTTCAATGGGAGGTTCATCATGGCCTATACACTTTTCCTAGGAATTGGTACAAGTAATTGGGTTGAAGAGAGAGTTGTGTTGGCTGGTTTACAACATTGTGCTGATCAGGGCATACAAAAAATCATTGAGAGGCTATCTGAGAACTATTGGTGAAGGCAACAAATGAAGAATCTCAGACACCATAAAGGTTGCTAGACCTGGTGGACAAGATTAAGGAGATAATGGTGGAGAGAGGGGTCATAGTACAACATTGTTATTGGGAAGCTATTAAGGTGGCAGACAAATTAGCCTTTCTAAGCTGGATGCATAAAAAAATTTGATTTTCAAAACATATTTAGGAATGCTAAGGTTTGTAAGGGGTCTGTTGCAATAAGATAGGTTGGAGATGGTGTCATTTTGGGTGCGACAAAAGAAAGCAACAAAGATTCATTAGTTATAGGAAGGGTAAGGTTCCCGTGCCCTCTCTTTCTCATAAGTAATGTTGTTTCATTGATGATATGAATAAAGCAAAATGTTTAACTTGGAAAAAAGTTAAAAAATATATGACTTTTGGGATGATTGCCAAGTATTTTGAAAAGTTAGGTTGTGGAATTCAAGTCTTGTATTCCAAGTACTTCATGTTTCAGAAGTGCATTTTATGGCACTTCGGAAATTTAGCATCTAGAGCCCACGAGCATAATGGAGATGGAATATCGTCTTTTCATATGATCCATCCATTGCAACAAAGTTGAGCACTTAAGCTCTATTTAGCTTCCGTTGATATATAAAGATGCTCTATTCAGATGAACACCCTAAGCTAGATGTAGGCTTATAACCATGTAAGGAGGTAGTTCCTTGATTTCATTATGCAGAAGATGAGCTTTAGGGAGAAATGGAGAAAGTGGACATTTTTTGTATCTTAGTGCGTTAATTCAGTGAGGGTGAATGGTAACTCATGTTGTTTTATCCGTTTGAGGGGTTAAGGCAAAGGGATGCTATATAACCTATGCTCTTTATTTTGGTGATGAAGGCTCTGAGTAAGATGATGGATATAGTTGTTTTGGGAGGGCACCTTAAGGGGTTCAATGCTGCGGTTGGAGGTGGTGTGTTCTTAAACTATTTCTCGCATTTTGTTTGCGGATGACACCCTAGTTTTTGTGATGTAGATGGGATCAAATGGAATTTCTACTCGAAGTTTAATTTGGTTGCAATGGATGTGGGCCTTAAATTAATCTCAGAAAATTTGAGACCAATTACCGTTGGTGAGGTGGACAACATTGATTTGCTCGCTTAGGTTTTGCATTGGCGGTAGCGGCTCCTTGTACTATTTCTTTGGGTTTACCCTTAAGGGCCTTGAATAAGTACATTAATGTCGGAATTTTGTACTTTAGAGAGAAGTGGCTTGTAGCTTGACAGAATATGTATTTTTCCAAAGGCGAAAAGAATTGCTTATTAAGAACACTTTGTCGAGGCACCCTAGAGTGTGACCTAGTGGCCAGTGAAGAGGTTGAGAACCCTGAGGTCTAATGTTCAAAACTCAACGGAGATAAAAACACTAGGTGATTTTTCCCTTCTGTCCTGGCTTTGTGGACAGAGTTACCTCAGTCTGCTGGTGAGAGTTGGTAGGTATCCCGTGGAATTAGTCAAGGTGCGGAAAAACGCACTCAGACACTATGGTCATAAAAAAAAGAATACTTTATCAATCATCTTCACTTATTTTATGTCTTTGTTCCATGCCTACACCACTGTTACTGAAAAATTGAACAAACTTCATAGTATATTTCTTTTTGGGATTCGGCGAATGAGGCAAGGAGGTATTATTTGGTACAGTGAGAGATCGTGACAACTCCTAAGGGCTGGTAGTAAAACAATTGAGGGCTTTTGACGAAGTTTTGTTTGAAAATGATGGTGGACATTTGGGGTGGACTTCCGAATTTTATGGAGAGGGCTTTTAACGAAGTTCTGTTTTTGAAATAGTTGTGGAGATTTAGGGTCGAGGTCCGAATAAATATGGGATGATGGAAGGGGGTTGGAGAACTAATGATATCCACATCGGCTTTTGGGTCTGATGCGTGGAGGAATATCGTGGAGGGATAAGTGTGTTCTTATCTTAACATTTCTTTCTGTGAGGGGACATGAGAAGAATTAGTTTATGCCTTTTTGGGGAAATAAATGATGTGGACACATCTTGCTAAAATAGGAGTTTCCAAGCATTTCTAAGGTTCTTGTCAAAGAGGAAAGGACATGGAGGCGGTAGTCTAGTATATAAGGAGGAAAAAAGGGGAAGAAATATTCTGGGATTTGAGGATTAAGAGAGATTTCGCGGATTGGGAGGTGAAGGTGCATGAGGTTTTTCTTGTAAGTCCATTTGGATTTCTAAGGTGCTGAGGAAGGTGTGCTTTTTCACATGGTTAACTGTTAGGCTTGAACCTTAGGAGAAGAAAAGTAGTTTGTATTAACTGATGTTACTTGTGCAAGGAGATGAGTGAATATCTAGATCATCTTCTTCTACATTGCAGCTTGGCGCTGTTATGGAATAATGTTTAGCTGGTTGGTATGTTTTGGACAATGCCAAGATATGTGAAAGACGTGTTGTTTTGCTGGGAAGCTGGAAGATGCAGAAGGAAGTGCAGGCTATGGAATGTTGTTCCTATGGCGTTGATGTGGATCGCTTAGAGAGAGAGAGAGAACAAGAGGGGCTTTTAAGGGTTAGAATTGAGGTTTTGGCGGTTAAGAAGTGTCTCCAATCCCTTATTTATTTTGGTGCATCCATATATTTCCGGGTTGTATAGAGGATTGGGTGTGTTTTAGAGACCATATATATTTTGTAGGTTCTTTACTTTTTGGTATACTTATTGTATATGATCAATTTTGGCCTTGTGATTAATGTGAAAAAGCTCTTTGCTTCGAGAACTAAAGACATTATCCATTAGTTTACTTCTGATCACGTTTAGTTTGTGTCTTAACTCCTCCACCTTAAATTTGCTTCTCTGAGTAACCTTTACTGATAGGTAATTATGTAGCTTCAAAAGTTTGAGTGGGTACATTGATAACGTAAAAGGTTTTATAATGTAGTTTATTTCATTAACATGTAAAAAGTTTTTATATTATAGTTTGGCAGTATAGCTGAATCACCCAAAGGGTGTGCCCTAGTGATTAATGAAGTGGGTTGAAAATCATGAGGTTTCAGGGTCAACTCCTATTGGACATTAAAAGACTAGTTATTTCTTCCATTTGTCCAAACCTTGGTGGACGGAGTTACCTTGTACCTATATTTGTGAGACGTAGCAGGTACCCGTGGGCTGTGAAATTACTCGGGGTGCATAAGCTAGTCCGACACCATGGTTATTAAATAAAGTATCATTGAACCAATTATAGTAGGTTATTTTACTTTCTTTCCAGGTTTTATGGTTACCTGCAGTTGTAAACAACATGATAGCTTATGACCATCCAATATTTACGATTAGATATAGTTTTACTTTGTTTGTAGTTGTAAATGAAAGATGTTCCACTATTGGCGGGCAAAAACTATATACCCATCTGATAATATCGTCCCTTTTTCCTTCCATGTCTTTTTATGCAAGCTGTTTTGGTTCTCAGACCTGAAGGGGTGTACTAGGTTCTTCAATTTTATCTTCAGTCATCTGATTGTTTCCACCAGCATGCATGCCCAATAACTTATTACTGTGTGATAAGCTGGATGTCTTAATGTGCATAAGCTGTCATCTTGTTTTGTTCCATGAATGGTTGCATTTGCTTATTTTTTACTTTAGAAGAGAAACATCTTTTCCATTCACATAAATCTTTCCTTGACGTTATCCTGATAAGAGTGTTTTTTACAGGTTGGTTATATTGCCCTCCATATGGTGATAACATAGGTCTTATTATCCCATCAAAAGTGCCTCTAAGTGAGTCATTCAACAAGAACATCCCTCCTGGAGAAAGTTACACCCCAAAAGAAGTAATCGACAAGCAAAGAAGTTTAGGGAGAGAAGTAAGTGGTGTGGTGACAAGATTTTCTTCTGGTTCACATTTACTATTTGGTTCATCTCTTCCTCCCACCCTTGATGCTTACAAATAAGGTTAACTTGGTGATAATTGTCTTGATACTATCTGTGCTGATTTATTGGATAACTGATATCTTTCTGCACCAATTGTCTCCTTAATTATCATCTGAAGGGTCATTGCGAAATTGTTCTCTCTTCCGTCTCTTTCTTATTTCTTACTCTCTTCTAATGTTTCCCTTTTATTGCCTTTGTTTAGTCATACGTAATTAGTCACCTTTTGTTTCTGAGTTGGTTAATTCATGAGAAATTCTAACTGTTCACTATGTTTAGCTTTTTTTCTTTTTTTTTTTTATATATATTTTGGGGGCAGGAGGGAGGGGAGGTCATATGCTTTTTTGCCAACTCACTATGTTCATTGGGATTGACAGTAGTCATTTGACATATCTATTGAAAGTTAAGTAATAATCATTAAACAGAATTATCCATAAGATAAAAGAAAAACCTTTTCATCAGAAAGAAAAACCTTTCTCTGGATCCAGACCTTTCTCTGGATCCAGTAGTTTGAGTCAAGTCTTGTTAGTTCTATAGTTTTGTTCATAAAGGGAGTTGGCTGTTGTATAAGTGAAAAGTGAAAGAAAGTACTTTCAAAAGAAAGAAAGTGAAAGGAAGTTATCTGCACGTATGGGGACCTGTGCATTTTTATACAACCAAAAGATTTTGGAGGACCTTACATCTCTGAGTTTATAGGACAAGTGGATATGTGTTCACTATTGTCATTCAGGTAGATATGGCTCAAATATGGTGGCTGCTGAGACTCCTGCCTATTTATTTGTTAGTTCTGGTAGTGAAGCATTGAAGCTAGAATATTCTGTTGAAGTCTTACATAAGAATGTATGTCTACGTTTGCAGCACGTGATGTGTGGGTTAGGGGCATATCACAAGTTCAAACCCTTCCACTGGCAAAAGCATGGTATTTAAGTGGATAAGTGTAGAAGCATGCCTATTATCCACTGTTTTTATGAACTGTGTGCCACTGGTATGTGGGGATTTTTCGGTTAGAAGAAAAAAAGGAATGTGCATTCATATGAGATTTTCTCTGTGTCATCATCTCTTAATCTTGCTCACAGCTAATCTTCTTACTAGTTGGATTTTCAGTGTTTCTCGCATATATTTGATTATCAGCTAAGCTGTCTTACATGTCTGTCGCTACTAACACTCATTGCAGATAGGACTGGTGGTTGATTTGACAAACACTGACCGTTACTACCCAGAATCAGATTGGACCAGTCACGGTATTAGACATGTTAAGGTAAGAAAGAACAGTTCTATATATCCTATTCGATCTCATGGTTAATTGGCAGTTTGTATGCTATGTGTTTATCCAGATTCGATGCCCGGGACAGGACTCTGTACCTGATACTGAGTCCGTAGATAGATTTATTTCTGAGGTAATTTTCCTTTCTGCTGTCACATGCATGCCATCTATCTTTTGTCATGCTCTGCATATCTGGAAAGGGTGTGTATGTCAGTGTGATAAATACCTTTTACTTTTCCGAGATTTTCATCTTCAGAACTTATATTGATTGCAGGTTGTGCAATTGACATCTCAAGAATCTCAAGCAAGTAAGTATGTTGTTGTCCACTGCACACATGGTCACAACCGAACAGGCTATATGATTGTACATTTTCTTGTACGTAATCAGTCAGTTAGTGTTAGTGAGGTTAGTAATCATATTTATTTTACACCAAATCTTCTCTTCTTAAAATTTCAATATAATCTTGAAAATTGTGTCTTTTCTTCAGGCAATAGCAACGTTTGCCCAAGCACGCCCTCCTGGAATTTATAGACAGATGTATGTTGAAGCGTTGTATGACTTCTATTTTCAATCAAAGCCTGAGCTTCTTGTTTGTCCCGAAACTCCCGAATGGAAGAGGGACTCTGATCAAGATAATGAAGTTGTTGCTCCTTCTGTAAGTAGTTCTTTTGAGATTATGTGGTGAACACTTGCTGCATTGATATTTGAAAATTCTCATAGGTTCAACAGTGGAGCACTTAGTGCACTATTTTGAATTGATGAAAGATTGCACTTTGTCTTCAAATACTACAGGAAGTTGTTCACAGCAAAATAAGCATCACTATTTGTCTTTCACTCCATATCTGCAAGTTTTGCAGAAACATGAACTCTATTTCCCAGTTTTTTGTTTAAGGCTGTGAGAAATATGGCATGGAAGGAAGATATGAAGAATGTATGTCCTGATTATTGTCGTAATAGTACACACACGTATTCTAAACTAGGAAAGAATCAAGACTATATAATTAGGACTAAACAATATTTTCCCAGTTGATATAATTAATATTCTCAACACTTCCCCTCAAGTTGGTCCATTCCAGTTGATTACCAAGCTTGTTACAAATGTAACTAATCTGTAGACCTGTAAGGGACTGCGTGAACACAACAAACAACTTATTCTTAGAATTTATGCAATGCATATTATTTTGAATACAACAAATCAAACAATGAATAAGAAATAATCTGAACATCACTAATAGACATCAGAATTATCCTAGCATTAACTTAGAGAGAAAAGAAGAAAAGAAGAGAAAATATAAGGGGAGGAAAAAAAACTCTTGTCTCTTCACTTACCCTTTTCTTTTTTCCCCCCCGCTGAATTTTTAGCGAATTAATATTTCTCCACACTTTCGTTTCTCTTGTACCATTTTCTTCTGTCACCCCCCGCAACCTCTCTCATCTTCTCTGCCCCTTAAATCCTTCCCGTTTCAAATTGCTCACGCCTTCCCTTTATGTTATATCTGTCCTTCCGGCCTCGCTATTCCCCTTCATCCAATTCTCGTTACACCTTTTTCTCTCCCTCCGCTCCCCTATCCTGTATTCCTCACCCTCTGCCCTTCTCCTCCAAACGCACTACTTAAGGTTTAGGAGATTCTCCACAAATGAGCGTGTAGGGACATGTTAGAAAAATAGATGGATGGCTGTCTCAACTTGTATTTTAACACGAAAGGCATTCTTGAGCACAGTTCATACCTTATCATCAGTTGTCCATGGTTAAGATGGCCTCCTTTGCTACAAAAATTGGTACCTTGTGGAGAACTTCTATTCTCCAATTTCCTTCTATGACCAGTTTATTATCTGGTGGTTGGACTGGTTTATAATTTTGTAGGCAGCATTGACCTTAAAGTTGTCTTTGAAGTTACCCTGGCACCACAAAAGATCTTCACCAGCTTGAACTCCAGGAAATTAATCAAGTTCGCTGGAGAAATCAGCCACTCTTTGAACCTTCCAATCATTGAAATGTCTTCTAAAATTCAAGCTCCACCTGTCTGATGTCCACATGTCAGCTATAGTTTTTTGTTGGTGAAGGACTAGCTTGAAGATATCTAGAAAAACCAGTTCCAGGATATCAACCTCATGCTAATTATCCTTTCAAAATCTGGTTCTGTTTCCATTTGCCACTTTGGTTCTTCATTGAGTTTTCAACTCACTCCAGAGGGATCTAGTAGACCTCCATAGGCTGACTCCACATGGAGTCACATCCTTCGTCATCCATCTATCCTCTTGTTCATATTTGGCTTTAATCACTCTTCCCCACCGTATGTGGTTTTCTGTGGTGAACTTCCCAACGACTTCATCGTTAAGAGCTTTACTTTGAATCTTCAGGTTTTTGATACCCAGGCCACCCCATTTTTTTGCACAGATGATTGAGTTCCACTTGACCAAATGGTAGCCTTCCCTCACTTTATCACCATGCCATAGGAAGTTCCTCTTGATGCTATCCTACCTCTTGATGACCCAGCTGGAATGGGAAACAAGGACATCTATAAACATAAACTCCCAAATAAATGTACCTGATATGTCAATATGAGAGTAATAGATCAACCTTATTGCTAGTCATCCCCAACTCTTGAATAAATGTGCTATACTTACCTAACCACGCTCAAGAAGATTGTTTAAACAACGCCCTTCTCTGGTTCTCCCTTTCTCTTCTCTCTCTTGTCTGTCATCTATTTTTTTCGACCCCCCTCCTTGTCCCTCGCCTCCTCCTCACCCCACTTCCTCCGTGCATTCCCGCGCTAGTTAACACGTCTCTTCCCTTTCTTGTGCCTTGTTATTCTTCGTTCTTAGTCCCTCCACCTGTTGTCCATCGCGCCCCTACTTCCCATGCCTCCTCACCCTGCGCGTTCCTTGCACCCACCGTGGCACTCATCTCTTTCATCTCCCCCCCTTCCTTAACCTCGTAACACTTATTTTACTCTCTCCCCCGATTTTCATCCTTCTTTTCCCTCTTCGTTCTTTCACTCCCCCTTTCCTTTTCCCTCTTAAACTTGTTTATCGCCACCGCGTGCCGCTCTACTCGACCTTCTTTATTTTGCCCGGCCCTCGTCGACAATCCTGCTTACGTTTCGACGCCTTTCGTTTCACCAGTCATCTACGATCGTGGGTCTTAGACGCTTTAATACCCCCCCTTTTTCCACCAACGCCTATCTTTTCCAGTCCCTACCTAACTCCTCCTCCCTCTGTCACCTACAGACGTTTCTCGAACAAATTTCCCCTCCCCCGTTTTCTTATCCTTCACCCCTCTCATGGGCTTAACGTGTTTATACTGCTCATCCCCCTATTGGACTCCCTCTTCCACCTATTTTGATTCATCTGATCCCTAATCCCTTTTCACATCCTCCTTCGTCCATCACCTGCTTCCCTCTTCACTCCCATTCTCCCCTTACCATAATAGGGACCATCACAATTGCCCTATAAGACCAGTAGACTCCCCTTGAGCAACAAACTAGGTGGTCGGTTCGTATATACTTCATGTATTGCCATGGAAAAAAACAATCTCGATGTCCAACTGATAAAGAGTCCAAATGACAAACAACCAGAACAATGAAATTTTAGCCAAGAGAGAATGTGTAAATGTTATAAAAGCACACAAAATTTAAGTATAACCTTCGGCCACTTGACACGCCTAAAGTTGACCAATGTCACCGTGCAACCAACTTTATAGTAGATTTACTTGAAGTTTGAGGAATAAGTTCCCAAGTACTACTAGAGTGTAAAGCAAATATCTCCTCAATCACAGGCTTTGTCTTTATGCTGGAGGAGAGAGGGTTTCACCTGTAGACTAAGGGATACTAATAGAAGACAAAGATGAGACAAAAACATAATGATTATAGACGATAACACCTCAAACTAACATAATTGGGATTAGGATTAAGAGTGGAGCGAAAGCCTTTCTGTAGGGCAAGTATAGGAATAGGAGAAGACGAGCCTACTACAGACACAGGATCTGATTCAGTGCGTGGTTCATCTGGAACTGATGTGAAGAACTTGTGACGATGATAACTCAAGAGAGGTGGAGCTGGAAAATTGGTGGAGGAGATGAAGGAGAAGTACTCGTAGGTGGTGGTATTGATGAAGAAGGGATACTAATAGGATTCCTAGAAAATTTGTTGGATTTAGTAGAAACCTAAAGTTTGTAATAAATTATTGTAAAGCTGATGCTTTTTGAAAAAATCAAGGTTTCATTTTGTATAAACTCTTGTTATTTCCTTGAAGAAAGAAAATGCTTTATTTGATCATTCACCTTGTATCGATGATTGTATGACTTGAATTGGTTTTTCATTGTTCAGCTGATAGTACTCTTTTAGTTTGATCTGGTTAAGAATATAGTCTGCCTATTAAACAGTATGAACTATTTGCTCAACAATCAGGATTTATGTATTATGTACCTATTGTTTTCTTCCCTTTTTTTTTTTTTTTTTTGATGACAAGGGGCTTTTCTTCCCCCATCTTTATTGAAAATGCCAGAACCTCATGCAGTATTTGCTCACCAATCAGGATTTATGTATTATGTACCTATTGTTTTCTTCCCGTCTTTTTTGATGACAAGGGAAACCTGCAGTTGTTTTCCCTCATCTTTATTGAAAATGCCAGAACCTCGTTATTGCAGGGGAATCTTTCAACAACAGGTGCTGTGTCAGATGCAGATTTTAGGGGTGAATGTATCCCATTCGCTGAGGTTCAGAGAATGAGGAACTTCTGCTATCTAGTGCTTAATTTGCATGTACAGGTTCCAGTTATTAAAAAGTTCATTTTTTTGAGAATAGTAATGGTGTACTATATCCAAAAACAGTACTTAGTTACAATTTGAACTCTATAATGCTCCTATTGCAATCAAGGACATCAATGATAGAAATAGTGTCATTAGAGTAGAACTGATTATACCAAAATAAAGCAGTAAGATGAAGTTTAGCTTAGTCTTTTGCACATCATTCTCTATGCACTCATATAAGTGGCGGATCCAAGATCTTCGCGAAGGGATTCAAAGTATATATTAGTAATATGTAAAAATCACATGATGAAAAACGAGTGAGACAGAACAGGAAAATATTAATCTTAACCCCACTAAATTTAACTTATCTTATCGATGTCGAGTTTAGGTTCTATGTACTTTTACCCTGCTCCACTGAGTTTTTTTTTTACAAAAATCTTGTGCTCTTTTTTGGTTGTTGGTTTTGTAGTGTTCTACTTTATTTTTTAATTTTTGTTTTTAGAAAAACTGAATTATTGTCCTTTCAATCATATGTTACCATAAAAACCACCAAGATTTTTAAAAAAAGGGGTAAGGATTTAATTACTAGTTATAATGCATATTTAGAAGATAAATAAATGGTGTCATCATTTTTTAATTCAATTTACTAGGTTAGTGTCACACGGGCAGATTACTTCACCTAAATTGAGTGCAAGAGGTTAGCCCAATGTGCGGTAGTCAAGTCCCACTTAACTCAGCCCTTTCGATGCCTAATCTGCCCAACATTTAATGATGTTTTTCTTTCTTTCTACCTTAGATTATTTTTCGAAGCTTAACATTAAAATGCATGCACAGAAGATATACGGGCAAACCCAACTTTTATATTAATAATCAAAATAAATACAAAGGACTCACTCGCTAAGATAACAAGTCTATCCCAACTTCGACTTCGACTTAGGCACAATCACAAGTCAATTGCTGCCTTTGGCACCTTTTTAAACCCTGACACTGTCTCTAAGTGTTTGAGTGAAATTCCAGACTTAAGTATTCCCTCTTTCACTGTCCTTTTTCTGTCCCAAAACGTCCAACACCAAGGCTGTCCATTTATAGACCATGTGGCAGCCGTGTGTTTTACAATGTATTGTGTCGTGACACATGTCTAACACTTGTCAAACAATCAACCCACTAAATTAAACATCAGTTGACATCTCCAACTGATAAGAAACATTCAAATTTCGAATTTAAAAAGCTATTACAAGTTACAATGAATCCTGACACAAACGGTAACAAAAAGGTAACCGCCGCATGTGCTTGGCATGTGACCTTGGCTGGCTGGATTTCAGCCCTTTGCTGCATTTTCCCTTCATAATTTTGGCTCCAATACAATGTTTAACATTGTATAGTCATTGTCTCATCAAAGTCCACCTGTATCCATCCGCCCATTTTTCATGCATGCACACCAGCAAGGCCTGCCTTTGCCTTGGACGTGCGACTTTAAATTCACTCGTGCTATTCATTGTTTTCTTGCATATACCTGTAATTTTTCGACGAAGGGGGTTCGGGTGAATCCCTTCGCTCCACGTAGCCTTGCCCCTGCCTCATAGCACGTGGAATTTCTCTCTTATTCAAAAGTTCATTTTTCACGGCACGTCATCTCTATTTTAATTTATTTAACCATATCTTATATGAATTGGAAAGCTCTTGTTCACTGGTACTCATGGAAAATTTACATGTGTGGCATCAATTTTGATTAGAACTTTCTTCCACATATTTATCCCAAGTCCCAGATGAAACAAATTGCGTACACACTACATAAAAAATGATTATCAACGATAATTAATTAATGACAATAGCTTAATTGCCACTGAAGGTATATTTTTAGAGGCAATTAACACTCTTTGTAAATGTCCCTAGAACCTATAGTGACATTGGATGCAATCTAAGTTGCTCGGGTGCGGCCGTGTCCAATACGGGTGCAGATCTAGAGGTCGGATCCTTCATGATCTAATTTTTAAGGTTCGGGGATATGGATCCATGTATGGAAAGGGTGTGGGGATTCTCCTAAAACTAATTAAAATATTTAAAATAGAATTATAAAACCTAAACTATGAGATATTATTGGGAAAACATGAACATAATCTTGTGAGATTAAAGGAAAAGGAATGACATAGAAATTTCTATAAAAGACATTCCATTTCCTTCAATTTACTTTTGTATTGATTATAGGAATAATTAAGATTGTCCAAATTAATGTCCAAACTTTCCCCATCAATTTTTGCCAAAGTACGTAAAATCTGTTGACCCAATCGGACACGGATCCCTCATCCACAGCCACACCCATGTCTTGTCGAAACGGGTGCGGCACCAAAGTGAAAAGCACGAGCAACTTAGATGGCAAATAACTAATGCCGGTAAAGGTTTATCACTCTTTGTCAATGTGTATAACTGCATACTTGTTGCCGCTAAAAACTATTTTTGTTGTAGTGACAGTTCCTGAATGATAGTCACGTTCTTGCTTTGCACTGTCCAAATGTTATCCTGTTTGCTTTAGATGGTTGATTTGCGCTTGATTTAATGTTTATTATTATTTTTTTGTGCATGATCCTTAGGCAACGAGAAATACCCAAATTCCAGGATCACACCCGGTCTCTCTCAACAGGTTGACTATAAATTCTTCTTATTTGGATATTTTTTACATGAGACTAATTTGGATGGAACCTGTCTCTTATACATGAGTTCTACAATATTTAGGCAATATTTTACAGCAGCTTGAAATAGCCAAAAATTGTACTCCAAAAAGTTACATGACAAACTTTAGGATTTTATGACCTTTTCCTTTCTGATTGATTATCATCTTCAAGCAAAGAGCAGCCTTTTGTAGAGTGTCATTATTAAGAATTCTAAAGCATCTCTTGAAGTACAAAAATTGCATGCTGTGCAAAAGATCTGGAAAGTTTTCTCATTAACTGGAAGAGTGATCTACAGCTATCTGTAAGTGTTGGGAGGATTGGCTAGTAATTTCAGCTGCATGTGCCTATTCAAATGCATGCTTTATATAATGTTGAAGCATAGGTCAGGTTTTTTTTTTCTAATTGCACTGGGAAAGGGATATTTTGAGCACTGTTACAACAAACACCAAACCTAGTATAATGCCACAAGTGGGGTCTAGGGAGGGTGAGAAGTACGGAAACCTTACCCCACCTTTGTGGGGTAGAGAGGCATTAAAAATTATTTTTCATTTTTGGTTCTTTGTTCTCATAATATATTTAAGTGGGAAATAGCAAATGTCTCAGTGTTATAGTTTTTTTGCCTTTTGAGCATGTTAACTGTGAAATTAGGTCTTAGGCCTAACTCACCCCCAAAAGCTAGCTAGGTATTAGGCCCAACTCACACCCCAAAAGCTAGCTCAAAGGGAGGAGAATAGCCCAAACCTTATATGAGTCCACCCATCTCATTAACCACCGATGTGGGACTTTTGTTATTCTTTAACAATAACATTATTTCTTATTAAGAGATTAATGTACATTTATGTCTGAAGTAGATAATTTAAAATTTCCAGGATACTGAAAGCATAATTTTGGATCTGTGTCAAACAGTATTCACTCATCTCTTAATTTCGTTTTCTGGAACTTTGTTGCTTCTCTTCAAATTGTAGGGACAAATTGCATCTTCTTAGTCAGCAACTCTACCATGTCACTTGGAGTGCTGGGGTGCCACGATGCATGATGCTGATAGACAAGGAGGATTGTTATTTGATTGATCCACAGTTCTATTTCAGGAAGGTCCAGTTGCGATTTCCTCGCAAACATATCTATGAGGTAGTCTGTCCATAAAGGACCTCTTGTACTCCATCGTGAGGAATTCTGATTCTGCAGCTTTACGATTTCAGTCTTTTTCTGCTGTAGAAGATTTACGAGTTTCCTGTAGGGTAGAGCTGACATTACTCATTGCTGCACGTTACTTGATGGTGAATTGATTACTGAGACCGAGACTGAGACACAAGTGAAGAGGACTATTTACCTCATCTATGATATGATGGCATTTAATGAATCCTCTGTTACAGAGGTATGTCTTGGCTTACATATTTATCAGACAAAATGACTTGAATTAACTTTTTGTGATTTATATTTTGCTACCTTTTCATTCAAGGATGAGATCCAGATTTGGATGGTACTGTGACCACAATTAACATTTCCAAAATAGTGTAGAATAATAATTGCTTCTTAGGTTTAATTTGTCTTTTTTGTGAATGTCATGAGGATCATCAATCCTCAGACTTCTGCAGTCAATCATTCTAGTATGCAGATTTACTGGAGTAGTTTTATGAAATTAGATATGTATTTTCATCTTTCCCTTCATTGTGTACAGATTTGCCTTCTGTGGCGAGCTCCTTACCATTTTCTTTTGACAGTCAGCACTGACATATATTATAATTTTAATTTGAATGGGTCTTCCTGAAAAATTGCTTATTTTATGATTTCTGCATCCAAATACTTTTGCAGCTACCTTTCCATCATCGATTAAGGCTAATTGAAGAAGAGGTGATCCGTCCCCGAAACTTTGAACGTGATTTTTTATCCACGTGCGTAAATCCGTACCACCACTATGGCCTGGAATCATTTGAAGTATGTATGATCTCAATAAAGGCTCTCTAATTTCTTTAAGTTTATGATCCTTTCTGGATTGATGATTGTTTGTGGATGTCAGGTGAGGAGGAAGGATTTCTATTTGCTATCTGCAGCTTCTATGCTCATAAAAGATATAATGCCTAGTCGTCCACATTCAGCTGATGGGCTTATATTTCAGGTTCTGTGGGATCTACTTGTGTCTGTTTAATATTGACGATCAAGTTTGTCATATCAACATCATATAGATATAACTTAAAAGAAATATTGGCACAACCTTATCAGAAGTGTCCATAGTATTCCAGCTTTCTTTGTATTTAGATGTCAGTACTTTTAGAATTGTGCTTGTGAGCTCTTTAATTGGTCATTCGTCCAAGAATGAGGACAGTGGGAGACTAAGGGACATTAGGCTTGAATTTGATAGATCAAGCTCTTCATTTGGCCTGGGAAGATCTGTTTAGCAGCAGCTTTCTATTACTTTAGCTAATATAATTCAATTTAATGAACTGAATGGAGTTAGTAATAACATTGGGGATCAAGAACTTTCATTGACAGAAATTTAGCTCATTAGAACTGCTCTGTGTGTGTGTGTGTGTGTGAAATTAATTCAGATAGGGTGCTACTTAAAACAATTTATCAAGGACAGAAGCTGGAATGCAGAACTTTGACTTTTATACAAAGAAGCTGAATCTCGATTATATGAAAATTTTTAAGATAGCAAAGAAAAGAAATAGGACCGTTTGTGGTTTTGAATGGATAAAGAATAGAGAAACAAAATGAGAATCCAGATCTAAAGAAGGAATAGGAACCTGTTAAGACGCGGAGCTAAAGAAAAAGGGACAGAAATAGTAAGAGAGTGATATTTTGAAGAGAAATAGGATGGAATGATCTCTTCTGCAAATGCACTCAAGTGATTCACTCTCATAGGTCTTATTTGACAGTACTAATTTTGTCCACCAAAATTAAGTGTAATTACCCTCAATTACATGCTCCTCGCTGTAATTACCTTTACTTACATGCTTGTTGCCCCCTCTTTAGGTGTCTGTGTGTGCGTGTTTTTGGTTATAATGTAAAGTTTTTGGGACCAGCAACTCACTTTGTTATGGTCGGTACATTCCGAAGCTAATATATTATTTTGTACATCAAATTTCTTGCAACTTTGCATATTTGGATTCTGGCTCCTGATAGTTTACAATACAGGCCTGGAATGCAACTTATGCGCCCCGGGATCATGATGGGCGTTTGAAATGGAAATATCCTGGAACAAATACTGTTGATTTTCTATTTGAGGTGGTTATATTTTCTGTCATCTTTAGTTCACAATCTGTTGTATATAGTAAGTTGTATATATGCTTGAGCCTTTTTCTGTCTGCACATTAACAGTAGGAGATAACATCACGTCTTTAAAAAAAAAAGGAGATAACATCACGTAATGGTTGTAAATAACTTTAGTACCAGGGTAATCTGATTAACAAGTTGGCATTGGCAGGTGGGAGTTGATGGTAGTAGTTTACTTTATCTGCAAGAACACGGAAACAAGAAACTAATTGAGGGTTGCAGAGTGATGTTTAAAGGTCTGATTATCTTCTCTTTTTCTCCTTCCTCTGAACTCAATCTCCGAGGAGTTTCCAGTGGTAAAAAGATCTCTGCTTTTCTGTCCTTTAGCCCGTTTGTTCCAGCTGGCAGTAAGAATATGAAGATTTATCCCTTGAATTCTATTAGGAAATGCTTAGCAGATTTTGTTGCTTAGATAAATGGCTGCCACCCAAGTTTTCTTCAAACTATGTTTGGTCTGATTGGTACTTTCTCCTGCAGATGGAACTGATTTATTGTTGTACTCGGGTAGAATAATCGAGTGTTCCTGGAACTCTCATGAAGATGCTTGGAGTTTTGTGCAGATCCAAACAGACAAATCAAACCCAGATTATATTAGTGTCTACGAGGAGGTTTGTCATATAGCAACATCATCCTTCATTTACAGCTTTTCCAACTATTATTGACTTACAAAACATCTTATGGACAGGCAAAGCGCAACATAGAGGGCATTCTTACAGAGGATACCTTGTTGGATGAGATAGATAAAGTCGCAGGTTTACCTGTATACTCTGACTGGGCAAATCGTCACAGTGGAACTTTTAGAAATGTCTGGAAAAGGCAGTAAGGGATTTGCTGCTGTTTGTTCCCAATACATCTTCTCTTTTTCACCATTGAGGGTTGAGTTGAGAGACGGAGGAGGAGGTTATAGTCTGGTTAAAAATGATTGCAGGTTCTTTGTAGTTGTCATTCATCATTCAGGCTTATTTTTCTTCTCAAATTCTGATGCCAAAGTTAAAAGAGTGACAATATAGGGATTTTGTCTCTCCCCGCATCGAGGGATTGAGTTGAGAGGCAGATGGTTATAGTCTAATTAAAAATGACTGCAGGTTCTTTGCAGTCGACATTCATCATTCAGGAGTGCAAGTATTGGGCATTAAATTTTTGTTTGCTCAGTCCATCAGAACTATGGGAATGTCAAAGGCAATATCAAATATGAGATCTAGGTGGTGATTGGAAAATTTTCTAGGAAAGGTAAGCGCGAAATAGTAATATTTTCTTTTAAATTTATTTTTCAAAGTAGAGGCGTGTTGTAATTTCGTGTATCTACTGTAAGATGTGGTTAAAGGACATATGTAGGAGCTGAGATCTTAAATTGAAATATTAACTCTTGCTGTTTTCTATCCTCACAATTTGGTAGTTTAGCTTAATCCAGGTGCTATTGATAGCAAAACAGCATATGCTTTTATTTCTTGTGAAATAGAGGAATGACCAATCCTGATAATCTATATTGATTCATATGATGACATGTTTAAAAATATAGTTGTAGATTATAGGTGAGAAATTGAAGCTGCTCTTGGGCTCACTCTGGAAACAGAGTAGAGCTATGATCGATGAAATATCAGTGTTTATAAATGATTAAAAATATTTTTTTATGTATGTTAATCGTCATGTGCTCACCTTTTCATATTTTTATAGTAAAAATCTTGGTTTGCACATAATTTTTATATAATACCGTAATTTGACGGTTGTAGCAGATTATGCACTCTATTTTCATGTTTCCATGTCATGAACACTTTGTTGGTATAAGTTGCTAATGCTATGATAATTATACGTTTTTTGGGCAAAGAAGTGTGACTTATTTACCATACCAATAATCCAATACACCTAAAGAGCCTATATCTCAGGCACCTAGTTTAGGTTTCAAGGAAGATAGACCTCCAGTATACTAATTGGAAAGATGCTAATCATACGTTGTTAGTATATAGAAATTAAATAAATCTATTAATTGGGATGGTTAATGAAGCAGGTAACTCACAATCACCAAAGATTAAGATAGGAAGATGATCTTTTTATTCTTAAATAGAAGTTAATTTTTTTTTTGGGTGCGGGGTGGGGGTGGGGTGTTTGAGTCTCATAAATGAAATTGCTTTCGAGGGGAATGGCTTGTCCCACGAGATTTTTTGATACGATTCAAAACTAATAAGATTTTAAAGTAGATACTATATTTTGAAATGAACTCAAGAGAAGTATGCCTATGTTACGTACTTAGAAGTGACAAATAAGCGTGATTGAGCGGGTTAAGATAAATTAAGCTAATATATAAGCAAGTTATTGACATGTAGTTATTCGAGCTCAAATGAATTGGACTAAAATTGGTTAAAAAGACTCCACTGTCTAATTATTGCTATGTTTTAATTGATTTATTTTTTCCTATAATTTTAAGTACCTAATCTTTTAAAAAAAATTATAGCTATTTAGTTTTTTCTGAAAATATTTTGAGAAGATTTTTTTGAATGAATCAAATTTGGGCTAGATATCAAATAAAATTTGATCGATTCAAAAGTTAGATAAAATATGTTAGGCAAATGAGTAATTAGTTCAAATTAAAATAAGTTGAATAGATTTCATGACCTGTTATGCATATTAGGTTGTGTTGTTGTATCTTGTGGGCTATTTATAGTATTTACTATTGTTACTCAATGTGATGTCTACCTTTCTCATAAATGATGGCATCCCTCACATAATTGTTCATGTCCTCACCTAATATATTACGTTACCTAATATTTGACTCTTGTTTTGAAATGCATGGTTTAATATTGGAACAATTAGGTTTCCAATTTACCTAGGTGATACCTTTTGTTTCAGTCGTATGACGTTATCGATACATGAGGCTACATTATTAGTTTATTACTACTCCGGCGTTTGAAGTGAAGTTGCCTTTTCACAGGGTGGGCAAGGGCAAAAGGGGGGGGGGAAAGGGGGGGAAAGAAAAGATATGGGGGGGAAAGGGGCGAACAGGAAACGAAGGAAATGGAGCCACGGGGGGAGGGGGAAAAAAGGAAGGGAAGCAGGGACAAAGTTATCATTAAACTACATTTTTGGTCTTTTTCTTCTAACACGATTGTTGTAATGGATAAAGAAAAATTAATTTGTATAACTTACAAAACCCTATACATTTGGGGTCTAATTATATTCTATCCAGTAAGTTTCTCCAATTATAAAAATTCTAAATTTCTCAGTGTTCTCAAATATATTTCATGATCGTTCAAAACATTGTAAATGATACAGTACTTAATGGAAGTGATATTGTATCCGAAAGGGAATAGAAATGTATCCGATGAGAATAGAAATGTATCCAAGAGGATAGGAATATACCCGAGAAGAGATAAGATGTGTTCGATTGGGATAGAGATGTATTTGTAATGATAGGGATGTATTGGAAAAGAGATAGATATATGTATCTCAAAGAAAATATAGATGTATATGAGAGGAAATCTAAGAAGATTTTTTTTAATGATAATATTTTTTAGAGATTATAGTATCTTAAGTTATGTATTTATATAATTTTTCTTATTTATATCTTTGAGTGATTTCACTGCAAAGTGTTCGAACGAATCCCTTAATCCAGCTAGGCTTGAGTTGTCTTGTTGATATGTAAAACTGCAAATGATTTGTCGACATACAGCGCTTATAGATGGTATTATAATTTGATAACATCAAACAACATTTGTCTTTATATATCCAAATTCATAGAAACAACAATATGCATATCTATTACGTACATCACTTCTGCACTAGTTTAGCTCATCATCATCATCATATCATGGTCTAGTTGATACTCATCCCTAGTTGTACTCCAAACATGACGTTTAGAGCTCATCTCAAAATCATAATTAAGTGAATCAAAGTTTAAGGTTTCAATTTAAATTTTTATATGAAATAGTCACTTGTGTAATTTATATGATCCTTAATTTGGTGTCAACGAACAATTATGTTCTCTAACTTTGAATGTGCACGAGTAGACATTTAAAATATTATAAAATTGAATAAAGTAGTGCAAAAGTGTCCTACATGGCAAAGGATTGCACATATTATGATACAAAAATTGTCGAGATAGGACGTAATGTGTCTATTTGCTTTCAATTTTATACAAGTGGAAGGGCGGCGGGGGCACCGGCCAAAAGGAAGGGAGAAGGGCTAAGGAACGCGAAGGAGAATAAAGGCAGAGGGAGAGATGAGCAAGAAAGGAAAAGAAAAAGCGTAAAGAAGAAAGGAAGGTAGAAAAAGGACAAGGTATTTAAGAACACTTTTAAATTCGAATTTAATCATTTCTTCATGTTATAAAAAAAATGTTTGATGAGAATGATCTTCTCAACTCGATGTGGACAAGAATTCTGAATTCCTCTAAAGTTTGGCCAACTCTTCTATTTGTGATAAGATGTGCTCTAATAATATATTCCCTCCGTCTCATATTTTATGTCACTTTTGTACTTTGTATTTGAATAAGAAAATGATATAACTTTATTTTTTTATTCTAATTTAATGTTTTTAAAGTCAATTTTATAATAAATGATGAATACATTTTTCAAGATTTATTAACTAATCTATCAAGTGTATATATAATAGGCAAAATATAATTATACATAAATTTTATAAAATTACGAATATTGTGGTTCATCTATTTATAAAAAAGTAAGATAAAATGAGACGAAAAAAATATAATTTAACAAATTAAAGAACATTTTCTCTAATAACTTGGGGATAGCTTGGTTGGAGTTGTTAGTCAGAAGTGAATTGTTCATGCATAAAATCAGTACTATAATAGTGAACTTGTCTTTGATTTTATAGACAAAAGTATTTATTTAGTCCTCAGCTTTATATGGAGGGTTTCCTAAAAGTTTGGCAAAAAAATAATAATTGAAAATCTTAACGAAAAGAGCATAGATTAAATACAATTGAAAAATTAAAAACATCACCTAATACATCGTGAATATTAAAATTACCTCAAAAAATGGAGAGGAGGACAATATAACCTTAGCATATTTAAAACAACATGGACTATTTTTTGTAATTTTCAATTATTATTTTGAAATGTCTAACACTATTTATCTATTTTATGAAATTAATGAATAGTTTTACACTTAATTTTTAATTTATCTTTATTAAGACAGTTATAATAAATTTTTTTTTTATATTTCAAAAATACTTTACTTACTATAATAAAATTACACTTTTATTTATAACTTTTTAAAAAATTAACAAAATGAACAACTATCGACGATTGTTAAACAAAGAGATATACTATTTGAAAGCAAAAGAAATATTATAACTTACTACAATAAAAAACATATAAAATACCAAATATTTTTTTTTTTAAATGATCATCATCCACTTTAAATATTGAATCCATGTTCACTTCCTCCTCCAAATTAAAAAAAAAAGTTTAAAATTAGAAATGCCCATTTCTTAAAAAAAATACAAATAAAAAAATGTTTCCACATAAACCCATTAGTATTATCACCCTTTTCTTCTTCTTCTTCAATTCTTCTCTCTTAATTTCCCCTTCTTCTTCTTCATCAGCTGTTTTATCTTCCATTACCAAAGACCATGAAACTCTTCTCTACACTCTCTCTCTCTACCTCAATTCCCCTCCACAACTCACCAATCTCATCCTCGATTTGAGCGCCTCTTACTCATGGATCGATTGCTCCAATTCCTCTACTCATCGTTCTATTTCCTGTAATTCCCCTTTATGTTCTGCTATTGGATCTCGAGCTTGTGCTAAGTGTTTTCATTCCACTAATAACGATGATTGTTCCACTAGCCCTTGTGTTCTCTCTCCGTTAAATTCTGTTACTCATAAATCCTCTACCGGCAAAGCTATTGTTGAATCGATAGCTTTGCCGGTTACCGATGGGAGAAATCCGGGTCAAGTTAGGGTTTTTTCTGAGTTTTTGTTGTCTTGCTCGAAGAAATCTTTGCTTAAAGGACTTACCAAAGGTGTAATCGGTTTAGCCGGGTTAGGCCGGTCCAGATTCTCACTCACTACTCAGGTTCTAATCACTAACTACTTTTATTTTATTTTAATCACGCATACAAGCTGAATAATTCAGATTCATACTATATCAAAAAAAAAAAAAAAAAAATTCTATGTTTGAAGTTTAAATTTGAACATTTTAAGAAGCAGTCACCACGTTAAATTACTACTACTTGCTAAAATTTCTAATATATCACAATTTTAATATACTTCATTTTTAATTATTTATCTACTTTTTGAATTGTTGATATTTTCATTAAAAAAAAAATAATTGATATTATAAAATTGTTATTTTTTTTTCTATTAATTATAACGTTGAGTTATTAAAAAAACGTATGAAAAAAGTTTTATATTTCGCAAAGTATATAATAGATACTCCCTCCGTATTAAAGTTTTCTTAAATTTTTTGTGACATTTTTTAATTTCAACTTTTTACGTTGTCACATGTTTAAAATTATAAATTAAAAGATAATTTAATATAATTTAATTTAAAAATTATAAAATTTTATATATTTTTTAGATCTCGTATCAAATTAAATCATGTTATTCTTGTAAAAAGAAAAGCGTGATTTTTTAAAAGAAGTTATTCATTCTACTATAGAACTTTGTAATTTTAATTTACTCTTGTTTTGTCAATTTATGGCGGTGTTAATCAAGTGACACGTTTAAGGGGAGAAATTTTTTTTTTTCTTTTTTGGCTTTTATGACTTACGTTACTTCCATTGTCGAATTGTTATACTAATCAATTCAATATATATAAAAAAAATTAATTTTAAAATACATTATATCTTTTATATATATCTTCTAACACACCGACTTAAAACGTTGAATTTTATGTTATGCAGGTCAGCACTTCTCTGTCTTCTACACGTACTTTTGCGTTATGTTTATCCGGTTCACCGTCTGCTCCTGGAGTTGCTTTTTTCGGTTCAACCGGACCCTATTATTTTTTACCAGAAATTGACCTTTCAAAAACCCTTCGTTACACTCCACTCATCCCAAACCCGATTCAGTCTAATTATTTCATTAATTTGACTTCCATAAAAATTAACGGAGTTACGGTACAGTTAAACCATAATAATATCTCAGCCCTTGATCAACAAGGATTCGGTCTGACCAAGCTGAGTACTGTAACTCCATACACCACACTACACAGTAACATCTACAAACCATTTACTGAGACATTTCTAAATGAATCTACTAAGCTCAACCTCACAGTAACAAATCCTGTGGAACCATTTAAGGTTTGTTATAATGCAGATGAGGTACTTGATACGAAGGTAGGACCTACTGTTCCAACCGTTGATCTTGTGATGGACAATGATGATGTGTTTTGGAGGATATTTGGATCGAATTCAATGGTTAGGATTGCGCGAAATGGCGTTGATGTGTGGTGTTTAGGGTTTTTGGATGGTGGGATTAAGACTGAAACATCGATTATAATTGGAGGTCATCAAATGGAGAATAATTTATTGCAATTTGATTTAGAACAAGAAAAATTAGGATTTAGTTCTTCAGTTTTGGCTTATAGTACCTCATGTTCTAATTTTAATTTTACTGCTAGTTGGTAATTTGAGTTGAAAAATTCATATTTTTGATGAATTTCTTTTTTTTTTTCCAATAGTTTCTTTGTACTTTCTAATGAATCATGTTATGGTATTTGCAATATTTGTTTCCAGAATTTTATTTTAACTTTGAAAATGTTTTTTTTTTTACATTGTTTTAACTTATAAAAGATCAATGTATGAATTAATACTATATTTACAGTAAAGTATAGTAATATTAAGAACATATTCTTAATTATTTTTGCTTCGCTAAGTCTAACATCATACGCCAATATAATAAAAGTAGTGATGAGAAGATAATCGAAGGTAATATTACTGATGAATTATAAATCAAGAACAGAGTAATTGTAGATTAAGCAGAAGAAGAAGAAGAAGAAGAAGAAAAAAGAAAGTATGAAGAGGAAGAGTAATCTAATTTATTGTAGTGAAAGCTTAGTTACAACGGTGTGTAGGATGCTCTATTTATAGTGCACCTACTAACTATTAACTCTATAACTATCCTCCTAACTGATTTTTATAACTAATTTGTATACATAACATCTGAGCAATATTATAGATCATTTTAACACCAAACAAGTCCCCTCAAAACTTGGTTACGCAAAAATATTAGCGGGGATATCAAAGGCATTGCGAACTTGTTCAGGTCTTTTTAGTTAGGACGTCAACAAGTTGATCATTTGTAGATATGTACCGTGTTTTTATAAGACCTTGTTGAATCTTTTTCTGAATAAAATGACAATCTATTTCTCTGTGTTTAGTTGCTTCATGATATACTGAATTGACAACCATTTGGATAGCTGCTTTGCTATCATCGAACAATGTGACTGGTAATTAAATTTGAACTCGAAGATCTGTAATTAAAACCATAATCCAAGTTAATTTAGTCATTGTGGAAGCTCGACTTCTATATTCTGATTCAGCTGAGCTTTTGAATACAGTTGACTGTTTTTTTGATTTCCATGAAATCAATGAGTCCCAAGCTTGATAGTGAATCCCGAAATATACTTTCTAAAAAAGGTACAAGCAGCCAAATCTGCATCACAGTAAGCTGTGAGTATATTTTTCTTGTTGCTGAATAACAACATCCCTTTTATATGCTTGACTATCCTAAGTGCTGCATCCATGTGAGACTGTTTTGGTGTCTGTAGAAATTTGCTGAGTGTTTGAACATTATATGATATATCTGATTTGATTACTGTTAGATAGAGAAGTTTCCCTATAAGTCTGATATGTACCTTGATTAGCTAGTATTTCATCACTTCAACTTGTAACTTCTTTGAGATGTTGATTATATTCGGTGGTAATTAATTTTGTAGTAGTATCCGTAGGTGTATATGTTTTGCTGCAATAAGTCCAGTTTCTAATATAAGCTCAAGAACATATTTCACTATGAGTCAATTGAATATCCATTAGATTTTACAAAATCATTTTGTCTACATACCGAGTGATGATTTGACACATAATTAATTTTTTAATTTTATTTTTTAAAATCAGCCAAATTTCTAAAATTCATTTGAAATTTTAGTGTTTCTCATTTAAAAAGATTCGAATGGTTTTGGAATTTTGAATTGATTTTCTGTTAAAAAATAAAAAGGTGCCCTAAAGTCATCTCCAGCCACTCAAAGGTTGTTTTTTTCTACATATGCATCTAGGGACACCTCAACTAATCCTGTGCCAATTTGAACACTTTTATTTGTTCAAAAAATATTAGACACAAAATGATGGAATGACAACAAAAAAAGTGTAATTCACTTTCCTTGAGCGCGTTCGGGTAATTTATTTAAAAATATATTTTTTACTTTTTTTTCTTAAATTTAATATATACCCTAAGTTAAATTTAAAAAAAATAAATTAACAAAAAAGAAGAGGAACAATGTTCTTTTTTCTTTCCATTCTTATCAACCAAACCCCCACCCCATCCCTAACCATGTACCAGTGGTTATCTTCTCCCCCACCACCATTCTAATGATTTCAAAGAATCTTAGCATCATGGTTTGTTCACGACCCCCAAAACCGGGCCGACGATGGCAACCCACACTATCCTACTATGTGATCGAAACCCAAACCCATCCAATTCCCAACGTTTTTCAACCATAAATAAAACAAATATTAATGCGGGAAGACTTAAGATTAATTAATGAAATCGATTAAATAACTTATAAAAACTCAATACTATTTATTCCAAACCCGGAAGTCATCACACAAGAACATCTATCTCAAATTACTATCTAGAGATATAAGAAGCTAAAATAAGTAAAAGCTGTGGTCCAGCCGGAATCTCAAGGCAATCAAGACATGACGAGGAAGAATCCAGTCCAAGCTAGAAGAAATAGCCCCTGTGAAATTGGTTGATGAAGGGACCTGGCTAGAGTTTGGGCTGAGTTGAAGACGATGACACGTTTGCTGCACTCCCAAAAATGAACAAAGAGAGAACATACAAGTAGGGGTTAAGTTACAAAACACAAGTACTGAGTAGGTATCTCGGCCAACTCAAAATAGGAAACAGTATATATAAAAATAATATTCATAAATCAACTACATACTCAAAATGTGCAGCAATAACAAGTTCTAATTCATACTAAGCACCGCCAAGTTCACCCATGAGACTCAAGCCTCAATGCCATACCCATTTGGAAATAGGTTCATTAGATGGGTATATTACGTCTTTCAAGATTTCAATTATTGAATTATTCTTCAGTGTCGGGTACGTGGACACTCCGCCCAATATTACTAAATGTCGGTTCGTGACACCCGATTCCCTAATTATACGTGCGGTTGTGACAACGATCCCCTAATTCTAGTGTCAGTTCGTTGACACCCGATCCCCTAATTCTACGTGGTTGGTCGTGAACACCGATCCCATGTTTCTACGTGGCGATTGTTGACCACCCCGTTCAACTACTCTCATCACTTTAGTAAGCAAGCCTTCTGTATACCAAGGCAGTCATCATGCTCATTAACAGGCAGATTAGGGTTTTTTCCAAAGATTTAGGATTTTCACATAGATTTATCATGCTTATTTATCAAAATTATGTTAATCATATTCATAAAAAGCATTACAAATTAAGCAGATAGAAGGGTTACACTATACCCAAATACAGACATTCGCATTAAGAGCGTTTACTCGAATAGCAGAAACAATAAAACCGTTACCTCCAACGAAGAATCGCGATCACACAAATATCTTCCAAAGATGCGTTCCTCACACTCTATCAATCGATATCTCCCTCTCTTTGTTCTTTCGTTTTTTTTATCAAACCTCTTTCTTTTACCTAATTAGTTATAATTAAGTATAAGAGAGAATAAAATACCCCTACTTTTTTATTTTTAGGGTTGTCTTTTTTTAACCCCAAGTAAAAAAACCAAGTTAATGAATTATTAATATTAATCCATTAACTTAATAATTATAAGCATGAAAAGTCCAAAACGCCCCTTTTTAAACAACTTAAACAGAATTTTCGGACCGAGTGAGCGTACGGAACCTGTGGACGGTTCGTCAAGACTGTGAGGCCGTACTGCAGGTCTGTCACAAAGCTCAGAGACTGGTTTTAGTAAAAAGTCGTGACGGCCCGCATGCCTGCGACAGGTCCCGTACCCTTTGCCATTTCGTCGCAAAGTTAGGAGAGTCGATCTCAGTACCCAAATTTAAAATTCTAAGTGTTTTGGGACGAGGCCCCCTAGACGGTCCGTCGTTGGGGATCCGTCGACTCAGCCAGTTTTCAGCAAATAAAATTGCTATTTCAAAACGACCCAAACAGGTCGTTACAATAAGATACCAATTTACTCTGTGTCCTCGAACGATCACAAGAAGGAAAACAAGGCAAAAGGGAGTATGAATTGTAACCAGGGTGTGGGTTATTTCTTGCATATCAGCGCCTCCTTCTCCCACAAGTGGGACTCTTCCAAATGGTCGATTCTTCCATTGAACTTTGATGGATGCAATCTCCCGTTGATCGCAACTGCGAATCGAAATTGCTCTATCTAAAAATGGCAAAGGATCCTCCTATAAGTCAAATTTTCATCAGAGGAACTGAATCCAACGCATGATGTAGTTTCCCTCCCCATGTATCTTTTCAGCATAGACACATGAAATACCGATGAAACTCCTGACAAGCCTTGGAGGCAAGGCTATTCATAAGCTACCCTCCCCTACTCGCTTTTTTAAGTTACTTCAAATGGCCCCCCCCCAAATATACCTCCGGGCTTAGCCTTACCTCTTTTACCGAACGCATCACACCCTTCATGGGTTAACTTCAGCAAAACGTTCTCACCCCCATTGAAACTCCAGTCCCAAACCCTTTCTTTTTTTTGATATGCATACTCCTTTTTGCCTACTTTGAAGCCGCTAGAAGCTAGAAAGCTTTTCTTGAATAGCTTCACCTTCTCTAATGAATCCCTCAAAAGGTCAGTACCCCAAGGGTCTAACCTCAAATGCTTATTTTCAAACCAACCAATGGGAGACCTACATCTCCTTCCCATACATATGACCTCCTTGTGGAGAAGTGACACAGCGCAGAGGGGGAGTATAGAAGCGCGCAAAAGTCGGCACAGAATACAGACAGCGATCGTGTCGGAGAGCGACATAAGTAATGAGTGATAGCTAATTACATTGTATAGGTAGGCGACAAGAAGGAGAGAGTCTGGCCTCCGATGTCGGCACACACCGAATCAGCCTGTGGGTGGCCGACGTACAAACGCGAGAGAGGAGCGGCCACGATAACGGCTAGGCCGTCCCGCTAAGCAGGTATCCCAAGACCACCACATTCTATCCACACATTTGCCGAAGCCAGATCTTCCAACACCTGAATTGTTCGCTCAGGCTGCCCATCGGGTTTTGCCCCTGAGGGTGAAATGACTCATTGTTAGAGAGAGTTATAAAGGTCCAACCTAGAGTACCTAATCAGCATGCAATGTTCTCCAAAACATGGAGGTAAAATGACCGTACCTCTATCTGTATGATGGAAAAGTGGAACTCCAGGCAAAATACTGCGTTTACGAAACAATTTTTGAGAGTAGCGTCTGGTACTTCTATACATTGTAAGTTCACCTTAACCCGGGAATTGAAATGAGCAGACTTAGTTAATCTGCTACACCAATTACCTAAATTAGAATCAAACTTGCCCATGTCTTTGGAAGGACCAACCACAGAAGTCCATCAATCTCTCCCAACTTCCAGTCAGGAATGGGCATGCTCTGAAGTGTTCCCTCGGGCCCATCTGGTGTTCATACTTTACTTTGCTGACAATTTGGACATTTGGCAACAATCAACAATGTCGCGTTCATTCTACTCCACCAAAAGTGTTTGCTTTAGGTCACGGTTACATCTTGGGTTGCACCAGGATATATAGAATACCGGAAAACTATGACGCCTCTTTAAAGAATGGTGGAAATTCAAATCATCGGCACGGGGCACACATACCCTTCCTTAATTCTTCAAAGCCACATTCCTCATCCATTTATGCTTCTTTAGCCTCTCCCCCTCGCAAACAACAATATCCCGAATTCGGCCTAGTTCTAATCATAAAACTGTTTTCCCTTGATCTTGTCAAGAAAAGAAAATCTCGCCTCACACTGGCCACAAAATCCTCCCTTCTCATTATTTCTAACCTCATAAGGGTCATTAGCCAGAGTCAGAAATCCTCTCTAGCCAATGGCGTCTAGAAACTGAAGTGGGGCTAAACTACCCATGCTCCATGCTTTTCTACTTAAGGCGTCCTGCCACAAACATTAGCTTTTCCTGGTGATAACAAGATGGTAATATCGTAGTCCTCAGTAGTCCATCCATATACTCTGTCTCAAATTCAAAATCTTTCTGAGTAAAGGGACATACTGGTAGGATACGATGATCCGTATAGACTTCAACTTAACCCCATATAGATAGTGTATCAGTGATTTAATGCAAAACACTTACCGCAACCAACTCCAATGTGGGTCGGATGGATAATTCCGTCATGCACCTAATTGAATCGAAGATAAGCATAACATATTCTCTTGCAATTCGCACTTGCAAACCAAACCAGATAGGATGCATCACAATAAACAATGAGTTCTTACCCTCTACTGGCAAGGTAAGCTAGGATAGGTGCGGGGTAGCCCCGGTACGTCAGCAAGGGTCTTGAGTTTTTGAAAGATTTCCTCACACTTCAATCCGACAACACAAATGGAACATTCTTGCTTAGCAAGTTCGTCAATTGGGAATCGATAGATAGACTTTATAGAAGAGATCACTTGACAAATCGACGGTTTTAAGTCCCCGTTGGTTATAGTAGCTGGGCTACCACAAACAAAAGCTCTTTTTTCCGACAACATTAGTGAGGTTTACCCAATTTCTCACGTTTCCAGTAATTTAAGAGGATCACCATCAATCCATCCTTAGAAAACACGTGCCCCAAGAAAGATCATGAATCTAGCCAAAACTCAAACTTGGAGGGAATTTGGCTAAGCTTTTTCCCCTCAACATTTCCAACACAATTCTCAAAGGCTCCTCATGTTCTTCTTACTATTGGAGGATAGTATATCAGTATATCATCAATAAATACGAGCACAAGAGATCCAGGTATGGCTTAAAAATTCCCGCTCATCAAGCTCAGAAAAGCAGACAGGGGCATTCCGTTAGTCCAAAGGGACATAACAAGAATTCATTAATGCCCATACTGAGTTCAAAAAGCAGTCTTGTTGGGCAAATTATGCTCCCGCTTATTTTCAATTAATGATAAACCAGACCTCCAGTAATCTTAGAGAAGACACAAGCACCTTGTAAATTGATCGAAACAAATCATCAATGCAGGGAAGAGGAACCGTTTCTTAACAGTTACGTATTTAGTTGCCGGTAATCGACTATGCCACATCAGAAAGGACTCCCATTTGTCTTCTTCACAAACAAACACAGGAAGCACCCACAGGGGATTGCTCTCGGTCGATATAAAAGCCTTTCCCTAACAATTTTGAAGTTGGGCTTTTAACTCCCTTAACTCTGCTTGGAGCCATTCTATAAGGGGCGTGGTATTGGAAATGGGGCGAATAACGGTTCAAGACGATGCCGAAGTCAAGATATCTATCTGGCATTTACCAGGAGGAAGTTGCAGGAAGGAAACACATCTAAAAACTAGCGGACTATCGAAACCGACTCCAATTGAAGGCCCACTTGGGTAGTATCATCCCGGAGGTGTGCAAAGAAAAGCTAAACAAACCTTTACAACCATTCTCATTAGCCACGAGCAAAGAAAGGAGACGATACGAACCGGATTGAGAAGTTAGGTCACCATTCCCACACAAGATCTGTCCAGGCCTTGGGCTAACGTCACAGTTTTAGCATTACATCGCAAGGTTGCAAAAAATTCGAGAAAAGAAAGCCAAGTATACCCAGGAATCATGAATTACCATCGGAAATCAACCATTTATTAAGATAACCAAGTTTACATGAGTATTGCTTCCCAACAAAATCACCAGAAAGAACTATATATCTTTCATAACATCACGACCAACCACCGGAGTAGGACAAGTAGAAAAACGACAATAGGCAGGTTAAGCAATTCACAATGTTTAAAAATTAAGACTAGTAGCAAAATGAGGAATGATACATTATGCAAATGTGGAGCAGGATCAAAATAATCCCCTTTCTGAGCAAGCAATCACAAACAACCCAAAGATTTATCTGTCGATAACAACATCTGATGTCTCCGCGTCTTGACCGGCCGGGAAAGCGTAACAATGGACCTATCACCTGTCTGCCCGCTGCCCCTACCATTGTTGTGTGCGTAGTGGCTCTAGTTTGCACGTCAACCCGGTCGTTTTGGGACCCACCATTACCTCGGACCGGTTCTCCAGAATAACGGCCCTCTACCAGGACCACCTCTTACCTCAGCATTGGGGGTCTAAAACTCTGTTTGGGGACAATTCCCCATAATATGTCTAGTCTCCCACACAGCCATAACACTCCCTGGAGTCAAAGGCATAGAGCTCTCAGAGAGTGTTTGACCCGGTCTGAGGTGGACCCCCAACTACAAGTCTGTAGTGAAGACTGGAATTTGGTCGGGAACTGAGTAACCTCCTGAACCCGTCCTTAGAGTAAGACCATTAAACTCACCTCCCTTCGAAACCCTTTTTGATCGGTAGTGCCATGGTGTGAAGTCATTCTGGGCGTGTCACTCCGTCAACCTCTATTACGACGTCTACCCCACTTCTGAAAGGATTTGCCGTGTAGCCGCTACTGTAAGGCTGAATGAATGGAAATCCGCAATTTTGACCTTTACGTTGAATCCGGCAATTCTGACCTTAAAACCCTTCACAAACGGCGAAACAGTCTTGTGGAATAAAAAACATAGGTTGGGTGGCATACTGGATAATGGCGAAACTGTAGCATCATATGCAAGTAACCGACATTCCTACCTTGCTCTAGGCTCAGAAATCATTCTCTTCTTCCTACCCTCCAAAGTTCGGGGAATTATACTTCTCCATAATAAAACAAAGCTAGAGATGACGGCCCAAGCATAGGTGGTTTTGCTTCTGTTGGTTGACACTCAACACATGTGCCCGCCACCCAACCTTTTGGACGTATTCCCTTGAAATGTAAGTCACAAACTCAACACCAAATCGTTCTTACTATACCAAAATCTTGTTGTAGTGCTCATGAAAGTCAAACCAGAAGAAAATCGTAGGCATCCTCAGAGTCAGACCCCTTTGAAGACTGGAGGTTTAATTTCAAGAACTTACTGAAAAGTTATGCTGATCATTTGGTTCATTATAGGCCCTGTGAGTTTCAGACGACGGAGGAAACGTGCCCTATTTTCAAATGAGAAATCCAGGCAGGGGGGAGCCGGAGCCATAGTAGCTGCATGTTTGTACTCAGGAAAAGGACGGGAGGGTTGGTTTGTGCAGATAACACTGGAGGCATGTCTGGCCCCTTGATCGAGAACCCGCTAAGATTAAGCAAGAACCTTGGATTGATCATCGCTGGGGTAGGGAGTAGGTTGGTGTTGGGGTGGCAATAATCATTATGCAATTGGTCAGTTCTCACCATCCTAAACCATCTCTTACCACTTCATCTGTTGGTGGAGGAGTCACCGCCCTAGTACAAGATGGGCTAGGTGATCGTACCTCTTCTCTAGAGGAAGGTCCTCCAACGACCTCTTCCACGGGCCTATTGCCACTGCTCCTCTTCGAGCTACAGCCCAATGTGGCTGGCCTAAGAAAATCTGTTGGCACCGTGGTTGCTGGTGTTGGCGGCAGTGAGTCGTTGCTCTAGTTCTCCACATATTGCGAAATAGAGGGTGAATAGGTCAGATACCAGTTTGTATTCACCTAGATACCAATTGGATCCCAAGTAATGAGCACGAAAGAAAGAAGGATGGAATTTTCCTAAAGTCTTATTAGCCCCTTCAATAAAAGTAAAGGAGTCCCCTACCGTTCCTTAGACTCTACTAGACCTGTTCTTGTCTGATGTGACAACGAACCTAATGCTTTGATACAAGTTGTCACGGACCCCAAAACGGGTCGAGACTGGCAGCCCACCACATTACTCCTTACTATGTGAGCGAACCAACCCAACCAATTCCCAAAGTTTTCAAACATAAATAAAAAATATAATGAGGAAGACTTAAGACTTCATTAATGAAATCGATTAATTTTACATAACTTATAAAACTCACTACTATTTATTCCCAAAACCTGGAGGAAGTCATCACCACAAGAACAATTATCCTCAAAATTACGCATAAGAGTATCTAAGAGCTAAAATAAGTAAAAGCTAGTCCATGCCCCATCTCCAAGGCATCCAGACATTACGAGAAGATCCAGTCCAAGCTAGAAGAATAGCTCCCCTGAAATATGGCTTGATGTTGATGAAGACTGGCCTAGAGTTGCGGCTGAGTTGACACGTGGCACGGTTTCTGCACTCCACCAATGCAAAGAGAGAACATACACGTAGGGGTCTACAAAAAGCAAGTATGAGTAGGGTATCATCGGCCAACTCAAAATAGAAAACAATTATACTCAAATAATATCATAATCAACTAACAATATCAACAATTGTACAACAACAAGTTCTATAATCATTACTACCCGCAAGTTCACCCATGAGGACTCAAAGCCTCAATGCATACCCATTTGAAATTAGGTTCATTAGATTGGGTATATAAACGTCTTTCAAGAATTCATTAGTGCGTATTTCTATCTGTCGGTAAGTGAACACTCCGCCCATTATACTACGTTCGGTTAGTGACACCCGATCCCTAATTTCTACATGTCGGTTCGTGACAACCCGATCCCCTAATTCTACGTGTCAGTCGTGACACCGATCCCCTTAATTCTACGTGTCGGTTCGTGACACCCGTTCCATACTCTCATCCTTTAGTTCATTTCAAGCCCTTCTTTTATTTACAAAGGCATCATCAATCTCATTACAAGCAGGATCAGGGTTTTTCAAGAGTTAGGATTCAATATCTTCTCATGCTTATTTTATCAAAATTATGTTAATCATATGCCTACAAGTATAAAATTAAGCATATAGAAGGGTTTCAACACTACCCATAATATCATTCGCTATTAGAGTTTACTACGAATAGGCATAAACCATAAACTGCCTACCGAGAATCGCGATCAAACAAAGATATCTTCCCAAAGCTGGTTTCCTCCTTCTCTCTCCAATCGATATTCTCCATCTCTCTGTTCTTTCTGTATTCATTCAACCCTCTTTCTTTTACATTAATAGATATAATTTAAGTATAAGAGATGAATAAAATACCCTACTTTATTTTAGGGTTTGTCTTTTTTTTAACCCCCAAGTAATTGAATATTAATATTAATCCAGTAACTTAATAATTATAAGATGAAAAGTCCCCAAAACGACCCTTTTTAAAACTTACAGAATTTCTGAACCGATAGTGAGCTTACGGAACGTTGTGACCGGTCCACGTCATGACTGTACGGGCCGTTCCTCCGTTCCTGCAGGTCTATCACAACGCTCAGAGACTTGATTTAGTAAAAGTCGTGAAGGCCCGTCAGCCTGGACGGTACGTCCCTGACATTTCGTCGAAAAGTTCAGAGAGTCGATTCTCACAGTACCAAATTTCTAAATTCTATAAGTGTTTTGGGCGAGGGCCCCTGACGGTCACGTCGTGCTGTGACGGTCGCGTAGTGGGATACCGTCGAACCTCAGCTCACAAGTTTCTCACGAGAAAATAAAATCCTGGCTGCTAAAACGAGACTAAAGGTGAGTTACAAGTGGTATTCTTATTCCTCCACCTTCTAATGGTTTCAAAATATTCTTAAGCATGTTGTTAAAGTATTTTTTTTTCATTATTTTGACAAAAAAAAAAAATCTGCTAATTTACTATGTGAGAAGAAAAATTCGAACATGGAATATTAAAAATGATCGATATTAGTGATATCTCTATTTCGATCACGCCGATTGAACAAAACATCGGCCACTCCCGAATTTATTAAATATGATATTAAAATTCAACATACTTGCAATTTTTGTGGTCATGAATCTTAAAATAATTTATTTGCGTTTATTTATGTTCACAAAAATCTTAAAACGAATTAGAGAATTAACAGCGAGGGAGAATAAATTGAACAGGAGATTTGGATTTTTATTTTTGTTATCCTGTTATCAATGGTGGCTGCCTGGGGTTCACTGGGTGGGTAGTAGCGAAGAAAAGAAGAAAGGTCAAAGGGTTCGGTGGGGGATGGGGGAGGACTTCTTGTAAATATTTGTGATTAATATAAAAAAGAAACTATTTTTCATTATTTTTAAATTAAAAAAATATATGTGCTTGATAGAATTGGGCCATGTGCCAAGTGTCATAATTTTATTGTCATTTTTTTTAAGTCAATGCGCTGTGAATTACACGCAAAATATTTAAAAAAAGTTTTTTTGCGTTTTATGTCACAATGATACATATTTTTTAATATTAAAGTGTCTAATAGGTAATAGTCCTAGTTGAGGTGTCTAAGTGAATCATACGAACAACTTTAAGAGCCGCATATGACTTAAGCCAAATACTGATGTGGCTAAATCATTATTCACTACATGGACTCAATGAGTCTGCAAAACTGAATGAATTTTTTGTTAAACTCATAATTACATGGATGAACCCTTCCTCAAATGAAAATGACAAACATGAGCTACACTTTTAACGGATGAAATAGATGAGTCTTTTTTCAAAATTTGATAACATATTTGAAGATTTTTTTCTTGTTTATAATGTATGGGTTGATTCAAGATAATAAGATGTTAGTCATTTGTTCATGATATATCATCTTGGATCTTATCATAAAAACCTTTATTTTACTAATATGAAAATTTAAGTAGTTAAGTTTATGTTCTTAAGTATTTCAATTATTAGAAGAAGACAAACTTTTTCTTCCCGTTTTTTCAATTTATTTTAAAAAGCTTATACTTTTTTCCGAGAAACTTCAATACTTTTTAATTAAGAAAAATAAAAATCGTAAATTTACTACTCTCTCCGTCCACTTTTATTTTTCATGTTGCGCGTTTCAAAACTCAGTTTGACTAGTTTTCAAAGTTAAATTAGATTACATTAATTTGATATTTTAAAGAAAAAATTTAGATATTCAAAATCTATATGAGTACTATAAATTGAATATTTTTTGCATATCAATATGATGAAAAAATACATCTTAAAATGTTAGTCAAAGTTTTTAAAGTTTGACTCTAAAAAATAGAAAGCATAACAAACAATAGTGGACGGAGAGACTTAGAAAAATTGGTGCCTCAAATAATAGCTTTATTTACCAAAAAAAAATTGTAATTAGCTTCCTTAGAGCCGCCTTCAAGGCCTCATTGGTTTAACACTAGATGAAGTTTTAATCTTAATCATTCAAATCTTACTTAATATGTATGTTTGTTTTCAAGGTTTGAAATGTTGTTTAATCAAATATTAATTATTAAATGTGTTGGTGTTCTAAATTTGTAATCGTCTAAATGATTAAGATCTATAATCAAGTCTTAATATCATAAAGATCTCAATGTCTATTTAAGAATTTACAAAAAGATGATAACTCACCCCTACTTCATCTACTTTAATTTCACCTACCACTTACAACCACTATTTCAGCACAACTATAACTACCGTCAATCACCACCACCACCTATCATTCACAACCTAATCAAAATCAACACCATTAGACATCATATTCCATCCTCACCACCAACCCTTATTACATTCATATTCACCATCGACATTACCATCATTAGTCAATATTGTATATCTCTAATGAGTTGGGAACTAAAATAAGCCACAAAAATATAAAAGTAGCAAAAATAAGACACTATTTTAGTAAGTAACTAAAATAAGCTTAGTGGAAAAAAAAGTTTCACCATATTCAATTTTCTAAACGTTTTTCGTTAGGTATAACGTTTATTTCTAAAGGTAACGAAACTTTTCTTGCACTTTATGAAGTGGAACTTTGATTCCATTTCTTTAAAAAGTTACCTTTTCACCTTCACCTTCCCTTCTCCTCCCTTCCTTTTCAGGTCCCAAAAAAATCAACTTGAAGATGTCCACACAATTCACGACAGTTTCGAAAGACGCCCCCACTTGATAAGTGGAAGAAAAACTCACTTTATAAAGTGTAGAAAAAAGTTTCGGTATACTTTAAAATAAGGAAAAAGTTTAGATTATTGGATGATAGATGGAACCTTTTTCTTCCACAAGACTTATTTTAGTTACTTCTTACTAAAATAGTGACTTATTTTGGTTACTTTTATATTTTGTGGATTATTTGATTTCCAATTCGATGTCTATTCTGAATCCCCTTTGAGCGTGAATGGTGGTATTAGAGTTAGTAAGAACCGCCACCCTTTTAAATTGAGACTGTGATTTGCTTATATGATTTGACAATTCTCCATTTCAGGAGTTAGATTGGAGTGAGTAGGTCAATGTGATATAAAGGTTACATTTTATGCACTTTGTGTCAATATTGATGCAATAACATTACACAATCGCTGTTGAAGCTTGAAGCTACATACGTCTCCCTATTGCTCTAAGGAAGATTTTATTTGTCACGGAAGTATTGTTTTTGTTGTCGTAACTTAATTACTGCAAACTAGCTCTTAGCAGAGTTTTGGCTTCTGATGGAAATACGTTTACACATTGCATACCAATACTAACTCCAGCATGCGGACATGATCCCAGTTCTGTTTTGGTGCAAATATTTAGATTTTCCTACTAAACACTGATCAGCACTCTCCTCTCTTTTTCTCCTCACCACATCTAATCTCTTCTTTAATTATTGACTTTCTCATTTAGGACATCCACAAAACTAAAATGCTGAAACTAATTGGTATGTCATTTAAATTTTGCAGCAATATTACACCCTACTCTTATGGACACAACTAATGTTTGTTGAAGTAATAATAATGCCTCCATGACAAAACGAAATTGTCCAAAGTAATGAGAAACCCCAACGGTGCATCGTCAAAAGGAGCAAGGACTATGTAATTTCTGAAAATGTATACCAAATCAGTCAACACAGTAAATGAATTGATGCTGTTGATGAAACACAGTACCCAAACTCAGTCGGAAGTCTTTACAATCTCAATTTCACAGATTGAGTGATTGGTTTAAGGAGAGATTTTGTGGAATTCCCTATGCTGACCACCATCATTTCTTGTATGTTGTTGGGGTAAGTGTATAGTTTTGGAAAAATTCAAGAGAGAAATCATAGCTAGTTGCTTTTATAGAATTACATGAACAACAAACGTCAAGCAAGCGGGAGATCAATACATCTTCCAGAATCCTAACATATTATTTCTTCTGCTCCTATCGTTTGTTATTTTGAAACTTTATTTTTCATAAGGACTCATATTTCCATACAACTTTTGACCCCAGGGATTTCATCTTTGACTATAGCATTGGTATTGAAATCCAACCGTTTACATAGAAAGGTCTTTGTATAAATAATAAAATAGTTTTGAATGGAATTTCTGTACTTTTATACTCATCCGTTATTAAGTTAAAGCCCACAATCTTTTTTTTAATCAAAGAAATTCGCATAAGCTTTCAGCCCATATTTTATATCAAAATAATGTTTAGAGAAAATAGCCCAAATCGCTCACAAACCCTAATCTATTTTTCTGAACCGCAAGAACTCATCCTATCTCGCAGCAATTTTCAACGAATGACAGAGATCCCCATTCCGTTTTGGTCAGGCGCTATCCCCCTGTCTCCTTCATCATCATCTCTCTTTTTTTAATTTCGACAGCACGAATGCAAAACTAGTTTTTTGAAATCTCTTATGAATTCAGCCCAAAGTTGCCTATCAGAAGATATAAAACAGGTCTGCAATTCATTTTTGTGGATGCCTTTGCCCCGCACATTGAAACCACTGTTTTATGTCTTGGTCTGAAGAAAGTTTTGAGGAGGAACTTCATGTAGGCGTGGAAATCAATCTCTCGTTCAACGCCCCGCCCAACAGGTGACATAAACTTTAATACTTTTATCTTAAGAAAATATAAGACTTGCTATTAATGTTTTCTTACTTAGACTTATAAGTTACAACTAGGTGTCGGCCAAAAGTTAGGCCATTATTATTAAAGTCAATTTTATCGTCTTTGGTCGGCCACAGAGCACAGTACCATATGTAAAAGAGATTGTTTCGGCCATGAATAGAAATGGTCCGAGCTGCAGTACTTTCATTGTATTAAAAGTAGCTTTTATTTCATCGTCTTGTGGTCGCCAAAAATATAAGGCCAAGTGTAAAAGTATATTGTTGGTCATTTCCTATTGCCAAGTTTGTAAAATGGTTGTATAATAAGAGCTTCTCCTCAGTAATATACATACTACTTCCTAATCACTCTCCTCTTCCTCCTCTTCTTTATTACTTCTAAAAAGTCCGCTTGGTATCAGAGCTAGTTAACAAATTAAGCGATGGAAAACAATGAATCAAAGAATCTACAAAACAGGTATACTCATTTAATATCATGAGTATCTAATAATTTATTCCTGATAATCTCTTGTTAATTATAATTATTTATCATGTGTTATAATGTTATAATAAACCATCTTTAGAAAGTTTGCTAACAGACATATTCTGCAAATAGGTATGCCCAGACTATGCATCTTAAGGTTTGAAACCGATAGGCAAGAAGTCGTTTAGGGGAGTAAACAGAGTTGAGCGGCTGTTAGGGTACTGATCAAAGAAAAAACTGTAGTAGTACCAGACGAGATGATTATTAACTATTATATTACTAATAAATAAGTTAATTTTATTAAGAAGGTTGGAAGGAATAAAATTTTAGTGAAAATGAAAATGATTAAAATGAAAACTCCTACCTTACTGGATGATGATGGTTAATTATATAAGAATTAGTACTCGATATAATGAAAAATCTGAAGTACTGATATAAGAAAAGAGTAATTTATCTAAATTATTTACATACGAGTAATAGAAGCACAACTCAATGTTGGCTGAATTAAGTTCTACAAGTGATTTTTATGATAAGAAATTTGACATAGACGTCTCTGATATCTAGAATATGAGAGATCAATAATAACTTATATGTACCGCAATATGAAAGTAACTAAAGATAAACATATGATCTAGAAGAAAAATTATTAGTTGAAAAGTTGTATATGTCCTAAAACCCGAGAAAAGTGAAATATCTAGAATATGATTTGCCACAACGCAAATGAAATACAGACGATTAGATCTACTTAAAAAAGAATATTATGAAAAAAATTTTAAATTAAAAAAAAAGTAATTGAAATACAATACAAGACATCAAGTAAGGAACTAAAATACCAAAAACCAAAGATCTCACTGCCCCTCCCACTCTCCACACACACTATCTGTCACCCGTATCACACCCTTTAACTACAAGATGACCGTACCCAGACTCACTACAACTAAGTATGCTGCAGACAAATCATTTGATGAAAAAATAATTTCAAAAACAAATATAAATATGTTTATTTTTGAAAAAACCGATATGAACAAAGAAATATTAATCAAAAACTGATAGACAAAATAGATGAAAAAAACATAGAACTACAACATAGGAAAGAAAGGTTAAAAGAAAATATGTTGGCAGAAGTATGTAAAAATCAATATTGCACAAAGAACGTTATATTTATGTTAGAATACAAATATATTGCCTTGAATATAGGTTACAACACACATAATAATCATACATTATAATCATACAGAGAGTTGCAGTGACTAAAAGACATATGAAAACCAAGACGATTAACAATAAAATAATATTTCAAATTTTAGGGACTAAGATATACCAAAAAAAATAGGAAATAACTTATATTAATGTTAGAAAAAGAAACCAGAAAAATTAGAAGATAGGTTCTTAACGATATGATAAGACTAACAAATAAAATGAAGAATAGAAGAACTCAAAAGAAATTGGAAAATAAAAATCAACAAAGCAAGAAGTACAACATCTAGAGAAATAAAAAATACAAGAATAAAGTAATTGAGAAAGAATTAGCTTAAGTTAAATTATTATTGAAACTAACAAAAAGGAAACATATAGAAAAAGAGTAAGATCTCGATCACTAATAAATAAATGAGATGAAACAAAAATAAAAATGAAAATCTTGAATAAATTAAATATACGAAAATGAATCGTATTCAATAATGACAAAACTCAGATAAGTGATATACGTGAAACACTACAAAGAAACTTTTAGAACATCATAACCGAAAAAAATTAGAAATAAACATAGAGATATGAATCGCATGCCCATCAGGAGTTAAAACCACGGATACCATCCCATAACTAGTCCTAAATGGACACACCAACTATATGATACAGAAAATTATGAACAATCAATAGGACAAACGCAATATGGCATACAGATTAAATAACAAATAGACACCTAACCAATCACGAACAATATAATTGTTTTTAGATTTGATTGTGTTTACAGATATTAACTCCTGCAATATTACTAAGGATAGGGAAATACATCTAAACACTAATTGATAATAAATACAACTAGAGAGACCCAAGAATATATAGAAAAACATTTGTAGAACAACAAATTATGGATAGAAATCTACCCTCAGAAATGTAGAACCAACTTAGAAGTGATAAAAAATAGATGGATCTCCATTCAACAACAAATTAGATATACTAGATAAATATGAATTAGCAAGAAGAAATATGCTAACTATGGAAAATAAAGATAATCAAAGAATCTACAAAAGCAGGTATACTCAGTAAGATCATGAGTAGCTAAATTAATTTATTCCTGGTAATCGCTTGTAATTATAATTATTTTCATGGTTTGTAATTAATATGTCCCTTTACTTTATTTTGGCCGACACAACTTTTTTATATATGGCGCCTGATCTTGGCCGAAACAAGTCGATAAAATACTGTAATAAGATGGCCCTTTACTTTGGCCGACCAACTTTTTACACTTACACATACTATTTTATATTATCTCATACTAGAAGGTGACGATGAGAAACACCTAAAAATCCAAACAAAGATATATACATCTGCATGGAGCTCAGCTACCGCAGGGAATACATCTACAGCAGGACCATCTACCAAAAAGGGGAAACTAAGGTAAATTACAATACAACATGAATAAATTTTCTGTCCCAATCTTTATGTTCCAATTTGCTTGTATAAATGGGGCCCTATTCATTATCTATAAAATCTCCTCTTTGCCCGAATTTAAATCATACAACTTGGTGACCTCAATTGTTGCTGAAAATTCAATCTTGTTATATGAATTTCACGTACTTTCATCATGCGATCCGAATTTTGGTGTGAATCAAACTGATTGGTCTTTGGTAGTCCACTTGGTGTAATTCCATATGTCTCATAGCGGCATTAATATTCTCCTTTTGATACCAGGAGTAGATGAATATACTGATTATGTTTTGAGTTTAACGATCATTGTCTTGCTTCTATGGTATACCCTTGTGTTGTCTTTATGGCTAGTATGGCAACCTGATCAATAAATTCAGGATTCGATTAGTCTAGACTCTTCTTTCTTTTGTATCAAAAGGTTAGAATATTACTGTCACTTAGACCCTAATTGTGTCAATAAACAGTGGACTGTTTTAAGGAATAGTATAGCTGAAATTTGCGAATCAGTTGGACTATTGAAGGATCATATAGCTGAGGTATTGTCTAATCGTTTTGGATTCACAGCATAAAAGAATCATGCCTTTGAGGATTAAACAGTTGGAATTATCAACGCTATGCCGCTTTGAACTGTATATCAAATATACACAGCCACAGACTTGATCATCAATGAGGTATGGTGATAACAAGCTGATGAGGTCGTCAGATACAACACATTGCAAGGGGAATATGGACTGAGAGATTTAAACAACAGAATGAATTGGACAATACTAGATATGGATAAGTATGCATTCAATTATTCCAATGCTTACTAATTCTTTCGTGGATGATTGTTGTTTAGTTTTCCTTAATTCCCATACTAATAAGTGGATGCAAAAACTTTTTGCTAGTATATTATTTGTGTATGTTTTAGTTGAATATAATAGCTGAGAGTTTCTTGAATATTATTTGTGTATATTTTAGCTTTGCTTAAATGAAAAAGATATACATTCATTGCAATGTTGTCATTGGCAGCTTGTTTTATAATTGTGCATCTTATACCACACAGAGGTGCTCCAGTACCAAAATCAACATTTCTGAGAGATGTATCTTTTGATTCTTGACATTTTCCAGAATGGATGTTTTCGTAGCGAGTTTTAACTTCACGCCTTTCTGGATTTCCATGTTGTATTTCTTTTCTCTTTTTCTCTCAAACATGCTGCATAAGCTGCTTTTCTTGGCAATGAAACTGAAAAACTTGCGTTACTTGGATTCAAGTCCCAAATAATTGAGGATATATCAAGAGTTCTCTGTCTCTTGGAATTATTCTGTTCATTTCGGTCAGTGGACTAGAATAAAATGTGGCCTGAGACATGGATGAGTCATCCTTGTAATCTCAAAAGACTGAGGCTGGAAGGTACAATCTCAGATCATCTTGGAACCCTCTATTTGCAAAAAATTCTTCCATAAAAAAATCTCAACAACTCAGCATGCTTCAAGGCTTCCAAACCTGAACTTTGAGTTTCAACTATCGTAACAGTGAAAGTCCAGTTATCTACACATTAGTTAACCTCGACAAAGCCTTTCGTGACACAACACTCTTCGGGGAAAATCGCTAACCAAGTTTGTTTCTTTAACAAAGTTTAGTGAAACTGTATCTCAAAATAACAACCTGACAGGACACTTTCCAGATTCTATTGGAATCCTTACCTCTTTATAAGAGTTTGTAATTTACATACAACATCTAAGGGACAAGTGCCACCCTTCTTTACTCGATTGACCAAGTCAGGCTCTTGGATTGTAAGTAAATAGCTAATCTTGGGAGTTGCCCGTCCTCCGTTGTACGATTTTTCATCCCTAGTAATCTCCACCTAGGCAACTACTTCCTAATTTCCAAATACTTACTTTGGTGAAAATGTCAATTCATTGGTTCCAAACCTCTCTTTGGCCATGCTTCAAATGGCTAACTTGATATTCCTAGAAACATTTCCTCGAATATACCCGAAAAGGGTTTGGGGTACTTGCCGATTTGTTGTGGCTCACGTTTGGAGTACCAACATTGATACGGTAAACATGATGACCTTGACTTTGTCAATTCTCTTACCATCCTACCAGCAGTCTACAAATGCTCCTTTTGAGACAACCAGTTTGTAGGTACATTGCTCTTCCAACGTCAACCTTTCTATCAGTACGTGCCTACTCTATTACGAATGACAGAATTATGGAAAAAGCTGTTACTTCCTGGAATATTTTCAAAAATTGAGTACAGATGGTTATCAATCTGAACTCCGATCTTTGTGGTGGTATTCAAGAGCTGCATTTATGAACTTGTGTTTAAGCTATGCAAGCTCCAGGTCATGTTGCTAGGTTAACAAAAGCTGTGATATGAAATTTTATTCTAACAATAAGTGATTATTACTTAGCTAATTTTCTTTTGCAGAAATACTATGGTTAGTAAGGTCTCTCTTTTAGGAGATGTACTTTTGGATTCTCATGATTGGTGAGATTCACTGAAAAAACACCCACAAACACTTTTTCCAAGCACTGAGTCCCCACTACTTTCTCAAAAGTTAAGGATATCGGCAAAACACTGGTCCATGAGTAAAGGCAACCAACGCAAAGAATACTTGGGACAGTATCAATAAAGAAGAGATGGCATGCTTGTTAGTCATACTTGAGATTGGATTTTCATGTTCAGCTGAATCCCAAGAGCAGATTGACCTTGACACAATTTGCACAGTAAGTCGACACTAACTAGAGGAAAGATTTCGACAAAAGGGAGATTGAGGCTACAGTTACCATAGAAGGCGGAGCGGGAGCATGTGATTTGATCTAAAATGGTTTGAATTCGTGTCTACTTGGTAAATGCTTAACGCCTCTATGTAAAACTTGAAATGCCTGTATTGTTTTCAGCATGCAGAAGAACTAAGGTGATGTCAGATTTCTTGTTACTTAATGGATTTTAGTCTAGAGAACATCAAATGATTCGTTCTTAATGTCTACATCGATAATAGTTTTCATTCATGAAGTAAAGAATCAAACGTTTTTTTAGGATCATAATCAAATCAATGTCATTTAAGAATATTCCTAAAAGGTTGTGTTCTCGACACAGGTTAGGTATTCTTTTCCCAATGTTTGGAGCCTCATGATCCATACTGAAAAATGCCGTCAGTTGCCCCACAAATAAATTTTTATAGCCACATAAAAAATCATATGGTAACCCCGGAAACGAAACTTCAAACAAGTTAGGCATATCAAGTGGTTGAACATCCTCTACCATTAATCGTAGTAGGTCGATTGACGTTTTTGGTGGGTTATCCGAGACCACTGTTGATCTTTGCATTGCTGCCCTTAATCTTACTTGTCGTATTGGCCTTTTCCTTTATTTGAATATCAATGCCACCTGCTCGCCTGACATTGTTTACCTTCATCTTGTCCATTCCTCACCAATTTCCTTTCCCTTATTTCCTTGGTCCTCACGTTGCACTATGGAATCAGGTCTGGTAGAATTGTGCCATCTTATCTTAGTGCACATTCCGTCGGCCAATTATCCTGCTGTTTTTTGGTTTCGTTGGCTATGGCAAGTACAAGGTTAAGCATGCTTTCAAACCTTGTCTAGCTGCCATTTAGCTGAGTGAACTTGATGCAGGGGTCTAACAAGAAGAGACTTAGTCTTTAAGAAGGGATGTAATAGAATATTAATTGCGGGATAACCGATTTTCCATTACATATAAATAAAATAATTATCGTCAAACGTAGGGTTCTAAACTTATCAGTTTTAGCTTTAAACTTAAAAATCTGAAAAATTCTATCAAACTTTTAAGGGGATCATAAAGGCAGGATTAAATGGTCATGGTGACAATGCTCCAAAAAGGTTGTGATTTTCCTTCTGGATTCCACAAGCCAGATCGCTTTGATGAAAGCGAGTGAAATTTGTAGAACAAGTTGGAATTTTCAACCAGGTTACTTATGGTTACCAATTTGTATTGATCTACATTAGGGTAATCAACCACTAGGCCTTTTTTTTTACTAACTCATTTCTAGGAGCATTTGGATATGGAATCAATTGACGATCTCCAGTTAAGGGGTTGAAAACATACTAACACCTAATTTTCTCAAACTCAAAGAGAATCAAACCATTACATGAGCCCATAATTTCTATGTCAAAACATAATGTCGTCCAGATTGAGTGATAGGATTAAAGAAGATTTTTGGGAATTTTCTGATTAATCTCCCATCATGTACTAAATATATGAGTTGCATATAAGTGACTTTTTGGCGTTGGAATAATGTTTTGGAAATTTCAGGATGAGATATCCTTCCATTGAAATTCTTGGAAATTTCAAGATGAAATATCCTACCTTTGTTGTTCAATGTATACTTCTATCGAAGAATTTCAATGGTAGGATATCTCATCCTAAATTTTCCAAAGTATTGTTCCAATGCCCAAAAAGTCACTTTTACACAACTCATCTATTTAGTACGTGATGGGAGATTAATCAGACAATTCCAAAAATCTCCTTTAACCCTCTCACTCAATCAGTGACGACGTTATGCTTTTTGGCGTAGAGATTTTAGGCTCATGTAATGGTTTGATTCTCTTTTGAGTTTGAGAGAATTAGGTGCTACTGTGTTTTCAATCCCTTAACTGGAGAATGTCCATTGATTCCATATATGAATGCTCCAAGAAACGAGTTAGAAAAAACAGGCCTAGTGGATGATTACCCTAATGCAAATCAATACAAATTGGTAACCATAAGTAATTTGGTTGATAATTTCTACTAATTCTACAAATTTCACGTACTTTCATAAGAGCGATCTAATTTATGGCCTGAAATCCAACTGATTGGGGATACTTTCAACTATTTGGTCTTTGATAGTCCACATATTAATTGGTGTAATTTTTTTTATATATATTTTCACATAAGTGACAGTACTGTTCTACCTTTTGATACAAAGAGAATAGATGATATATTGATTTACTGTTTTGAGTTTGTTGATCATTGTGTTTGCCTCCATGGTGAATTTTTAATGGTCGTTATATATGGATAATGATGGCGCATGAAGATCAACAAATTCAGGATGGTCAATTAGTATAACTTCTTCTTTCTTTGTATCAAATGCTAGAACACTACTATCACTTATGAGTCAATAATTGCACCAATAAACAGGTGGACTAAAGGACATAGATTTGAAAGTATTGCTTATTAGTTGGATTTCACGTCATAAAAAGGATCATGTTGTAGAGTATATTATAAAGAAAATATTAGGTGGATCAAGCAGTCAGAATCAATCTTGAAGAAAGTTGCTAACAAAATATGTTTTTGTCAATGTCATTGGAAGCTTGTCATATAATTGTGCATTTCATACCACACTGTGGTGCTCCAATACCAAAATCAACATTTCTGAGAGGTATCATCTTTTGGTTCTTGTTATTTCTGTGTTTCTTGTGTTTATCTTCTCATTTTCTCTCCAACATGCTGCATCAGCTGCGTTTTTGGCAATAAAATGGACAAACTTTCCTTACTTGGATTCAAGTCCCAAATAACTGATGATCTATCAGGAGTTTTCGTCTCTTGGCCATTTGAATCTCAAAGGGCTGAGGCTGGCAGGTAGAATCTCAGGTCATCTTGGAAACCTCTCTTTGCAGAAAATGCCTTCCTCAACAACTAAGCAGGTTGTCAAGGCTTCAAACATGAATTTGAGTTTCAACTATCTAACAGGGGAAATTCCAGTTAATCTATTGCATTGAGTTAAGCTCAAAAGCCTTGTCCTGGAACACAACACTCTTGTGGGACAAATTCCTTACCAAATTGGACCTTTAACGAAGTTAGTGAAGCTGCATGTCAAAAATAACAACCAGACAGGACTCTTTCCAGGTTCTATTGGAAATCTTACATCTTTAGAGGAGTTATCGTACAACAATCTAGAGGGACAAGTGCCATCTTCTTTAGCTCGATTGACAAAGTTGAGGCTTCCTGGATTGTCAGTAAATAGCTTATCCGGGGAGTTCCCTCCTCCGTTGTACAATTTTTCATCCCTGGAACTACTAAAGCAATACAAATTTTTGCAATATATGCTTACACAAATTGTGTTTTGTTAGTTATGGGAGGATTGTCAAGTTCAGGAGACTAAAGGATCCATCCGGAATCCGCACTGATGTGACTAAAGAAGACCAAGAAAGGGAATTTTATTCAGTTAGTAAGCCCAGCCCTGATTAAGAAAAAGATAAGTTCATATATTCTAATCCATATTATAAAGAAAGATTAGTGGATCAAAAACCAAAGTCGAATCAATCTCATCTAACAACATATTTTTTTGCTGATATGCTATAGCCTCCTGCAGCGCTTGCTTTTCTTTGGCATGAAACTGATAAACTTGACGTACTTTGGATTCAGTCCCTATAACTGAGGATCTATCAAAGTTTCGTCCTGTCTCTTGGAATTAATTCTGTTCTTTCTTTCTGTGTGGCCTGAGACACACGGAAGAGTCCATTCGTTAATCTCAAAGGGCATAGGCTGGCAGGTACATCTCAAGTCATTTAAGAACGCCATCTCTTTGCAGAAATGCTTGTCCATAAAAAAAAATTCCTCACCTCAGCATTTGTCCAAGGCTTCAAACTTGAATTTGAGTTCCAACTATCACATGAAATTCATTCCATTAATCTATCACATTGTGTTAACCTCAAGATCCTTGTCCTGGAACACAATGCTCTTTTGGGGATAATTCCTTAACCATTTGGTACTTTAATGAAGTTATGAACTGTTCTCAGAAAATAACAACCTGACAGGATACTTGCCAGGTTTGGAATCTTTTCTTCTATAGAAGAGTTGTATTCATTGTACAACAATCTAGAGGGAAAGTCCCAACTTCTTCAGCTCGATGATCAAGTTGAGGCTTCTTGGATTGTCTCCATGATACAATTTGTTATCCCTGGTAATCTAAGATCCGACTTAGGCAACTACTTCCCTAATTTCCAAATACATTACTTGGTGAAATGTCAATTCATTTGTTCCATACCGTCCTTTTTGCACACAAGCTTCAAAATTGCGATAGCTTGATTTTTTGTAAACGATTCACTTGATATATCCAAGGGTTTTGGTCAGACTTGCGAAATTTATGTGTGGCTCACTTTGGAGTAAACCAACTTGATACGGGAAGCATGATACCTACTATTTGAATTCTCTTACCACCTGCCACCAGTCTAACACAGGCTGCTTCCATTTGGTAGTTGTATGTATATTACCTCATTTCCAGTCACCTTCCTGCCAGTTACCAGGCCACTCTACTATGGAAACAGAATTAGTGGAAGCATACCCGAGGGTACATATTCTTTATTTGGGGACTAAACTGATGAGAGTAACATACCTTCAACATTTGAAAATTATAGCCACTGCTAAACATTGGTTTATTTCTGAAACGTGTAACAAAACTATACACACACCACAATACTTTTTTTTCTCTTCTCATCCGTCCACATAAAATATTCTCTTTAACGTCTTTGATTTTCATTACCTGGGTATATTTGTACTGGAGGCATCTGACTTGATTTTTCTCAGCAATGTATTCGGGATGATTCAACGAACTCTTGCCATGTTGGCCTTGGGGAGATTTATTGGAAGGAAACTCCCTCCAAGTGACCTTCCCCAATTTAGAAGATCTGCCGATCTCCAATTCTTGGATCCTTCGCAACAAATCTATCATCAGGGGCCCATTCCTCACCTCATTGCAAGTCTTACTTCCTTACTCTACGTGAACTTATGATTCACCTCTCGATGATGAAGTTCCTGTCACCGGAGTATTTTCAAATTTGGTGCCTATGTATTTAATCGGAACTCCGACTTTGTGAGGGGATTCAAAAGCTGCATTTCCAATCTTTGTGTTTATCAAAAGACGCGGAAGACCATACTCCCTCAATCATGATACCTTCAAGAGAATGAATATCAGATATGGGCATATGCATTACTTCTTAATCCATGTGATATAAACCACAAACATGCTTCTTGATGAAAATCTCGCACCAACTCATAATGGGGTGATTTTGGTTTTGGGTGGACTCATTGTTGATGAAATCCTCCAACTCAGTTTAGCTATGCATTTCCAGATAATTTTCTAGGTCACAAAGCTGTGATATGAACATTTCTTCTAACAATAGTGGCTTATCTTAGCTATTGTTAATGGAAGATTTGCAAATAGCTTCCTCTGGTTGGAGAAAATCTGTCATTTATAGGATTTCATCTCTGAAATAATGTAGGTTTTTATTAAAATTCATATGGAACCATGCGTCTTATAATATTACTAAGAGAAGAGACTATATGTCTTAGGGAAGAGGTAATAGAATTTATCTTTATCCTCCGGGATAACCATTTTTCCTTACATAAAAATAATTATCATCAAAACAAAGGGTTCTCAACATATGAATTTTACTTTTAACTTATAAATTTGAAAGTTCTATAGGAATCATAGCAGGATTAAAATGTCAAGGTGACAAAAGTTCCTTAAAATTGCGTGCACTTTAGGGTTAGTGAAACACTGTTGATCCTCCTCCTATAGGGTGGTGGGGATGGAAAAGGAAAGAGTCGTTTTTAACTACTCCTCACCTTCTCTGTGTCATTTAGAAAAAGATTTAGAAGCTAATCCTTACGTCTCATTAAAACTTGCAAGAACTCAAGATATAAATAATTGAACTTCAACTAACTGGTACCTTCGATATAAATTCTCCTGCCCGACATCAACTTGCAACAAAATATGAAAGATGAGCAAACTGTGATAAATAATGACTATATCCTCTTCTTCTCACTTTGTATCACCTGAGCCAATAAAAGTATCACACCAATATGCAGCGATTACAAAAGGATAAAAATATAAATCAGTTTCTAAGTTGGATTTCATCTCGCTGGTGATGAAATCACTATCCAGCTAAGTAAATCTTGAAGTTTTGTTTCACTCAACCTAACTGGTACCTCTTCGCAAATAAATCTTCTCATGTCATCCAACCTTTTTGCCAATAGACCTTTGGATAGCAATGGTTACAACATTTTTTTTAATTTGGAGGGAGTCGTATGGACACAAGTCTGTCGGATGAAGCAATACATGGGGATATCAACTTTTGTCCACTACTGCACATTTTTGTACTCTTATGTTTGGTAATCATACTCGTATAGATTGTTATACTTGTCAATGATAGATCAAATGTTTTGACCAGAAAAGACACTTTTTTGTGTCCGAGCCAAACTGGAAAGCCGATAAAATCGCCATCCGAACTTAAAACAAAGTTGTTCAAGTGTGGGAAACCCCCCACGGCTTCTTACTATGTCACAACTCCCAATGACTGTGCTTTCTGAAAATTCATACCCAGGGTAAGTACACTTGCGCCCCTCCCTACCCTATACATTACCACATCATTTCCTACTAAGTCAAAAATTGTTCCCATAGCTAATATCTAATATCAATAACGTTTTGGACTGTCGCATGAGTACAACCTCTTCATTTCTTGTATCAAGGTCTAGACACTAACTACCTCACTTCTAAGAAATACAAAGAACTGTGCAATGACAGTGTAACTCCGTAGGTAAGGATATGAAGTATTTGTGGTTCCGAGTTGGGGATGTCACGCCACAATTAGATTCGCTCTGATAAAAGCAAGTGAAATTTTGTAGAACAATTGGAATTTTCCACAAGGTTAATTATGGATACCAATTTGTATTTATTTGAGTAAGGTAATCAACCACTATGCCTCTTTTTTAACTCATGGTCTATGGGAGAATTCGGATATGACATTTGATGCTCTCCAGTTTAGGGGATTGAATACGCATAACACCTAATTCTCTCAAACTCTAGGAGAAGCAAACCATCCACATGAGTACAATCTCTACGCCATAACATAGTGTTGTCACATAGGAGTGGTAGGGTTTAGGGGGAGATTTTGGGAATTCTCTAAATCTCCCATCATGAATTACAAATAGATGATTGTGAAGAAGTGACTTTTGACGGTGGAAATAAAGTTTTTTGAAAATCTGGATGAGATACAATCCCTTTAAATTTCTTGTTAGAATTTTACAATTGAAAACAAACCTCAAGGCAAGAGCAAGATAAGTCTCCATCACCACGCATTCACATTTCATACTACTGTTATAGACGGATTGTGTCCTCTGCTTTGTAGCCGTTTTCTCATGCTTTAGTTCTTCTATTCCCTTTTTCGAGTCTATTACGAAAGACAATAAAATGGTTTTAAAACCCTAAAACAATGTTGTTAATGTATAACACTTTATTAATAGGAAATCTCCCGAAGCGATTCGACGTATAGTCTGAACAATCATGAAACTAATATCTCTGTGGACTTATAATATTCATTCACATTAAGAAAACAAAATGATATTATATCCATCTTAAGAGTAATAAGTGTGTTTACTCAATTTGTGAATTTGGTTTATTGTTATGGATAATGACACTTTAAGTCCATATAGCAAACTCTTAGTTCATTCTCCCCCAAAATTTGGAACTCCAACACTTGCCTTCACACACACCCAAGCCCAGCCCAAGCCAGTCAACCCAATACTAGTATGTATAAGAAGTCCAAATAGATATGACTCTATATCATGTAAACATATTGAAATTGCAAACAACCAAAAACTAGCTCCTGATGGGGAGGATTATTACGTATTCCATACAGTTTCGCCTCATTTTAAGCTCATGCTACCACATTTGGTTGATCGAGAAACAGGGCCGTTAGAGTGGGCTAGAGTCCCATGGTGAATTGGGAACTAAATGGTTTTTGCTTATATGGATTTGAATAATCTTCCTCTTGTGAGCTAGACTTTTGATATGAATTAGCTGACTCAAAGGCCATATCTTTACATGGTCTGAAGTCAAGTTCTCCCATTAAGGCTTCCCTTGAAGGGGGATTGATGTGTTAAATAGTGTGTTAGATCCCCACATTATTGAGATTGGCTTTGTTGTTATTGATTTGGACAATCCTCTCTTCATATGCTACCTTTGGTTGAGTTAGATTAATGTCTATATTAAATGCTTTTTAATATTTTTATATACTCTGTACAAAAACACTTATTTCTATTTGGAACAATTTGATCATTTATGATGTCCATACATATATTTCATCAGTCCACTAGACAACTAAGGATTTAGTAGTATAGTAACAATAGTTACTATAATAATTTAGTAAGCATAATAAATAGGAGTATCTCCCACAACTTATATTAAATGTTTTTCGCTAAAAGCTTTAACGATGTTGGATGCAATAACGTTAACCAATTCCGCTAAATGTTCAGTGGGAGCCTGAAGCGGAGATTTTGGGAAAAGAGACGCATTGAAGAAGGCTAAGTGAAACATTGTATTGTAATAACCTATGTCGTAAAAGAATGTTATTGCCACTAAATATATCGTAATAACTTAAACTATTGCAAACTAATCCTCCCAGACCTGCTAATGATCTGGGCTTTCTTTATATTTTGTCAACCAAACATAATTCAACTCAGGTCAACTCAACCATACTTTTGGTTTTATTGGAGAAAAAAAATAAGGTCATATTAAATATCCAACTTACCCCAATAATTTTGTAATTCTTTTATTTTTTTTTCCTTACAAAGGTAATCCCTCAAGTTTCTATTTATGATATAGATATATGAGTGAACTAGGACATGGTCAAGGGAAATGCTTTGTTTTTTAAGATTTAAATCCAAAAGGAAAATATAGGACGAAACTCTATTGGATATAATAAGCGTCTGTCTGACAATCAATGATGTCATCTCATATCATTGCATATCATCATATTATGTATATAGGATTGGAATCATTGATATACTCTTAAAAAATTTCATTTTGGGGCATGTGAATATGAACCTTTCCAAATTTCCAATTTTGAACAAAAAAATCATAAACACATATGACGATGCTTAATTGACAAAGCCATTACTGAGATAAAATGATTTACCATGACGTTTCCTCACCCTAGAGTGCTTGGTTGACTTAAATAAAATATACTAGATGTCCCGGAATATATCTTATATTTAACCATTTTTTTAGTTAATTAGCTGAGTGGCAAGTCTCTTCCATTCTATTTGAACAAGAAAAGGTTCAATCAATAGTGTCGTGGCAAATCTGAATGGAAGATTCATCTAAAATCTTTGCCTGATAAAATTTTCATTATTGGAATTCAGCCTTGATATGTGCCAAAAAAGAGAGACGTTTTTCTTCAAAATGCAGAAATCATGTCTATTACAATAGTTAATTAACTATGTTCGTCATCTCCTATAATACAAATAAAAGTCATATTAAAATTGAAGAGCAGAAAGTCAACCTCTAGTACATCATTTCTTCGCCTCCTCATCCCGACTGATTCTTCTTGTTCTCCTCCCTGTGATTTCTTCTTGGATGGAAATAATTTTACAATCTTTTGATTCACTAAGTTTGCAGCCTATCAGCATCTTACATTTTGGAGGTGGTCTAATGGACACAAGCTAACGTGACGTTGGATGGAAAGCATACATGGGATAAATGTCTCCAACACACAACATTTTCATTATTCATTAACCATAATATTCCTATTAGTAAACTCGTAACTGTGTCCAGCGACCAGAAAAAACTCTTGTTTGCTGTCGATCCAGAGAAGCCAGAAGAATTTCCTCAGCAACTAAAACTCGTTGTCCAGAGTGTGGGAAACCCTCCCTTGCCATATATCTTCACCTGTCAAAATTTTACCGTATCTTATAGCATAATGATCAATAAACTCAATATTAGTCAATTAAAACAACTTTTGGTATCCAAAGCTAGAACTACCGTCATTTTTGAGTGAATAACGGAAACACGGCAATATTACGGTAAAAGATAGGATTATTGATCTGCATTCAGGTAACCAATCGTGAAGCGTGGTCGCAGATTGATGAACTGGGTTTAATAAGAATTTGTGAATGCTGACTATCCCTCTTAACTAGTATTGCATTTCTGAAAGCACCAAAGCATGGGATTTTTGTAATGGTGAAATCAAGAGATCCAGCACCCAAATCAATCAACTTTTGCCGCCATGTATTCATATGTTTAAAGATATCGAGTGTTATTTTTCCGTGCTAAGTTAGAAATGTTATGCAGTCACATTTTTTGTATAAAAAAATTTAGTGTAAGAAAATAATGATGCAATAAATATATAGATTTAACATCTTCCCTATTCCTCAATCCATTAAGGTTTTGTAAGTTTTATGATAGAGTCTCCTTCCAAATAATTTAGGGATGGCTTGTGTAAATGTGGAAGGATCAGGGGATGAAAAGTAATGTTTTTTTAGGTTAAACCTGTCTGACCTTGACTAATATGTTGTGTTTAAAAGACATGATGGTGGCTTGGCTGTTTAAGTTTTGGTTTGAAGTTACCAATTGCGTGAGCATATCTTGATAGGCATTAATCACATTTTTGTGTTTTTTGGATGGCATTTTTACTACCTCTATTTTCATTTCGTTATTCATTTAATTCACGACTCACTCCGTCCGTAAAATTTGTCATGGTTGCTCTTTTCTAAAGTCAATTTAAAACTAATTTTGTTAAGTTCAATTAGATCACATTAGTTGATATCTTAAATAAAAAATGTAGATAATGTCAAAAAAACTATATAAAATACTATACTTGGCAATTTTTTGCATATAATATGATAAAAAATAAATCTGTAAAAGGTTTATCACGTTTTTATAGTTTGAACTCGAAAAATAGAACCATGACCCCCACAATACCGGATGGAGGGAGTATCATTTAAGTTGAATCAGCTTATTACTTCCTTACTCTCTCTTTATTTACATGAACACTTTCGATGCTAATTGAGTCGTTCATACAGTACTTTTCCGTGCACGAAGTCCTCCTTTCAACAAGACTCACACCATTGCGAATTTGAAAGCTCGCAACCGTCTCTTCAACTTTGTAATCTCCCCTTATCAAAAGCTCATGCACTAACATGGAAAAGTAGCAAAGAATCTGAAATCTACTCCTTCGTTCTTGTATCGTTCTTTATTATGTTTGGGTTCTTGCCGAATATTCTTATTTGTGTAATATGACCTTATTTGTTCTTTGCACCTGTTAATACGTGTTTTTAGACTAGCTACTGTAGTCTTTAAAACATTAGTTTATGTTGTTCTTCTCCGCGAATTTTATGTTTTTGACAAATCAATTGTAAAAAATAGATAATTTCACGTTATTAATCACTTTAGTTTTTTTTTTTAACAAATTGACTTAATTAAACCCCATACTAAAATCTTTTTTTTTTGTTTTACATGAGCAAGTTTGTTTGAAAGTTATAACCATTCCAAAAAAGGCATGAATTTACTAAAGATGGATAATTAATTCTTTGGATAGTTTTCCTTTGATCTACTGTAATTTTTATTAATTTTCTGATTTGTTGCAAAGATGACAATATTATTTTCAGATACATATCACAAGTATTTGTAACATACCCCTTCAAAGTTTGCTCTTTTTGCTTTGCGACTGTTTAATTAGTTAACCTAAGTTTTTGGCCACACACAAATCCCCCCCACAAAATTTTTTAATGATTTAAAGTAAATGTGCCGTCATCCCTTTTAGGATAATGTGAAAATTCTTTACCTATAATCGTGTAAAGTTATTTTTCTACTTTGTTGCACAATATTAGGGATTCTATGTTTCAGGTACGATCACCAATACATAAAACATATTCCTTTCATCAAATTTTCTTCTTTTTTCTCTCCTTTTTTTTTAATTAATTAACCTAAGTTTTTATCGCTAATCGTATTTAATAACGGATTTTAAAGTGCTGTGCCTTCCTTTTTTTAGGAATAATTAGAAATTTTTACCTATAAATTTCAGTGAGTTAGCAATAATTCAAAGTTACTTAGTTACTTTAGCAAAATAGGAGTCCCTACTTCACTAATATGTTATATATCGTTTGACCTCGAGTAAAATGTATTATAAATTAAGCATTTTTTTTTGATGAACTAAAGGTGTTAAGACTCTATTTTTTGACGATGTTGATACATAGACATTGTGCGCACATGAGACAAGGTATTTTGTCTAACAAGTCGATTTCATCAAAGCCAAGTTGTTTTATCCGAGTTGAGTTCGTTTTGCTTGCTGCCTAATCTTGAGCCAAGGTCTACCTGTCGTATAAACCTGAGAAGCAATAGTAAGGTATTTTACGTTACTGTGGGAAAGATGTTACTACTTCCTTTTACTTCGAAATACGCAAGCACGTTTCAAACGTTTCCAAATAATGAATGGGATCCGCTTCTGATATACGCATTACAGAAAGGAAAAACATATTTCCTACGTGGTTAAGGAAATAGTTTGAGGCTGTCAGACATAAGGAACTAACTTCACTGTTTAATGAATAGTGTTGTGGCAGCAAATTTTCTGGAAGGATTTTTGTATCCTAGTCAAGTGCAACAGGAGTTCTACTGAAAGAAGGACTTTCTAATTTTGAGGCGGCAGTGATGAGAAGTCCCAAGTTGATTTTTGGTTTAAAAGAAAAGGATGTTCGAGTTGAAGTTACAGACGAAAATTACCACCCTTTACCCACTTGTTTCACGTAATAGTTTGAGGAGAATTGGGAAAGAATGCGTACAAAAGGAAACTGCTTTCGTAGCTAATTAAGGAAAATACTTATAAAGTTTTGTCTTTCTTTGCAAAAGCAAAGTGACAAGAAGGAGTTTCAGTTGAGTTTCACAAAGATTTGTTTATGCGGCAAGACAACGTTTAATCAACCCAGGAGTTTGAAGAATGGTCGGCGCAGACAGTTCGAGTTGAACTAGGAGTTCACACGAAGTAGGATTTTATTTTGAAATAGAATTTTTGGATTCAATTCAAATCTATAAATAGGGGTGATAGTTGCTCTTAAAACATTGCGCACTTACATTAGAATGAAGATCAACACTATCCAGAGTTTGGAGATTTTTAGATTTTACTTGAGCTTGCCAATATGTGAGGGAAAAAAGTTGTAAATTGTGATTACGAGTTTTGATTACAATCGCTATGTGTGAAGGATTCTCTACATTTGAGAAACTTCCGGACGTAGACAAGACTAAATTGGGGTTTTTTTTTGGGTACTAGAACTTAGAGTTTATAATTTTCTTAGCTAGAGTTAAGTTTATAATTCCTCTAAGGAATTAGAGTTTTAATAATTCCTTAAGGTTACATAGTTCTTGTAATCTGTTTGTTTGATGTTTCAAGATTCATGAAGTAGAGGTAAATCCTACAAGTATAGTCGTGGTTTTTTAACCCTATGAGTTGGGGTTTTCCATGATAAAATATTTGGTTCATTTTATTTGTTTTACAAAACGTACTGGCTGTAGCTCGAGAAGGAAGCATGTAGAATATACTTGTTCTTTAGGCAAATTTGGGGGTCAGAATTCAACATAAGGCAAAGTATATGAAGAGATTGACCATGGATAAGTTCAATAGTACTAGAAGCCCAATGGAGCACACCATAATTGTAGCATGAATGCAATTTAAAAAAATTGATTATCAGAATCAAAAGTGCTATATTCACAGTATATTATATTTAATAATAGGTAGTAATATTTTTTTTTATTAATACAGATATGTTGGTTCGTTAATTTTTTATGGGCTTTTTCAATAAGATGATGATGATAAAAGAATTTATTTCTCATTTCAAGTTATTCATAGCGGTAAATATTGTCTATGTTAGTGCTTGATGGTGTTATTTCCTTTCCTTGATTCTTAGTCCATAATTGTCATATCTTTTTGATTGATTTTCTTTCTGGATCTTTATTCATTACGGTAAAGATTGTCATTTATTTTAGTTAGTAATTGTTTTATTTCTTTCCTATTGTTATGTTTCACCTTCTTGTATAGATACCCTATTCATTATTAATAAAATCATCTCTTTTCCCACATTTAAATCAATACAAAATGGTAATCATCAATATACTAGTTGAAAATTCCAATTTGTTCTACAAATTTCACGTACTTCCATAAAAGTGATCTGATTTATGGCTTGAAATCCAACTGATACTCCACTTGTTTTTGGTCTTTGGTAGTCCACTTGTTTATCGATGCAATTTTCTATATTTTCTCATAAGTGACAGTATTGTTCTGGGCAGTCAACCTGTTCTAACTTTTGATCCAAAGAGAGTAGAAGAGACTCACTAGTTGACCATTTGAAGTTTATCGATCATTGTATTCGCCCCATTCTTATTACCATAGTGATGGCGCACAAAGATCAACAAACCAGGATGGTCAATAGTACGCCTTCTCTTTTGTATCACAAAGCCTGAAACCCGCCTATCCACTAATGAGCGCACATACCCCCCTTGCGCCCCCCCTCCCCACCCCCACCCCGCCGCTAACCCAAAACGCGGAGCCACCGAAATCACCACAACACAACCCGGGCAAGAGTTGAACCCACCAGTATTGGTCTCCGTTGGTTTTCACGTCCCAAACAACGGATCATGTGCTGGTGATCAAGAATGTATGGGCATTACTCAACGCTCTGCTGACTTGGACCTGACCTACCACAAACCCAACTCACTCAGACCCCAGCCCACAGAGCGAGACTCGATCCATCAATGAGATTATGTGATGAACACCAGCCTGCATGAGCGTGAGGACCTACAACAAATCCGGTGAGGAATCATGCAACCATTTAGACGATCTGTTATACCAGCAGACCATGAGAATGAATTGGAATACTAGACTATATATAATGCATCAAACTGGATGGATTGTGTTTAGTTTTCTTAATTCCCAATATACATAAGTATCATTGTGTTTGTTTAGCATATTATTAATGAATTCATCCACGTATTATATTTCCCCTCCAAATAGTAGCTTACATTATCATTAAGCCCTTGAAAAAAAACAAGGAATACAATTTGCAAATACCGTTTACACAAAATATTCTGAATTTCTGTTATCAGTGAACTTAAAGGGAAAGTTGGGGAGTTGAATCAAATAGAAAATTCACAGTTAGTCAACCGCCCAACTCTTGATTCAGAAAAAAGATCAGTTAATATGTCCTTACCTGCACTAGAACTTGTGACTTTTTCATGAGTTGAATAATCTGAATGCGATATATAATTGTGCATATTTGTCAATGTATTCAAATTTTTTCTATATACCATGCAGTGGTGCTCCTAATACCAATTAAAAACATTTCACAAGAGGTATCATCTGTTGGTTTTGGACCATTTTGCCGAATGGAAATTTCACACGCAAGTGTTAACTTCCTTACCTTTCAGGCTATCCATACGGTGTTTCTATTCTCTGTTTCTCTCCAACAGGCGGGCATCTTCGGCTTTCTTGACTAATGGATCTTCTAGGATATTTCAATTAAAGTAAGTATAGTAAGAGACTTTGAAAAAATAAACATAATTTTATCAATGTTGTTGTTAGCACATTAGTTTTTAAATTAATAGTACCAATATCATCTATTGAATTATTTTCGATTTTACTTAATTGTATGGAAAAATGCCTGTGCAATTAATTAAACTAAATGATTTTAAATCAGTATTTCCTCATTTCCAATAAGCAAGGTTGTCATTAGAAAGGGTGAACGGAGTTGGATTTTCTTAAGAAAGGTCAGTAAATAATTACCTTGATAATCCACGATGAGACCTCTCAAAATGATCTTCCATGGTCCCAGACATGAAACTTGGAAAGACATTCCACATTTAAGAGTAAACTTTTAAAAATTGTCGGAAAAATTTTCCACCTCACAAATTTCCCTTATGGAAAACTTTGAGAAGTGTAACGGCAAAATAACAAAACTATTGTCTGTCAGGTAATAAATGATCAGAAAGAAAAGAGACGAAGTAGTTAGTGAAAATAAAGGGTTGTCGTACATCAGAAACAATATGACATCATCCTCAACACTAGACAGTGATTTTTCATTGTAGATTACTATTAAACGCGAACTCAACATGCCCTATAGACGTAAGTTGAGACGCAATTGTCGCTTTAGATCTCGCCACGGACTCTATATCCTCAAAAGTATAGTAGTTGCCACAATAGTGCCTATATGTACACTCATAAAACCACTCACCTCCATTGCCCAAATCAAGGAATGGGAATTAAGAAGTTTGATGGATCGGGAACATGAACGTATCCAAACAAACTCAAAACCTCATCTAGACCTATGTATCACCAATAAAAAAATCCTGTGCTCCCAATACCGAAAAAAAATTGGTTTGGATACTCAACCATGGGTCAAATATATCAGGAGACCAAATGAGGACATAGGAACATATCTTCCTTCAGATGAACAAAGTTATTGAATTATGGGATACCATCATGGTGATGAATAGCTCGATTGATAAGTTGATAGAAGCATGCTCGTCCTCGGAACTTGACATAACACATAGAACTCAATTGCGAAAAAAAAGAGTACAACAATATTATTTTTGGGATGTTGTCCTCCATGAATGCCTCTGCGGACATTTGCTCCAAAGAAATAACCACATTTTCAATTAAAAAAAGGCACCAACATCTCCTTCACCCACATGATCAACCTAGACACTGATTTCAAAATCATTAGGTAACCACAGGGCTAATAAGAGAAATGCATATCCAAGTTTAAACAAGAACCTCACCCTTAACATGTAGGTTTAAAATTAAATTGGAGTCGTGAAAACTAATCATCGAAGGAGGCTTAGGAGGGGTTACCAAAAACTACAGAGAGGGGTGACTGACAATTTCGATTAATAAGTAAAGTCACATGTCAGTCCTTAATGGCCCGAGCTAATAGCCCTGAGCCTGAGACGAGGCCGCCTTGTGGTTTTGTGGAAATAACACTTCATCCACCTAGATATCAAACACATATCCCGAAAAGATCAATACTTGAACAGATAACACTCTTACACTAATTTAATTTTGAATGGAAGGTCTAGAGGGAGAAGCTGGGAGCAGCAATGCCAAACACACATCTTCATGCAGGCACCACAAGGGGGGTGGACAGGCTTAGCAATGAAAGCCTAAATGCAAAACTTTTAAAAAACCAAACTTTTTAACAGTCCTACAATGTTTGTTGTAACAGATTAGTAGGGGCAGACAATTTTAGGAACTATGACTTAAGATAATTAATCTTTGTAACAATTATGTGAATGGCCTAACCAATGGCCCTTAAGCTCCAACTTAACGGACATGAAGCAGTATATCTGATCACTAGCTAATTATAATTAACTTATCAACTTATATGGCTTTAACCCCAAAAATTTTCCACAATTGTCTTGAGCGCATAGTGCTTTGTTAAATCACTCTAAAAGGGTTATTATCCAATTGGATAATTGATGATGACATCATATTAAATACAATCTAACCATGTGGTACCACATATGACGTTGAAAAGAACATTCTTCATTTCATTCAAGAGTAAACGATGATCTTATATAACTTATTGCTCATTTCCCACTAAAAAGTTTCACTTAAAGTGACAAGTTATTTGCTTCAAATAAGAGCGAAAAACAAGGGAAGTTAATAGTTATAAGAAAAGATTTTAATCATAGCTCATTTATGATAATAAATGTTTCCGATGCAGACTCTTTGACCTTACAAAATCAATGCCTTAATATTTTGTAAGATTAAGTGAACCCGTAGTGATTATTTCAAAAAGGGTCTCAGAAAGAATTTTTGAACATATAAAAGTGGATTTTTTGGAGGTTGCAAGTAGGCAAGAAATATCTTTGATATTTATAGTTAATTAAAGACTAGATGTCTACATTAATTCGATACTTATGGAAAGTCTATAATTAATCTAGATTCTTGTAATATTTGAGAAGATAGGGTCTCTAGATTTTTTTTGTAGATCTATCTAGGATAATTTTTAGAGCATTACTAACTAGTTATAAAATAGGGTGGCCAAGTCATTGGAAGCAAACATGAAAACCCTAATCAAACTAGTCTTTTTCTATAACAGTTGTTTGATCCAAATATTGCTTATACCTTCGGAGCTGCCTCTTCCTTAGTTGAACTTCTGATCTTAGTTAACGTCTTGAGATAGTAAAAGGTATCCCGATTATACTTTCTCTTCTGATATTTCTTTTACATGATCGTAGCCATAGTCGTAGAGAAGACGAGTGTTATTTCAAGATCTTGTTTGGTAACGATTCAACTTGTGGTTGTAATGGCTTTTAGCGGTTCGTGTTAATGGACTGGGATGGAGTATTGAATTAGTCCAAGTACAAGGTGTGGAAAGACATGTATGAAAATCAACCTTGTGGGGGAGGATTAGGGATGTTGTTTTTAATGGGAAATTACATAATTTCCTCTTGACTGACGGATCAGAAAAAATGCAGTTCATACAAAGAAGTGGAAGTAGTTAATCAAAATGCGGAGTAGTTATTCTGAAGAGTACAATCTCCTCTGTTCATTTGATCATATTATAAGGTGCCAAATCACTTAAGAAAGAAAATATGGAGGACCCTCGATCCTTATTCAATAAAAGAATGATGCTCGGCTACAGATTGTGGAGAAGAGTAGTTAACACCACTCAAGGTAACTTTCTATCACATGAGTAGTTTTTTTGATGATTCAGAACATATGTTTCTCAAACATCTTTGTTGAATAGTAGGAAGAGGTTATTTTTGAAGCACGAAGGAGAAGACTAGTTCATTCGTGTTGAAAACCGGGAATAATTCCATTTGTGACGGTCGAATTTAAGCATGGGTCTGAAACAACCATTATCTGGAGAATGAAATTTGTGCATCCAAGAATTACTAGTCAAGCAGTTGGGCTAGTGTGTTGTCAAAGATGAAGAGGATGTGCTTTCTATCTGACAAGAGAAAACTTCCAAAAGAAAAAGTAAAAGAGATAGGACGTACTCTCGATCCCGAGTGGTTCAAGTTCCCCTGGAGGAGAAAAGAGATCTCCTAAATATTACGATAAGAACCTCTCTGATGCAAATGTGGAAAAATAGGATACAGAAAAAGAGAGTACGAGCAAGGGACTGTCTTAAATTTAAGAAAGCTAGGAAGAAGAAGACTGGGGAAGGTTTTATTTTTCTAATGAGGCTTGAACAATAAGTTTATGGTTTCAATCACATTGATAAAGTAGATAGAAAAAAATTATTCTGTCTAAATGACTATGAGGTTTGGATGACAATGTAGAGACAAAATACTAAATAATCATATATTATATAAAAGAGATCTATAGGCCTGGTATACGTGGCGCCCACCACAAGCAGCATTTAATATTTTTGTACTTTGCTCCTTTTGAATTAATTAACTACAACACTTTTTTTTAAAAAATAAGTTGGTAAATAAATTGTTCGTACCTAAGAGTGATGTAATCTTTAAAAACTCTGTACTTGAATGGTTAATTAGTTTCTTAAGTGGACATTGTGTGTTTCAGTGGACATGTTTTTTTTTTATATTTCATTCTATTTATACTATCCTGGTGGTATGGGTCTTTTAACTCTCATTGATTTATGTTAATGCATTAATTGTCGTGTGAGACCTTTTTTTAACTTTGTTTTATGTTTTTGCAAAATTATTCTCTGTTAAATTGAAAATATACACATATAGACGTATATTTATTATGCAGAAAAATAATTATTGTTAAAAAGTACTATATATTAAGCTTACATTGATAGTTTTTCTTACATAAAATATAAATTTCTCCATTATCAATTGAAGAATATTTTTATGCAAGTTTAAATGTTATAATTGCATTTCATGTGTAAGCATTAATTTATTTTTAAATAAGTTAAAACATTTAAATTTCTTCGTAGAAATATTTCCACATTGTATTAATTTGCTCAAGTTAAATGTTTCTTTTCATTACGAAAAGCCTTTGTATGTATATCATATTTTCTTTTTAGTTCCCTTTCATGTGATTAATGAACCAGTGTGCAGTGATTTATTATATCGTGAATAATTAATTCATTAGAGGTTTTTGACTTAGTGAGAATCACAAAATAATCAAAATTTCATATGGTATATTGCAATATATTTGTAATAACCTCACTTTTTCAATTACTATTTATGTATGATATTAGTTAAAATTATTCCAATTTCAATTGCAATTTTATTTATGACCGCGCGAAGCGCCAAATATGTACCTAGTACATGTATAAGTTAAAAGGAAATAATTTGTATGTTTCATGCAGTATAGAAGATGGAAATCTGATACATAAGAACTTTAATCCCTGCCATAAAAACTTGGGTTCACTGAGTTTTTTTTAGATTAGGCCGCAACCTGACAACAAATGAGCGGACAAAGAAAAAGAAATAGCATAAACTTAGTGGTCACAGTTGTGATTTATACAAAAGAACAAAAAGTATAAAGTTTTTATTTTTAAAAAAAATTAGACAGTGTCGTAAATTAAAAGATGATGTTGAATGAAAAAAGTTTTATTATAAACTATTTTTCATCAAGACCAAATTAAAATATTTAGATTTCATAAATAACTTCATTCAAACCCAACTATACCTACTGCCATTCACATTTTATGGTGTATAATGTGTTTTGATGTGGTTACCTCTGGCATTTGTATTGCGACCTAAATTTTTAATTTAATATGTCTAACGAAAAAAATACAAACATTATTTTAATATTATATTCGAGATAGATAGGAAAAGTAAAAAATATCATAAAAAAACTCCAAAATTAAAAGTATTGAATTCAGATAAAGTGTAACAGAAATAACAAAACCCACATCCAGAATGCAATACCATGGTATGCGCAAGCACAAATTTCAAAGCCAATGTGAACATGAGAAGATTAATTAGTTAATGAGTAGATATAACAAGACAAAGGAAGAACAGCCAATAAAATTTGAACTTATTATGAAACAGGACACTTACTCGAGAACAACAAAATGAAACAATTCTAAGTGAATATTCATATCATCTTTGGTCAATATCCTAACATCAAAAGAAGTTCCACTCTTGCTAGTCGACAATAAAGATCCACTACTCTATAGCATATGGAGTTAATTTTGAAGAACAAGTTAGGGAAAAACGGTGTGAAGTTAATCGAATGTGGCAAAGAGAAATAATTGTTTGGGTGGGAAGTTGCTATAAAGGAAAATGGGATAAGATATCTAAAGTTTGAATAGTGTGAATGAACAATTCCTACCCCTGGGCAGACGACAATATAGGTGTTACGTTAAATAACGAATGGTTTTGAAATTAAAAAAAAAGAAATAGAAATTAGTAGTAGATAAGTTAAAGCAATAGACCACAAACATTATTTTTGAAACCATCAAACTTGGAGGATTTTACTCCAACCATAAGCAGGTCTCCCTCTTTCTAACACTTTTGACATGTACTTTCTACATATCTTATAGCGGTTTTTGAATTTTCCTAACATTTATTAGAATTACGGAGGAACTAATAAAGGCCAGAAGAAAGGAGAGACTTTTTCTGGAAAAAAAAAACAATGACAAGTTCCTTTCCTGCTGTTATTCTATAGTTTCTAACTATTCGGAATCAGGGAAAAGTGGAACACTAATTCTCTCCTAATTGGTGTCCTACAAAGAAAGGGCACACCCCCTTCTTCAGCCTTCTACCCACTAGCTCCATTTCTCTTCTGGCCCCAGACCAGAATCACATTGAGTCTTCACCAAAGAACGTGATGTGCACAAGGGACGAAAAACACTGGATAATGTTCAAGGGCATACAACAAAACACACTCACTTCTCCATCTTTACAACATAGAGTCAGAACTTTCTGCCTAGGTTGATAAACCCTTGTCAATTGAGGAATGCCTCGCTTCGTGCCTCGTTATTGATCTTTCAGATTGGAAGTCTCAACGGAGAAATTTCACTCTCAAACTTTTGTATTTCTTATTTAGACTTTTGCTTGTTTCTCTCTACCTTCTCTCTAAAATTATGCCGCTGCACTTTTCCCTTATACACGGAGTTGTTCCCTTTCATTTCAGACAATAGCGTGTTGTTGAAATCTTTGTTCACCATTCCTCATGCTTAAAAAGAGATCTGAAATTGAAATTCATAAATTATTTACAATTTATTTTCATAATAGAGGGAATATCAAGTACAAATGCATTATTAGGAAGGCCTGCATAAGTGGAAAGCGGAACCACTATTTACAAGCAAAAAGTATGAAAAACAGCTACTTAACAGTGTTATAAGACTCTACAACACGAACTATATTTGTAAAAGACAACATTTTTAACTTGATAAACTAGGAAAATAATAGGAAAATAAGTTTAATTAGTAGAATAAAATACCTTATATTGGGCAGAACCTTGTGGGCGTTCTCTTGCTGCTGTTGCAAAAGAAGTTTTTTGCGCTGGATAGCCAGAATTAAATTCTCCTCAAATGAGCGCTTTCATGTCCGCCTGCTTGACACTTCTTTAGTTCTTCCGGCTCTTTTGCCTAAAGCTTATTGACGTATAAAGCATGCTTGCTGCCTAGAGAGCATTCGACTTCAAACCTTCTTCAGGCCAACATTATCAATCGCCAAGGTGTTAAGAGTAGAAGTAATTTGTCTCACCCATGGAATTAGTATTACCAACTCTTGTCCATCTCCATAACCTCCTGCATGGTGTTTTCCTCCAGGCATATAGCTTTTGTCATGGTGAACATTTTCAGCATCTTCTTTTTCTTGCCTCATACCTTTTAAGCTCAAGCCTGGTCCGTGCCAAGCCTCCGGGTAGCCTGCATTACCTTGTCATTTGCCCAATCAGACAACCATTGGATATCTTATGCCGTGTCTTCTCAAATGAGAAGTTTAGAGAAACACTATCGTTTCCTCTCTCTCATTGGAGGGAAACAATTTACAAAAGACTAAGTTCATATGGGATACCAACCATAATAATCTTGGCAAGCAGAAGAAATAGTGTGTTGTCGGGGATTTTTTTTGCTGGACTTAGGGCCCAGGGAAATGGAATCAGATCCTTTCATTATATTATCTTAATAGGTGGCACATTGGGAAGTGTCACTTGCAGGGTGCTTATGGTGAGGATAAAGACATGGACTATCAAAACTTCTTTAGCTAGAGTTGGATTGCATTTAACCAAAATCTCATTTTAGGTGCGAAACTCTTCTTTTGTTCCCACCCAGAAGAAGAAGACAGGCAGTTCTTGTTTCAAAAAACCAAATTTAAAGCAGGCCGACCATGTCCTCTGAATCTAATTTGGTGCAGTTTCCACTTCTTGTTCAACATCAAACTGAGGACACCCGTCGTCAATGGGGTTAATCTCAAATAGAGTGACACCTTTTGTTGGTTTCTCTAATAAATCATATCTTAGAAACTCCGAGAGACGACCCAGTGAAACAGAAGAAGTGCCCTAAAGGAACTTAGATTCAAAATCCTCTTGTTCCCTGATTCTCTTTTTCTCATCGGACAATCGCCAAACGACTTTTTATCCGCATCATCACTGATGGTTTTATCATCAACCATGTTGATTATGTTTTCTTTGAGTGTGTATTACTGCTGTGTAATAGTTCGAGGCCTGCAACAAAATTCATTCAAGTGATAAATTATGACGTGAGAGGATTATAAGTTAAAGATGAAAACATTAAAATGCAGAGAATTCGAGTAGCTAACCAAAAGGAAAGAAAAACAATAATAAATTCTTTGTAGGATAATTAAAAGAAAAAACAAAAAAAAGGACAGGCTAATAGCAAGGAGGAACAATCCAGTTAGACCAATAATATAACGCAGGAAATAGATTATCAATATGTGGAACTCCCAAAAGAACAGGCTAAAAAACTAAGAACAAACCCAATTTAGCTCAATGACCGACCAATATTACATACATGTGAAGCTTGCAAAAGAATTAGATTCTTTGAGGATTTACAAATTCTACTATATTTCAGGTACTTAAATCTTATTCCTAATGTAACATCATTCAGTGGAATCCGGAGCCGTTTTTAAATTGATAAGAAACATAGCAAAGAGAAATTAAAAATGTGCCAAAACAAAAGGGAAAAATTAGTATTCATTATCAAACAGAATGGGAACAACAAAACAAACTCTAGTAAGCTAATAAAAGCAAAAAGCAGCAAGGTTAGCAAAGTAAATGGAATAACCAAGGAAAAATAAAAGAGTTCCTCTGAGTCACTAGAGTTTCCCCCCAAATCACTTGATTATATATTAAAAAAAAAAACATCATTTCTGCCACACAAAAAAAAAAAAATAGAAATAAAAATAAATAGCACTCAAATGAATTAAAAAAAACTTAAATTTTTGATGGGAAAATTAATTCAATCATCAGAAGTCGGCAAAAAAGAAACAGTTGCTCTATATCCAACTCTAAACAAAGCAAGGGAGTATCAAAGACGAACACAGAAACTTCAAAGCTCTAATTAGAAACAATGAAACCAATTATAAAACAACCTATTGAAACTCAAATAAACTCTCTCCAAAACTAAATCAAGACAATAAAAAGGGGTTCGTACAAAGTGGGAAAAAAAAATGGATTATTTATATCAAGAAAGAAAGCGATTTAACAAAAAGTTAAATCCAAAAATCAAAGGTTCACTCACTAAAGAGTTTGAAACGGCCATTTAAAGAAAGGGTAAACTCCAATGAGGAGAAGAATGAGTTGTTTTTGCTGTTATTTGTTGGGCCAAACACTAAACTTTGGATTCATTATATAGAGTCACCGACTCTTGATGGAAATTATGGGTAGTACACTGATTTAATGTCCAACTCATACCATAAATAAAAATATAATTTAAAACTTTTTTCCATTTGAAGGAGTTGTTGAAAATTTAGTGGTATAATACATATAGTCAATGTGAAAATACGCCAAATATTTGGAATGGTGGATGTAAGTCAAAGAAGTAAAATATATACCCAAGTGCATAGGATCTAATGAGTCTTTTTAGGTATTTCAAATTAAAGTAATTATTAGTAAGATGACTTCTTTGAAAAAATAAACATAATTTATCAATGTTGTGGTAGCACATATTTTTAAATGAAGGTACCAATATATATATTGATTTATTGCGATTTTGCTTATATTTTAGGACAATGTGTGAAATAATTAAACTAACGGATACAATCAGTATTTTCCTCATTTAATAAGCAAAGGTTGTCGTTGAAAGGGTGAACGAGTGATTTTCTTAAAGACAAAAAAGGTCATAAATAATTACCTGATAACCGACGATGAGATCATTTCATAATGATCTCAGTCCATGTGTCTCGACATGAAACTGAAAAAGGAACATTCCCATTTAGAGGGGAGTAAATTTTAAAAGTACGGAAAAATTTTCCCACCTAAAAATTTCCCACTTAGGAAATCTTTTGAGAATGTACGGAAAATGTGAACACTTTTCTGTTCGGTAAATAAAAATGTATCAGAGAAGAAAGAAAAGAGACCGGAAAGTAGTTCAGTGAAATAAAAGGGTTGTCGTTACCTCAGGAAAAAATCATGGACATCATCTCTCAAAACTAGACATGATTTCATTTTAGATTACTCTAAAGCGAACCACATGCCCTTAGACGTAAAGTTGAAACAGCAAATTGTCGTTTAGATCTCAGCCCAATACTCTATATCTCAAAAGTAATAGAAGTTTGCCACAAATAGTGCCTATAAGCTTATCCACTCAAACGGTCAGAATTCAACAAAGGCAAAGTATATGAAGAGAGTGAACCATTTATAAGTTTCAAATGTACTAGAACCCACTGGAGCCCCATAATTGTAGCATGAATGCAATTTAAAAAAAAATTGATTCTCATAAATCAAAGGCTATATTCATCAGTATAATTAATTATTTAAAATAAGAGTTATCATATTTTTTTTTATTAATACGAGTATAGTTGTTAAGTTTAATTTTTTATGGGCAAATTTTGTCATAAGATGATGATATAAAAGTATGTAGTTTCTCAAGTCAGTTTATTCATAAGCGGTAAATACAAATTGTCATATGTAGTGATTGAATTGGTGTTGACTTTCTTCTTGAGATTCTTAGCATATTTCAATAATAATCTTTTTGATTGATTTTCTTTCTGATCTTTATTCATTATACGCTTAAGGATTGTCTTTATTTTAGTTATACTGGTTTTATTTCTTTCCTATTTGTATGTTCACTCACCTTCTGGTATATATACCCTATTCATTATTATAAAATCTCTCTTTTCCACATTTAAATCTATACAAGTAATCATCATATACTAGTTGAGAATTCCAATTTGTGCTCCACATTTCACGTACTTCCATAAAAGTGAATTGATTTATGGCTTTTAAATCCAACGAATCTCCACTTGTTTTTGTCTTTGGTAGTCCCACTTGTTTCTCGATTGCAATTTCTATATTTTTTCTCATAAGTGACAGTATTGTTCTATACTTTTTGATACAAAAGAGTAGAGATATTACTAGTTGACGTCTTTGATCCTTTATCGATCATTGTATTCGTCCTGCTATCCTCAATCATAGGATGGCGCACAACAGATACCCCAACTCAGGATCCGTCAACTCTAGTATACGCCTCTTTCTCTTTGTACAAGGTCAAAACTCAACTACACACTACACTTCACTTGAGAGTCAATAATTGCCGAATAGCCACAGGTGGACTAACTAAGGGCATAGAGTTGAACCAAAGTTATTGTTTTCAGTTGGTTTTTCACGTCATAACAAAAGGAATCCATGTTGCAGTGTGATCAAGATTTTATGGGAATTATCACGCTATGCGCTGCCTTGTGACCCTGATACCAAAATTATACAGCCATCAGACTCGTATCACGAGATATGTGAGGAAAAGCTGCTGATGTTATGATCCACAACAAATGGTGAGGAATATGAATTTAGACGATGTTGCCAAGCCGAATGATTGGACATTCTAGAATAGTATAATAAATATGCATCAAACTTGGATGCTTGTTGTTTAGTTTTTCTTAATTCCCAATATACTCGTATCATTCTTGTGGTTTGTTCTGATATTTATTATGAATCAAATCCACGTATTATATTTCCCCACAAATCGGCTACATTATCATAAGACTTGAAAAAAAAAAGGAATAACAATTTTTGCAATACCTGTTTACAACAAACTATTCTGAATTTCTGTATCAGTGAACTTAAAGGGAAAGTTGGGATTTGAATCAAATGAGAACAATTCTAACCAGTTAGTCAGCCCACCGCTTGATTCCAGAAAGATCAGTTAAATATTTCCTTACATTCCCAGTCCCTTTGTGACTGTTGTCTATGATTTGAATCATTCTAATTCATATTATAATTGGTGCATATGCTGTTCCAATTTTATTCAAATTTTTTCTCATATACCTGCAGTGGTGCTCCCAATACCAATTAAAAAAAACAATTCAAAGAGGTATCAAAATGTGGGCTTTTGTTTTTTTGCATTTTGCAGAATGGCAACTTTCACAGAGCAAGTGTTTTAACGGGGGTTCATACCTTCCTGGCTCATCCATACTGTGTTTCTATTCTCTCTCTTTTTCTCTTCTCCTCTTTTTCCTCCTTTTTCTCTCCAACAGGCGGCCATCTTCTGCTATTTCGTGCTATGATCTTTCTAAGGATATTGCAATTTAAGTAATTATAGTAAGATGCTGGAAAACATAAACATAATTTATCAATGTTGTTGTAGCACAATTAGTTTTTTTTAAATTAATAGTACGCCCAATATACTCGATTGATTATTTCGATTTTAACTTAATTTTATGGAAAGTGTGGAAATACTTTGAAACTAAATGATACCATCAGTATTTTCCCTCCATTTCAATAAGCAAGTTTGTCATTAGAAGGGTCAACGGAGTTATTTTTGTCTTAAGCAAAAGGTCATACTAATACCTTGATAACCGACATGAGATCATTCTCAACATGATGCGTCTCATGTGTCCACCCAGACCTGAAACTGCAAATACCTTCCCCATTTGAGAGTACCTTTTAAAAATTTGTGCCGGGCACAATTTTCCCACCCAACCCTCTCAAATTTCCACTTATGGAAACTTTTGAGAATTGTACGGAAAATACCAACAACTAATGTCTTTCGTTAAATAAATGTATCAGAAAGAAAATAGACCGATATTGTGACAAAATAAAAGGGTTTCGTTACCTGCTCAGACACAATCAATGACTTCATCCTCAGCAACCACACTAGAACATGATTTTTCATTTTAGATTGCATCTTAAAAAAAATTGGCTTGGATATCAACCCTGGTTTCAAATATGTATGGTCAGGACACCAAATAGGACATAGAACCATACTTCTTCAGATGTACAAAGTTATTGAAAAAAAAATTATGGATAACCATCAGGGTGAGAAAAGCTCGAGTGCATAAGCTTGATAGATAGAAGCATTCTCTTTCCTGGAGAATTGACCTACCACCTAGAACTCATTGCCTCAAAAGGTACACCATATGCTTCTTTGGGATGTTGTCCTCCATGAATGCCGGGGGTTCTGGGACCTTTGGCCTCCCAAAAAATAACCACCTTTCAATTAAAAAGGCAACATCTCCTTCACGGATGACAAACCTGATCAACTTAGACACTGCATTTCAAAATCATTTCAGTTGACCACAAGGCTAATCAGAGACTGCATGTATTCCGGGTTAAACAGAGAACCATCCCTTAACATTAGGTTTAACATATTCCAACTCCACATTATGAGTCGTTGAAACTACCTCGATAGAGGGGCTGAGGAGGGTTTACCAAACTACAGAGGACTGGACAATTCGATCATAAGTGAAATAAGCACATGTCAATCCTATATTTGCCGAGCTTAAAGTGAGACCTGAGACGAGACTCCTTGTGGTTTTGTGGAACTAACTTCATCCCCCTAGATATCAAACTACTCCTCTCGAAATGATCATTTACTTGAACATGATAATCACTCTTACTCGAATTTTAATTTTGAATGCGGTAATAGATTGAGAAGCTGGGAAGCAGCGATGCCAACACACATCTTCATGCAGCACAACAAGGGGGTTGACATGCTTATCAATGAAAGGCTTTAAATGCAAAACTTTTAAAAACTCAACCTTTTTAACAGCTCCTCCACTGTTGTTAACATGATTAGTAAGGGGGGGGGGGGGCCCGGGCCATAACCCATTTAGGAACTATGTACTTAAGATACTTTGCAACCTTTTAACGAAGTATGTGAAGGCCTACGCAATGCCCTAGCTCCAATTTAACCTACCACGGCATTACGCAGTAGATATTATCACTAAGCTAATTCTCGATAGTAACTATCAACTTCTATGCTGTGTTAAAACCCAAAATTTTCCACCTGGTCTTGCAGTTTGTGTGCTGCATTATTTTGTGTTTCTGTGGTGTGTACAATGTGCTACTGTGGCGTGCTTGGTGTGGTATTATCATGATTGTGTGATATTTGTGATTATGCGATCTATTCCAATACCATCTAACCTATGTGTCCTCACATATTCCTTTGAGAAGACGAATTATGTTGCCGGTTTTTTCATAGTTCATGTGTTGTAGATTTGCGGTTGGTTAGTACGCTTGGATGCTTAGTAATTACTGGTGGGTGTGTGTGCTGTCTGATGTTCCGCAGTCGTATTAATTTCTGGGCTTACTAGTGATTCAAAGTGTTGTTTCATTCGCAGTTGGTATGTAATGGCGGTATTTCTCTTTTTTTAGTTAATTTAGGTATTATAAACCGTCGGGTGTAGAATATTTTTATTGGAAGTGTTATGCTGTTTGTCCTGTGTCGTTTTGATATGTTAGATTTTGTCTTAAGTTGTTTTCTTCATTAAATGTTTTTACATATCAGTACTGTTGTTTGGTTGTTGCATGTGGTTGATCTATTTAGTAGTTTGATGTTGTGCGTGGCTGTCCGAGTTTGTTTGGGGTGGTTTGTTTGTGGGTGTTTTTTTTTTGGGTTGGGGTAAGTAGATGTTTGATCATGTGTTTATCGTCATGGTGTTGTAATGTTTGTTTTGTCTTATATATTTAAAATTGCTTCATTGTCTGGTATTATTTGTCATGTTTTGTTGAGTGTGTGTGGTTGTTGGGATTGTGTTGTTGGAGTGGTGTTTGTTGAGATAATGTTGCATTGTGTTTAGGTTGGATATTTGTGTTATTTTGAGTATGTTATTTGTGGTTAGGATTTCAGTGGTTTTTGAATCTTTTTTTTCTGGTAGGTTGTTGGGGTTATTTTGCTTTGGGGGTGTGTTAAGTGTGGTTTGATTGTGTGATGTGTTAGAGAGAGTTTAGTGGTATTTGTTGGGCTTGTGGTTTCGGGTGGTGTTGTTTGAGTGTGTGGTATTGGTGTTTTATGGTTTTTTTTTTTGTTTGTTTGTGGTTCCATGAGTAGTGGCTGAGTGATAAAAAATACAATTGAGGAGATTTAGTTTTCTGTACAGCGTATGAGGGTGGTTGTGGGGTTGGTCAAGTTAGCTTGTTTATATTATTTTGAAAAGGCTGGGTGAGGGTTAATAGATCTGACATAACACTCTGAATATGTGGTGGAAGAGACTGAATTTTGGGGTGGGTTGAGCATGATATTGTTGTGGTCTGGATTCAATCTCGTGGATATACTGTGTAAGTGTGTTGTTGTGTAGGGTGGGGTGTGTGGGTGTGGGGGGGGTGTTGGTGTGTGGGGTGTGTGTGGGTGGTGGGGGGGGGGGGAGGGGGGTTTGTGGTTTGGGTGGATAGTACAGGGGTGAAGTGTTGTGATGTCTAGGGGTGGGAAGGGAAAATTTTGAAAGGTGTTTGATAAGGGTGGGGGTTGTGGTTGTTTTGGGTGTGTGATGCTGTCGTGTTGTGGTTGTCCAGATGTTGTGGTTTCCATCGAACTTTTTATTCGGTTGCCTGTGGAGTTGTGGTTTGGTATTTATGGTAAAAGTGTGTTTTGGTTATGTGTTGTTGTGGGGTTTGTAGAATTGGCGTGTTGGGTGGGGTGTGTCGTGGTTCTATTAGTGGGTGGGTGGGTAGGTGTGTGTGTTGTATGGGCGGTGGGGGGTCATGGTTGTTTAGTAGTAGGTGGGGTGGAATGTGGACATTGTGCTCGTTGGTAGATAGATGTATGGAGGGTGGGGTGGGGTAATTAAAGGTGTGGGATGTGGTTGCCTGTGGGGTTGTGTTTGTGTGAGTGGGTGAGGGTTGGTGGTGTGTTGTAGTGGGTGGTTTGGAGGGCATAAGGATGTGGGCTGTGGGGATGTGGTGGGGTTGGTGGGAAGTCGCAGGTTATTATGTGTGGGGGAATTGGTTAAGGTTTGGTGTGGTGGGTTTGGATAGTGGTGTAGTTTGAAGGGGAGGCAGGGTAGCGTGTGTGGGGGGCATTTGGGATACAAGCTCCATACTGGTCAATTTGATCATATATAAGTTGCAAATCATCTTAAGAATATGGAGGCCCTCGATCGGCATCTATTGCAAGTAGAAATGATGCTCGCTACGATGTTTTAGAATGTAGTTGATTAAATAACCGGAGAACTCAAGGTAACTTTCTATCACAATAGTATTTTTTTGATGATTAGAACTTATTTTCTCAAACCTCTTTGTTGAATTAGGAATAGGTTATTTTTGAAGCACGAAGGGAGAGAATAGTCATTCTGGTGTTGAGATGGTCCCTGAATAATTTGGCCATTTGTGACGTCGGTGGATTGTAAGATGGGCTGAACAACCATTCTTGCTGGGTAGGAATTTTAAAATTGTTTGTCATCACAAAGAATTACTGTCAAGCGGTTGGCTAGTGTGTTTGTCAAAGATGGACTTAAGGATTTCTCTTCGGATCCGACAGATAAATCTTCAATGAGAGTTGTGGAGAGTAGGGGTGGTTGTGACGTTGTAGTCGGGTCGTGCGTGGTGGGTGTGTCGGGTGTGGCTCGAGTGGGGGTCAGTCCGTTGGGTCTGGATATAAAAGAATATCTCCTAACTTATTAGCTATAGGTATGGTAGGGGCCGTCTGTTGCTAAAGGTTGTTGTGTAGGAAGGTTTAGGGATCGTAAAGATATGTTATCGGGGGGTAGCCTTGGGTGTGTACATGTTATAATTAGTGAGGAAAGCTAAGGGAATAGTAGGATTTTTCTGGGTGTGCGTTATGGGGTTGTGTGGTCGGTGCATTGTGGAGGGGGTGGGCTTTTTTGTGTAACATAATGTAGTTTTGGTTTAAACCTCTGTACTTGAAGTTTAATAGTGATTTCTTAATTGCATGGTGTGGTGGTTAGTCAGTAGTCGTGGTGTGATTTGTGTTGTTTATATGGTCATTCTCTTGTGCTTCCATGATGGCCGGGGTATGTGCCTTTAACTCTCTTTTTGTTTTGGTTAGGGTGTGAGTATTGTTGTTGTGGTGTGTTGTGTGTTGTTGTTGGTGTGTGTATAGCACTGTGTGTTGGTGGTTTATGTGGTTGGTTGGCGGTAATTGTTCCGCTGTTGTTCAATGGAATAGTGGGCACTATAGGGGTATCGGGGATTGGAGTGTGTTTATATTATTCAGATATAGCTCAGTGGGTAATATATGTGGTGTAAAAGTGTAGGCTGTGGCCGGTAGGTGTGTTAATGTCTGTACGTATTTTATGTATTATGTGTTTCTAACAAGTATGTTTGTGCAGTCTATGTTGGGTGTTGCACTTGGGGTGGTGTGCTAAGTTGGTATATAGTCTTTATGCAAGTTTGATAAAAGTTATTAATTGATTTCACATGTGTAGCAAATTGCTTTTTTAAATAACAGTTTAAAAACATTTTAAATTTTCTCTTCTTATCATATTTCCACAATTGTATCATTTGTGCAAGTTAAAGTTTTCTTTTCATTACTAAACGCCTTTGTATGTTATTCCTATTTTCTCTTCTTTATTTTCCTTTCATGTTGATTAATGAACCAAGTGATTTAATTATATCGTGAATATTTAATTCCATTAAGGTTTTTGACTTATGTGATAATGTACCAATAATCAAATTCTTAGGTATATTGCAAATATATTTGTAATAACCTACTTTCAATTACTTTTAAGTATGGATATTAGTAAAAATTATTTGCAATTTTCAATGCATTAATTATTTATATGACCTGGCGCCGCGACAGCGCCAAATATTTACCTAGTACTGTATAAGTTAAAGGAAATATTTGTATTGTTTACATGCAGTATAGAAGATGAATATCTGATACATATATAACTCATCCCTGGCATAAAACTTGGGTTCACTTTAGTTTTTAGATTATGGACCACCGCAACAATTAGCGACCAAAGAAAAGAAATAGCATAAACATCGTGGGTCAAGTTTTGAATTTATTTACAAAAACAGAATTTTAAAGTTTTTTTTTTAAAAAAAACAAATTAGACGGCAGGCTGTCCCTGTCAAATTACAAGATGATGTTGAATGAAAAAAGTTTTTTATAAACTCTTTTTCCTCAAGAACCAAAATAAAGATATTTAGATGTTCATACATAACTTCATTCAAACCGACTACTACCTACTGCCATTTCACATTTAGGTGTATCATCTTGTTTTGATTGTTGTTACCGTGGGGGTTCTTGCATTTTGTTGAGACCTAAATTTTAATTTTTAATATGGTCTAAACGGAAAAAATACAACAATTTATTTAATCTTATATCGAGATAATAGAAAAGTAAAAAAATTCTCAATAATAACTCAAAATTAAAATTATGGAATTCGATAAAGTTTAACGGAAATAACAAACCACATCCACAGAAGCAATACATGTATGCAGCATTTTCAAGCCCTGTTAACATGAGATTATAGTCTGATTAGATATAACAAGACAGAATGAAGAACATCCGATAAAATTTTAAACCTATATACAACAGAATCACTTACTCTTCGAGATCACCGAAAATGAACAATCTAGTGATATCAATATCATCTTTGTTCATATCTAACATCAAAGAAGTTCCCTTCTTGCTATTAGACAATCAAGGCCAACTACTCTTATGCATATGTAGTTAAATTTTGAGAACAGTATGAAACCGGTGTCGTTAATAGAACTGTGGCAAGAATAATTTGTTTGGTTTGGGAAGTGCTATAAAATGAAATGGGATAAGATATAATCTAAAGTTTGAATCGTGTGATGAAAATTTACCCCTTGGGCAAAGAAAATTAGTAGGTTTTTTACGTTTTAAATACGAATGGTGTGAAATTAAAAAAAATTATTTGATTAAGTTTAAAGCACCTAGAATCACATTATTTTTTAAACCATCAACCTTGAGGATTTACTACAACCAATTAAGCAGGTCTACTCCTCTTTCTCTACCTTTTTGACATTACTTTCTACATCTCTCTATACCTTTTTTTGCATTTTCCTAACCTTTATTAGAATTACGGTAGGAAAAAGGCCAGAAAGAAAGGATAGACTTTTTTCTGAAAAACAACATGACAGCTTCATTTTCCTGCTGCTATTCTCTAGTTTCTAACTATTCGGAATCAGGAAGTGGACACTAATTCTCTCCTTATTTGTGTCCTACAAGAATTGCATTCGCCCATGATCCTGTTTTTGGTGAAGCACTTGCACATCTTCAAAAGAACTTGATGTCACAAGGGAGCAAAACCACTGATATATGTTTCATTCATAACATAACACACTCCCTCTCCATCTTTCAACATTAGAGTCGAACTTTCTGCCTAGGTTGGATAAACCCTTTGTCAATTGACGGAATGCCTTCGTTTTAGTGCCTCTGTTATTGATCTTTTCATATTGGAAATCTCAACGAGAAATTTCCTCTCACACGTTTGTATGTCTTCTTTATACTTTTGCTTGTTTCTCTCTAACCTTCTCTCTAAATTCTGCGCTGGGCCGCTTTTCGCCTTAACACGGAGTTGTTTCCCTTTTATTTTTCAACCCTCAGCTTGTTGTTGAATCTTTGTTTCATAACCGAATTCCTCATGCTTAATAGATCACTGAATTCATAAATATTTACAAATTTATTTTCCATAATAAGAGGGAATACAATAGCAATGCATTATCAGGAAGGCTTGCATAAGTGAAAAGCTTAACCACTATTACCAAAGGCAAAACGTATACAAAGCATTTATTCACAGTGTAAAACTCTAAACACGAACTATATTTTTAAAAGAAACATTTTACCACCAACCCTGATCAACTAGGAAGAAGTTTAATTGTTTCAAAATAAATTATACCTATATTGGTGCAGAACCTTGTTTGCTTTTCTCTTGCCATGCTGTTTCCCAAGACGTTTTCCTCGCTTGATAGCAGTAAATCCGCCTCAAGATAGCGCTTTTTCCATGTCCCTTTGCTTGAAACTTCTTTAGTGCTTCCTTCTCTTTTGCTAAAGTATTATTGACGTTCATGAGCATGCAAATAGCCGCTAGAGAGCATTACTGCTTCCAATCTATCTTCATCGCACATTATCAATCTCCCAAGGTGTTATGAAGAGAATTAAGTGTCTCACCTCACCCTGAATTAGTTTTTACCAACTCTGCTCCATCTCCATACTCCTCCTCATGGTGGTTTTCCTCCAGCATCTCCTTTTTCCTTGGTTAGACTTTTCATCCATCTTCTTTTTCGGCCTCATCCTTTTTGGCTCAGCCTGGTCCTTGCCAAGCTCCGGGTGAGCCCTGCTTTACCTCGTCATTTGCCAATCATGACCACCCTTGGATATCTTTATGCAGTGTCCCTCAGCTAAATGAGAAGTTAGAAACAATATAGTTTCATCTCTCTCCTTTGGAGGAACATATTACCCAAAGACTCAGTCATATTGGGATACCAACAGGTAAATAATCTGCACGCATAAAAATAGTTGTGTTGTCGGGGATGTTTTTTTTGCTGGACTTAGGCTCCATGGATAATGACATCCAGATCGCTTTTCATTTATACACATAACTTTATAGGTGGCACATTGAATGTCACTTGTCAGGTGCTATGGGGGTTGAGAAAGGCTTGACTATCAAACTTTCTTAGCTCAGATGGTTTGTGATTTACCAAAATCTTCATTTTAGATGTGCGAACTCTTCTTTTTCCACCAGAAAGAATTACGAGTCCAGTTTCTTGTTCAAAACAAATTTTACAAAGTAGCAAAGAAATCTGGAAATCTACTCCTTTCGTTTTTCCTTTTCTTTACTTTATTATGTATGTGTTCTTGCCGATATCTTTAATTTGGTGTTTATGACACTTATTTGTTTCTTTGCCCTTTTTACTTTTTTAGACACTACTTTATCTTTAACATATTAGTTATGTGTTTTCTCTTTTCTCGCGAATTTCATGTTTTTTTTGACAACCGTTGTAAAAATAGTTATTTCACCTAGATTACGATCAAAAATGTTTTTTAAAAAAAATAAATTAACGAAAACCCCCATACTAAAATTCTTTGTTCTTAATGATGAGCAAGTTTTGTTGGAAGTTTAAACCTTCCAAAAAGGGGATATGATATTTTACTAAAGATGGATAGTTATTCGTTTGTGATTGGTTGTTCCTGTGATCTAACTGTGATTTTAATTACTTTCTGATTTGTTGCAAAAGAGGACGAAATATTTATTTCAAGATACTATCACACGTATTATAATATTATAACAAGTCTTTCAGATTTGCTCTTTTTGCTTTTAATGACATTAGTTAACCTAGTTTTGGCCCAGGCAAATCATTTTAATGAATTTTATAGTATGTGCGTCTTCCTTTTAGGATAAATGAGAACTCTTACCTAGAATCGTGTAAAGTTCTTTTTCTCATTTGTTGGCAAAAGAGGAAGGGATTCTATTTCAAGATACATACACAGTACTTAAAACCTAGTCCTTTTAATTTTGCTCCTTTTTTAATTAATTAACCTAAAGTTTTGATCGCTAAATCATTTATTAAACTGGATTATTAAAGTGGCGTGTGTCTTTCCCTATTAGCGGATATTAGAACTTATAACCTATAATTCATGAGGTTAAGAATAATTCATAGTTTAACTTAGCATTAACTTTAGCAAAATAGAGATTCCTAATTGCACTACATTGTTATACATCTTTGACCTCGAGTTAAAATGAGTTATAACATTAAGCCTTTTTTTTATAAATAAGGTGTTAAAGACTCTATATTTTGACGAATGTTAAAATACATAGAACAAGTGTGCGCACATGATACGAGGTGTTTGTCTAAACCAAGTCGATTTCATTCAAAGCCAAGTTGTTATCCGAGTTGAGTTCGTGTTGGTTCCTCATCTTGAGCCAAGGTCTACCTTCGTAGAACAGGAGAAGCAAAATAGTAAGTATTTTACTTTGTAAAAGATGTTACTTTGAAATACGACGTCGCTGAAGGTAATCGGAATGGAGTTTCGACACATCAGTACGTTTTCACCGGTATCAAATATAATGGATAAGCTTTCTGATATAAACAGTTACATAGAAGGAAAAACTATTTTCTACGTGGTTAGGAATGGTTTTGAGGCATCAAGACAGGAAGGAAACTATTTCGTTTCTACTTGTTTAAGGCAATAGTTTGTGTGGAAGCAAATTTTACTTACTGGCAAGAACTTTTTTGTATCCAAGTCAAGTGGAAAGTAAGGAGTTCTATGTGAATAGGACTTTCGAATTTTGATGCGGTCAGTGATAAGAAACCAGTTTGAGTTTGGTTTAAAGATAAGGATGTTTGAGTTGAAGTTACAATGAAAATTACCCACTTGTTTAACGTAATAAGTTTGAGGAGAATTGGAAAATTGCGTACAAAAGGAAAACTGCTTTCGTAAGCTAATTAAGGAAAATTACGTATAAAGTTTTCTTTCAAAAGCAAAGTGACAAGAAGGAGTTCAAGTTGAGTTCAACAAAGATTTGTGTAGCGGCAAGACAAAGTTGAATCAAAAAAGGAGTTGAAGATGCGGCGAAGACAAGTTCGAGTTGAACTAGGAGTTCCACACGAAGTAGGATTTCTAGTTGAAATAGATTTTGGATTCAAGTTCAAATCTATAAATAGGGTGATAGTTTCGCTTAAGAAAATTGCGCACTTACATAGAGTGAAGATCAAAACACGATCAAGAGGTTTGAGAGAGTTTTGAGAGTTACTTTGGAGTATTGCCAATATGTGAGGAAAAAGTTGTAAGATTGTGATTAAGAGTTTTGATTACAATCGAGTATGTGTGAAGGATCCGTCTAACAAGTTTGAGAAACTTGACGGACGGTAGAAGACATAAACTTGGGGTTTTTTGTTTTGGGTAGCTAGAAATTAGAGTTTATAATTTCTTAGCTAGGAATTAGAGTTTATAATTCCTCTAGGAATTAGAGTTTATAATTCCTTAGGTTACATAGTCTTGTAATTTGTTGTTGATGTTCAAAGATTAATGAAGTAGAGTTAAATCCTACAGAGGTGTAGGTCGTGGTTTTTACCCTTATGAGTTGGGGTTTTCCACGATAAAATATTTAGTCATTATTTTATTTGCTTTACAAAATGTAACTACTGTAATCTGGAAAGGAACATGTAGAATATACTTATTCATTAGGCAAATTTGGGGGTCAGAATTCCAACATAAGGCAAATTATATGAAGAGATTGACCATGGATAAGTTCAATAGTACTAGAAGCCCAATGGAGCACACCATAATTGTAGCATGAATGCAGTTTAAAAAAAAAGATTATCAGAAATCAAAAGTGCTAAATTCATCAATATAATTATTATTTAATAAGAGGTAGTAATATTTTTTTTATTAATAAAGAGTATAGTTGTTAGTTAATTTTTTATGGGCATTTTCGTAACATGATGATGATAAAATATGTTAGTTTGCAATTTCGTTTACTCATAGCGGTAAAGATTGCATTGTTGTGTTGATTGTGTTTGTTTATTTCTTACGTTTTAGTCAAAGTGTAACTGATTGTCATTCCTTTTTGATTGATTTTCTTTCTTCATTGTCATTTTATTTTAGTTTAATAATTGTTTTATCTCTTTCCTAGCGTTTGTTTCACCTTCTTGTATAGATCCTAGTCATTCTTAATAAAATCATCTCTTTGCCCACAAGTTAAAATCAATACCAAATGTAATTATATCAATATACTGTTGAAAATTCCAATTGTTCTACAAATTTCATTCACGTACTAATCCATAAAAGTGATCTTTTATTATGCCGCAAATCCAACTTATAGTCCACTTGTTTTTGGTCTTTGGTAGTCCACTTGTTTACCGCTGCAATTTCTATATTTTCTCATAAGTGATAGTATGTTCTAGATTTTGATACAGAGAGTAGAGGAATATACTAGTTGACTGTTTTGAGTTTATTATCGATCCTTGTATTTTCGCTTCTATCACAGTGATGGCGTGCAAACAGATCAACAAACTCAGATGGTCAATTATATAAGCCTCTTTTCTCCCTTTGTAATCCCAAGGTAGAACACTAACCATCACTTATGATCAATAATTGCGCGAATAAAACAGGTGGAACTACTAAAGGGCATAGAGTTGAAAACAAATTATTGTTTTACTCATTTGGTTTTCACGTCATAAAAAGGGTCAATATTGCAGGTTGATCATAGATGTTAATGGGAATTATCAACGCTATGCTTCTGAGGACCGATACGCGCAAATATACAGCTAGCGAGACTCGACCATCAATGAGATAGTGATAACAAGTTGCTGAGTTGAGATAACAACAAATTTGTGAGGAATATGACTTTAGAGAGGTTGTAACCAGCAGAATGAATTGGACACTCTAATATTATAGTATGTCATCCAAACAAGTAAATGTATTAATTTTCTAATGCTTTCCTTGGGACAATCGTTGTTTCATTTTCTCGACAAATTCGTTGTTTTAGCTTTCTCGACAAATCGTAGCTACCAATATCATTAAGACCCCTGACAAGAAAGGAATACCATTTTGCAATGCATGTTTACACAAACTATTCTGAATTTCTGTATCAGTGACTTAAAGAGAAAGGTAGGGAGTTTACCAAATAGAATACTTCTACATTAGTCAGGCAACTCTTTGATTCCAAAAAATTAATATGTCCTTTACTGCACCAGACCTTTGTGCTTTTTTCAAGAGTGTGAAATAATTTTGAATGCATATTTAAGAAATATTAGGTGGATCAGCACCAAAGTCTGATCAATCTTGACGAAAATTACTAACCAAACTTGTTTATAATTGTTGCATTACATTTTTTTCACTTTTAGTCAATTTTTTTTTCATATACCATGCAAGGTGCTCCAATACAATTACAACATTCAAAGATGTCTCATCTTTGTTTTTACATGTTGTAGAATGGAAACTTTCACAACAAATTGTTAACTTCCACACCTTCCGGCTGATCCATACTTGTTTTCTTGTGTTTCTATTCTCTTATATTTTCTTAATTCGCATGGCGCACAAAATGCCTTCCATGAAAAATTCCTCACACTCAGCATGCGTAAAGACTTTTTCAAAACTTGGATTTGAGTTTCAACTATCGAGCAGGGGAAATTCCAGTTAATCTATCACATTGTGGTTAACCTTACGAACCTTGTCCTTGATAACAACACTCTGGTGGGCAGATTCCTTGCACTTGAATCATTTTAAAGAAGTTTGTGAAACACCTCTCAGAAATAAAAACCTTACACAGGACTCTTTCCTTTCCAGGTTCTATTTGAAATCTTACATCTTTAGAAGAGTTTTATTTATCGTACAGACATCTAGAGTGACAAGTGCCAGCTTCAAATAGCTCGATTGACCAATTTGAGGCTTCTGGGTTGTCAGTAAAACTATTCCGGCATTTCCCTCCTCCGTTGTAACATTTGTCATCCCCTGGTAATCATGATCCATTTAGGCAACTACTTTTCTTAATTTCCGGGTACTACTTCCTTGTGTAAACTTCAATTCATTTGGTTCCATACTTTCCTCTTAGACCAATCTTCTAAATTGTCTAGAGCTTGACTTTTCCTGAAACCATTTCAACTTTGAAATATACGCCAAGTGTTTTTGGTAACTTGCGGAATTTGTTGTGGCCAACTGTTTGGAGTAACAAACTTGATACGGAACATGATGATCTGGCAGGATCTCCATCCTTGGATCTTTTGTCAACATAATCTATCAGGGCCAATTCTTGCAGTTGCATTACAAGTCTTACTTCCTTACTCTACTTGAACTTATGATTCAACCTCTAGATGATTGAGGTTCCTGTCCCGGAGTATTTTCAATTTGAGTGGCAGAGTAATTAAACCGAAACTCCGAGCTTTGTGATGATTCAAGCTGGATTTACAATCTTGTGGTTTATCAAAAGACGCGGAAAGAAGCATACTTCCTCAATCATGATACTTCAGAGAATGCATATCATAATCTTTGGCCTCTCCACTTCAATTAAATCCACTGTGTATGAAACCAAAGAACATGGCTTCTTGATGAAGATCTCTCACAATCTTTGGGTGATTTTGGTTTGGTGAGACTCATTGTTGATGAAGATCGGCATCACTCAATTAGGCTATGCAGTTCCAGGTAATGTTCCTAGGTTAACAAAAACTGTGATATGAAGTTCTTCTACCAATAGTGGCTTATCTTTAAGCTATTGGATGGTAGATTTTGCCAACATCTCCCCCGGGTGAGGATAAAATCTTTCATTTATAGAACGTTCATCCTTGAAATAACGTAATGTTTTTATTCAAAATGCATATGGAAACCATGCCTCTATTATCACTATTCACTAAGAGAGAGACTATATTATCTTAGAAATGTAATAGATTTATCTCTAACAGGATCACCCATTTTGTCATTACCTAAAATACAATTATTCATCAAACAGAGGGTTCTCAACATATGAATTTTAGCTTTTAACTTCTAAATCTGGAAGTTCTATGGGGATCTAAGGCAGGAATTAAATGTTTCATGGTGACAAAAAGTTCCTTAAATTTGAGTGCACGTTTGAGGGTTGTGAGAACACTGTTATCCTCCTCAATCCTGGAAAGAGTCTTTTTTAATCTACTAGCCTCCATCTTCTCTTTGTCATTAGGAAAGAGTGAAGCTAATCCCTTACGTCTCATATCAAACATTGCAAGAACTAAAGAAATATATTTTTGTAACTAGCTGGTACCTTCGATAATACATCTCCCTGACCACATCAAACTTGCAACAAAATATGAAAGATGAGCAGTCTTATAAATAATGACTGTATCTATTCTCACTTTGTATCACTTCTGACCATAAAGAGCATCACCGCCCAATAGCAGGTAGTTACAAAAGGATAGAAAATAGAAATCAGTTGGATTTTTCCCTCATCGTGTGATAGAAATATATCAAGCTAAGTTGTCCTGAAGTTTTTGTTCCCTCTGTGGTTTTGACCATAAAAATTAAGTAAGAATGCCACTACCGTAAATCCAAATCCTGTTCAAAAAAAATTGAAACAAAATCTAAAAACAGCACATATGTTGCTTGATTGACAACAATTTTTAAAGGACGATGACGCCAAACATCCTTCCCTGGTACTGGCCTAAAATCTTTCCATTATAGGAGTTCATCCACTTCAATTGTGCAGCAGTTTCACAAAAGAAAGATGTTTTTGTTCAAAATGCATTAGAAAACACGTCTATTCCAATATGTAACTATGACCCTCAATCTCCAGAAAGACTGATGTTAAGTTATGTTTGAATAGAACACTAATCATGATTAAGATAGGAAGGGCAAAAAGCCAAGTCCTATTCAATGTGGTCTCTTCTTCTCCTCCTCCTCAAAACATCTTTTTCTGATGGTATTAGACAAAGTTTAAAATTTTTTGAAAAGAATTAGAACATTAAACATTGTTTAAAGTAAAAAAGTTACCAAGATTTACAAAATGAATGCCACTGAAGTCAACAAATAGGGCAGACACTACTCTATGAAAATATCGATTTGGTTTCAATGAGGTGTTTTAAACATAAAATTTGAAAGGAATTGCAATACTGACCTTAAGCAGGCTTTGGAGAGTTGGGCAAGAAACTAAACCTACAAAATTGAACTCAACTAAACTCGTACCTTCTAGAATAAATCTTATGATGATCATCCAACCTTTCTGGCAATAGACTCTTCTGACAATGGGTTACATTATTTGGAGGGAGTCCTTATGGACACAAGCTAATTGTTTGGATATTAAGGCAATACATGGGATAATCAACTTTGTCCAGGACTGCAACTTTTGTACTATTGATGTGTGGTATGATCTCGTTTAGATCAAAGATACTGTGTTGGGGGACTTGTACGCAGAAAAGATCTTTTTTTTGTCGCTCCAAACTGAAAGCTGAATATCGCCACGGCGGCCTTAAAACAAAGTTTTTCCAAAGTATGGGAACCCCCCCAACGCTCTTGCTCTGTCAAAAGTCCCAATTACTATGTGTTTTCTTAAAATGGCATACAAGGGTAAGTAAACCTTGCGGCCCTCCCCTAGCCAGAGATCATTACCACTCATTTCCCTACTAGTCAAAATTTTCCGCATAGAAAGCTAATATCATAATGACAACAAAGTTCGGACGGCTCGATGGAGTACAACCTCTCATTCTTTGTATCAAGGGCTAGGACCTAACCGTCAATTCTAAGAAAATACCAAGATGTGCAATGAACATGGGGGACACCGTAAGGTAAGGATATAAAAGTATGGTTCTCAATTGATTTCACGCCACAAAGTCAAATCGCTCTGACTGAAAGCAAGTGAAATTTGTAGAACAAGTTGGAATTTTCCACAGGTTACTGATGGATACCAATTTGTATTGATTTGAAGTAAGGTACTCAACCGCTATGCCTATCTGTTTTTAACTCATGTCTAGGAGAATTCTAAATTCGGATATGGAATCAGTATGCTCTCCAGTTAGGGGATTGAATACGCCGTAAACCTAATTCTTCATTCAAACTCAAGGAGAAGCAGACCATCACATGAAGCCAAAATCTCTACAACACATACATACTAGCGTGTCATCGATTAGAGTCATAGGGTTGAGGGAGATTTTGGGAATTCTCTCAGCAATCTCCCATCATGAATTCAATAGATAATTGTGAATATGATTTTTGATGGTGTAATAAGTTTTTTTGAATTCACATGAGATATCATACCTTTAAAATTTCTTTGGATAGAATTTTAGCATTGAAAAACACACCTCAAAGCAGCGCAAGGATAATCTCCATCACCATAGCATCCGGCATTCAATACTCTCTGATAGACTATTGTGTTCCTCTTTTCCTTGCTCCGTTGCCGTGTTTCTCATGCTTTTAGTTTCTTTTTGTTAATTCCCTTTTTTGAGTCTATTTACAAAGACATAAAAAGTGTTTTACCGCTAAACAAGTTGTTGTTAAAATAGGATAAAACTTTATTAGGGAAATCTTCTAGCGATTCGAACAAGTTTCTGCTGAACAAATCAATGAATCTATATATATATATGGACTTAGTAAGAATTCATTCACATTAAGGGAAACAATACATGATTATTTGTGTGAAATTAACTTAATCCTCTTAAGAGTATAAATATGTTTAATCAATTTGTGAATTTGGTTTATGTATGGTATGACACTTCAAGTCCATTTAAGCAAACTATTAGCTTCATCTCCCAAAAATGTGGAACTCTAACACTCGCCTTCACGCCAAGCCAATGCCGCAGCCCCATCCCAAGCTCAAGCCCAATAATAGTGGTATGAGAAGTCCAACCTGGATATGACTCTTGATTAATTAAAGATATGAACGTGGCAACACCAAAATCTAACTCCTAATGTGAGGATTATTACTTAAGTCCATACAAGGTTCTCTCATTTAAGCTCCCACTCCACGTTAGTTGACTGAAACAGGGCGTTAGAGTGGGCTAGAGTTTCTAGCGCGGTGATGTGAACACAATGGTTGGCTTATATGGTTTGACACAATCTCTTTGTGAGCTAGATTTTTTTTGAGTTTGTTTAGCTTACTGAAGTACCATATCTTACATGATATGAGAGTCCATCCCCATTTGGGCTCCCTTTGAGGGTGGATGATGTGTTATATGAGTAAGATCCCCACATTAGTTGGGGATTGGACTTGTTGTTGTTTATATGGATTTGGACATCCTCATCTTCATATTCTAAAATTTTGGGTTGATTAGATTAATGTGCTATATATGTATTTTTGTATATTTTCTATATTATAAGAAAACACTTTATTTCTATTGAAACCAATTTGATACATTTATGGATGTCCTCATACATATTTTATTTCATCAGTTCACTAAACGATAAGAGGATTTAGTATAATTAGTACATGTTACTATATATATTTTAGTAACAAACTAATATGAAGTATCTACAACCAACACCACCTCATATATGGCGCTGAAAGGCTTTAACGAGGTTTGATGTGCATATCGTTCACCCAATTACTGCTAATGTTCATGTGGAGTCCTGAAGCGAGAGATTTGGTGAAAGGACCCGCCTTGAAGAAAAGCCTAACTTGAAACTTTTTGGTATTGTATCACTATTGTCGTTCAAAGAATGTTTATACACACTAATATATCGTACTATAACTTGTAACTACTCTACTGCAAACTAACTCTCCCGAGAACCTGCTAATGAGCTGGGGGCCCTTTTCTTTTATATTTTGTCATCAATCCAACATAATTTCAACTCAACACAAGTACATTTGGTTTTATATGGCTAAAAAACGTTCATATACAAATAATCCGACTTACTCATAATGTTATAATGTCTTTATTTGTTTCCTGTCCAAAGTAATATCGCCCCTCAAGATTTTTTTCTAATTTAGGATATACATATATGAGTGTAATCGTACATAGTTGAAAAGGGAAATGTTTTTTTTTAAAATCAACAGGAGAAAATATAATAAAATATTGATAGCATAATCTTTCCACAATCAGATGATGTCATATCATTCATATCATCAATATTATAATTATTAGAGATAGGATGCCATGATTATACCTCCTTAATTGTTATTTTGGCCATGTGTAACTATGACCCTGTTCCAGATTTCCAATTTGGACAAATTAAAAATCATAACATATGGGGACTATGCTTAAAAAAGACATTACGAGAAAAAGGTTAACTAGAAGCTTTCTCATCCTAGAGTGCTTTGAGTTGACTGTATAATAAAATATACTTAGCTGTCAGGAAATTATATCTTCTATTTAACCATTTATGTTAATTGCTAAGTGGAAGTCTCGTTTTCTATTTGAAAAAGATAAGGTTCAATCAGATGTGTCGGGCAAATCTTGAAAAATGGAAGATTCATTTTAAATCTTTTTGCTTAAAATTCGTTTCATTATTGGAATTCCTAACTTGAATGTTGCAAAAATTTAAGCTTTTTTCCTTCCTTCAACATGCAGAAATCAATGTCTATTAAAATATTTAACTATATCGTCCATACTCCTAGAATACAAATAAAAGTCATATTGTACCATATTAAAGAAGCAGAAAGTCACCTCTATTACAAATCATTTCTCTTTCTCCTCCTCATCCAGAACTGATTCTTGTTGTTCTCCTCATCTGATGAATTTCTTATTTCTTCTTGGATGGAATTGTTTTCCAATATGTTTATGAAAACATCAGAAATTACTGTGGTGTTATAAGCTTCAAAACACGAAGTAACAAGATTTTCAGAACCAGTAAGTAGACATTGAACTAAAATTTATTTGAAAAAACAATAAGTGAATCTGTAAAAACACTTACCAGAATCGAATACTTTTTTTTAATAATTTAGGAAGAAAATAAGTTCCTGAATTCACTATCACATCATCCACAGCTGCCCCTTAAGGAAATTATTTCCCCTCTAGTATCCGAGGTTTTTTTATTTGGAATATAACCTCCCAGGGTAAAATGATTTTAATCAGTAGAGTATAGATATAGCCAAAACCTCTACTGTCCCGCGAATCATCCACAACAGGAAATTACACGAAGAAGATATGTGTTTTTTAGAAGAAGGTAGATCAGAAAATTCGTAGCGAATTGCTGAAGACTAATGGTCTTTATAGGCAGAAGAATATATATTATGAAGGGGTTTTCAATCCCCTTTTCAGAATTGACACGACCATTAATGAAAGGTTGCAAACTTTCAAATGGTATTGACTGTTCCTGAAGTTCAACTGTTCATAACCGTCATGGGCGGGAATTTTTAAATTAAAATGGGGTCACAGTCCGGCGGATCTGAGTCTGGTCGTGTTAACTAAAAATTTAAAATATTTCGGTTTCAGTTCTGTTCTCATCAAGCTAAATTAATTGAAAATAATTTTTTGGCCATTTTTTAATTAATTAAATAAATAATTAAATAAATTGTCCAAAAATTATCTCTCGAAATCGAGTCATTGCCAAGCCAAATGCCGAAGCCGAAGCGAGGAGCGACGACGACGGCGTACGGGGGTCCCTCCTTTCCAACCCTTTTATAAAAACTAATAAAAGGTATTGTTTTTATTTTATTTAACTCTCCTATTTTCATTTCCATACCGATGAGAGACCTATTTCCTTTTTAATAAAGCATTAGAGTACTTTTCATGTTTCCCAACCTTTCAGTTCTAACTTTTTCAAATTCCTCTCCTTCCCTATTTTTTCCCATCATTCTTGCTACATAACCACAATCCCCCCCATTGATGGGAATAGTTATAACAAGAATTCCACGGACAATTGTGTACTTTGCAAGCAAGGATTACTTGCATCGGAATAGTAGGTTTCCCCTTGGACTTTCCGTAGAGTGCACATATGTCAGATACTTGATCAATCGGTAGATTTGATAGATCTTTGAAAACCGTCGAACGCTTGTGTATACCTAGACCACCATATGTTACACAATTAACCCTTTACTGTTTATGATTCTTATTGTTTGTGTTCGTTTCACAATCCAGGACCCTCCGGTTTCATGATTGTATAAGAGAATAGAATTTTGACATAAAATTCTCTTTGAGCGGCTTGCCACTTTCACACTCACATAGGTGCTTCTAACCGTGTCATCCTCGTAATACACTATTTTTGGTCAATCTAAACCAAACTTAGCAAATCATTAAAAACTTTAAAAATTATTAACCTCATTAACAGCCCTAAAAGTCTTAACCTTTTCCCTGAACATTGTCCTCATCATGAGAAATGGATTGAGTTAATTGACAATGTTCGAACCTTCCAAGCCGAACAAATTTGTTTTTCTCCTTGAAGCCTAAGCTTTGGGGATCTCCAGTATGTAGATAGAGTTACCGACCGTCATGCTGACCTTGTCCTAACCTGTAAACCCAATCCAAAGTACCCTTAGATACTTTCAACTGCTGCTCTCAACTAGAACCTTTCGTTATGTGGTGATTTGAACACATTATTGCTTGACCTATTACATGTCAATTGTATAATTCTACTAGAGAGTTTGTTTACGGTGTTATGTCTACGGTCGGATATGACGCACTTCCCGTTTGTACATAACGCTCCCTGCCCTCCGATTGCTGCTTACTAATCGCATTGTAAATGTATGCAAATTGGTTTCCAATAGGTTTTGGGCAATAATGGAATATCCCTCTAGGAAATTTCGGAGCCATTCCGCTTCCTTCACCAGTCTTAATCCAAAGCAAATGAATTCAGATTCCATTTTGGAGGCTTGAGCAATACATGTCCTTTGTGGGAAGATTTCCAAGAGACACTCCTCCCCAAGGTTGAATACATACCACTTGTTGATTTTTACATCATTTGACCCTGTGATCCAACTTCCATCATTCACTCTATCCTTCCATCACACACAGCAGGATATTTATTATAATTCAAAGCATAATGTTGTGTCCATTTTAGATAACCAACACACTGAACGTTTTCATAGCCTCCCAGTGAGTGTTGATTCTATGACTAGTACTAGTGTCCGCCTCAGTTACTAATAAACATGCTATATCTTCTGGTCGTGTCAATTCATAATAGACATCAACTTCCCACACTCTGGCCTATTCCAATTGTAGTCACTTTGACTTCATTCTTTTTTAATGTACACCCTAACTCAATTGGAGTTTTTTGACTACATTGGAAATTAAAGTCATTATTTAACTATCCAATACTTTTTCTATAATGAGCTTTGAGATAATAAGACTAGTCCCTAGGGCGTTTTGATAAGCCTGACCCTAAGATCAAATCACAAAGCAACTCCTAAGTCTTTCATATCGAACTTGCTGGAACAACATCGTTAGTAGAATTTATCTCTTCAATTTTCTTTACTCATTATTAACATGTCATCAACATAAAAACAAACACTGACTTCATGATTCATAAGGTTTTAATGTAAACACAGTTTATTCACATTTGGTTAATCTGAATCCATTGCCAACATTATTGTGATCAGATTTAGCATGCCTTGGTTTGGTCTTGCTTTTAGTCCTAAAGTGACTTCAAAATCCTGCACACTTTCTTTTCTTTACCAGGAACTAGAAACCCTTCAGGTTTGTTCATGTAAATTTCTTCCTCTAACTCTCCATTTGGAAAGAAGACTTTCTTTACTCCATTTGGGGATTTTTAAATATGAATGCACACTGTTCTAGTGCTATAACTCCTAATTGAATGTTTATCCCTGTTACTGAGAGTATGTGTACAAGTAGTCCAGAGACCTGTCTTTTGCAGTAACCCTTTGGACTACCATATAGCCTTTATATTTTTTCAATAGTCCATCAGGTTTTTTTCAATTTTCCCTTTTAAAATCCCTTTGATCCTAACGGTTTTATTTCCTGGCGAAGATCAGTCATTCCCAAAGTGTGATTGCTTAAAATTGATCATCCACTATTGACTGCTTCTTTTCTATAAGTTTTGACTCTGACAAAGAACTAACTACTTTAAAAAATGTTTGAGGCTCATTTTCCAAGCAATAGTGCTACAAAATCTGTCCGAAAGAAACCAATAAACAATTTTCGTTGTCGAGTACTTTCGTCGCCTAGGTTTCCTCACTAGGTTAGAATATTTTCCGATTGTTCTTTCGTGGCGTTTAGGTCTTTCACTTGTTGACTCCACTTTCATTTCAGTTTTGTAATGGATAAATGTTTTCAAAAATATTCTGCATTATCTGATTCAATATCGTATTAACATATGAATCGTCAGGAATATCAATTTGTGAACCAAAAACGCAGGCTTATACTATTCACAGCATACCCAATAAAGACACATCTATTGTTTTGTGTCCAATTTTAAAAAAAAAACCCTGCTTTGGTAAAGAACCTCTAACCTTGGCTAAACACCCACACTTTGAATATGTCAAGTTGGTTTTCTTTTCTTCCTTTCCACAACGCATAGGAAATTGATTTTGTTTTTCATGTGGTACTCTCTTGAAGTCTTTTTTTGATTGAGCTGTAAGGATGGCTTCCCTCCCCCCAAAGATTTTTGCGGTGAACCAGAATTGGATCATTGAAGACATTCATCAATTTTCCTTTAATGTGTCTATTCTTTTCCGTTTTGCCAACCATTTGACTGTGGTGTATAATGTTCAGTAGTTTGATGAATAATACATCTTCCAACATATCTCTGCAAAGAAGATTCACTATTATCCACCCCTATCACTCACTATCACCTCCCGAAATCATTTTTATCTTTAGATTAATTGTGGGTTTTTCCACTTCATTTTTGTATTGGCTTAGATGCATCTTGCTTCAATTCACCTTACTATTAAGCAAATATACTAACAAAATCGAGTGCAATCACAATAAAAGTTATAAAATACTTTTTTCCACCACGAGATGGTGTTGACTTCATATGCATATAATCTGTGTGAATTAAGTCTAAAGTTTTTAGAATTTTCTTTCAACGGAATTGCAAGGCTGTTTAACAAACGTAATTTCCACACCAAATTTTTCATATTTGGATTAAATCGCATTTAAAATCAGGCAAATACTTCTAGATTAAAACCAATTTTTTCGCAAGGCTTTTGTATTTACCATGTCCCAACAGGCATGCCATAAAATCACGCACTTAAACTTAACTCCAATAAGTAAACAAAGCCGAATTTGTTATTATACTACTGTCAAAAACCATTACATTTAGTTTTAAAGCCCTCATTGGAGGTAGACCCTTTCCCTATGAACATTTCATTTTACTTATTACAATCTTTATCACTAAACTAGGACACCACTTAACTCCGTTCTTAACGAGTAGGTGCAGCAGAAATTAATTCTTTACTTCTTCCTAATATTGGGACATTTCAAACATTGTTCAAATTCAACACCTTGCCGGATGTAATTTTTCAACCTTAAAACAAAAAAAGTTTCTCAGTTTCTGCAATCCTTGTTGGTGCTCGGCTGCTGTGTTTGCCCAAAAATAAATTTTCATTGTACTCAAGAAGGATGTTAACGTTGCAAAGGCTTCTTCGCAGAGCAAATATGTTCTAGTGGCAACCTGAGAGTCGAGAAACCACTCTTAGATTTCCAACTAAGTTACAACTTCCGATATCATTGCACACAGTCTCTGCAATCTTCCATCTTTTCCAGATGTTTGCTTGACTTTTGCCTTTTTGGCTTTTTTTTTTTTTTTTGGTTCTTTTCTTGGAGCAATGACAATCAGAAGATCTATGCCCGCCTTTCCACAATTAATAATAGTTTTCCTTTTGAATTTCTTCTTGGTCTTGTTCTGACTTTGCTATCTGCCCGTTGGACTTCTTTCTCTCTTTGTTTTTTGTAGGATCTTCTTCACACTCTTAGCTCCAATATTGTTGAACTCTTACGCGACTTCTTTTCTTTCGGCATTTCTGTTATCTTCCTCAATCTTGAGCCGATCAAAAGATCTTCAAGCTTCATTTCTTTACGCGTATGCTTTATATAATTCTTTGAAATCGTTCCACGCCGGAGAACTTCTCGTCATTGCAAACCACTTTAAAAATCTTCATTTACTACCATATCATTCAGCAACTCAGATCATGGAGATACGTTTGAGTCTCACTTGTGATCCAACAATTTAACTATCTACCATTTTAATTTCCTAAAAACTTGCGACCAACACACTTTTTCAGCATGCATCTTCTGTCTTTATATTTCTTCTCAAGTGCATAATTCCCAAACTCGTTTTTGCAAGTTGTTTATTGCACTATAGAATTATATAAGTCATCCTCCCTAAATCAACTCAAATGTAAACCTTTTATATAAGAAGTCTGACTGTTTCCATGCTTCAACCAATCATAATTTTTCCCTGTCTGGCATATCATCAGCATGAACTGGAATAGTCTTCACTTGTTAAATTTTCTACAGACCAAGAGTGGTAACTAGAAAAAGTACTCGTTTGCTTGTCCATCCTTTGAAATTCACACCTATGAATTAACCCCGGTTTCCTCTCTTGTGATACAAGTAGTTCGGGTTGGTTCAGGAAAACAACCACTGTAACACCAGTGTTGTTCCATTTCTATATAACAAATTTGATACAATATAATAAGCATAAACTATAATTCAAGACTTTAAAAAGGAGTATAAAAATCACAAAGATTTTTTGGTCCCCACCAGAAACACCAGATTTACTATTTCTTAAGATTGGTTTCCAATCTGTGGGTTATGAAATCTGAAATTACTGGTGTAAAAAATCATCATTCCAGAAACAGCAGACGTAACTCACATTTCAGACCATTAAGTAGATGAACCGAAATTTATTTGAAAAAAAAATAATTGAATCTGTAAAGACTTACCAGAATCGAATACTCTTTTTAATAATTTTAGGAAGAAAATCAAGTCCACTGAATTCACAGTTGTCCCCTTAAGGAAATTATTCCCCTCTAGTATCCGAGATTTGATTTGGATATCCTCCCAAGGTAAAACTTTTTTAATCATAGAGTATAGATACAAAAAACCTACTGTGAGCGAATCAATCTTCCAACAGGAAAGGACACAAGAAATATTGTTTTTTGAGAAGGAAAATCAGAAAATCTCGCGAAATTTATGAAGACCTGAATGATTATTTATAGGCAAGAATAATATATTCTGAACAGGTTGCACCCGTCAGACAATTGAAATCGTACCATTTGAAAGGTTGCAGACTTTCAAATGGTATTGATTGTTTCCTGAAAGTTTCAAACCTTTCCTAACAGTCATGGCGGGAATTTTTAAAATTAAAACGGGTCACGCACGCGATCCAAGAGTCGAGTCGGGTTAACTCAAAAGTTGAAAACATTTCGGTTTAACTTAATGTTTCAACTAATTAATTTAAAATATTGTCCATTTAATTAATTAAAGTAAATAATTAACATAAATTTAATCCAAAAAATTATCTCTCGATCGATCAGTGCCGAAGCCGAAGCCAAAGCGGCGAGCGACGACCAATGGCTCCGAGGGGGGTCCCCTCTTTCCAACCCTATTAACAATAATATAGGAGTGGTTAGTATTTAAACCTCTTCCTATTTTCATTTCCATTACGATGATGGGTATTTGCCTTTTCATTAAGCATTAAGAATTTCCAGTTCCAACCTTTCAAGTTTTCTAAACTTTTTCAATACCTCTCCTTCCCCTCTATCTCCATCCTTCTTTGCTACAATATACCCACAATACTTTGACAATCTTGATGTCATCTAAGTTTGCAGCCCTAATCATCACTCATTCATTATTGGGGGTGGTCTAATGACACAAGCTAAACGTTGACGTTGGATGGGAAGCAATACCCATTGGATTAACTTGTCTCCAACACTTACAACATTTTCACTACCCATAGATGTATTCCTATTATACTCGTCCTGTGCCCAGCTACCATAAAAACTCTTGTTTGCTGTCGATCAAGAAAGCGCAATAATAATTCCTCCTCCATCAACCTCAACTTCTAACGTTGTCCATAGTTTGGGAAACCCTCACCTTACCATAACTTCACCTGTCAAAATTTTGCCGTATCTTATATCATAAATGATCAAATAAATCAATATGGTCCATTAACACAGACGTTTGGTATCAAAACTTAGAACATTTAAACCGTCACTTTTGAGTGAATAACGTAACACGCATATACGGTAAAAGATAGGAAATTATTGATCTACATGTCAGGTGAACCAATCGTGAAAAGTCCGTGGTCCCAGGTTTTGTTGGAGTGATTGGGGTAAGGAGATTTTTTTGGAATGCTGACCTATCCTCTCTGTAAACGTATTTTGCAATTACTGAGAAAAGAAAAACAACAAAAACCAAGAAAAAAAAAAAAAGACAACGCATACACCCAAACAAACGCACCACAGCCACCAAATAATTATATTGTTTTAATTGTGAAATCAATAAGACGTCCATCACCCAAAATCATCAAAACTTTTGCGCTCATGTATTCACATGTTATAAAATATATCGAGTGTTGTTCTTGCTATGTTAAGAAAGTGTATGCAGGTCAATTTTTTGTATAAAAAAAATTATTGTAGAAAAACATGATGCAAATAAAATATCGATTTTACATCTTTCCCTTAATGCCATTATTAGTAGAGTTTTTAATGTATAAATTCTCCCTCTAAAAAATTATTTATGATGGCTGGGTCAAAATTTGGAAGGATCAAGGTAATTGAAAAGTAATGTTTTTTTTTGCTTAAACCTGGTTGAACTTGACTAAATTTTTGGTGGCTTAAAAGACAATGAATGGGTGGGCTTAAGCTGTTTAAGTTTGGTGTAAGTTAACCATTGCGTGAGCCATATCTTGAATAGGCATTTGCACATTTTTTGTGTTTTTGGAGACATATTTACTTACCTCTATATTTCATTATCACTAACTTACTTACTCTCTACTCCCTCCCGTCCCGGAATTGTGTTGTCATTTTTGCGCGCTTTTTTCGAAAGTCACTTTGAAATTTTCAAAGTTAAAATTAGATTCACAATAATTTGATATTTTAAACAAAAATTAGATATTCTAAAACTATATAACAAGTACTATAGAAAATTGCAAATTTTTTCATATTAATATGAATGAAAAATTATATCTTAAAATGTAGTCAACGGTTTTATAGTTTGCCTCCTAAAATAAAACCAGTACAAAACAATGCCGGCGGAGAGAGTATCATTTAAAGTTGAATCAGCTTATAACTTCCTTGCTCTCGGTCTTTATTTACATGAAGCCTTTCGATGCTAATTGAGTCTTTCATCAAAAGACTTTTCCATGGCTAGCAGTCTCATTTCAGACTCAATCAAACACCATTGCTAATTTGAAAGCTCGCTCCTCTCTTCACTTTGTACTCCCGCTTCTCAAAAGCTCTGCAAATAACAGAAAACGTAGCAAGAAATCTGAAATCTACTCCTTTCGTTTCTGTTTAAATCTTTATTTTTATTATGTTTGTGTTCTTGCCGATATTCTTAATTTGTGGTCGTATGACACTTACTTTGTTCTTTGCCCCTTTTACTTTTTTTAGACTCCGCTACTTAGTCTGTTAACTATTATGTTATGTTTGGTTCTCGCGGAATTTTCATGTTTTTGAAAAATCGTTGTAAAAAATAGATTAATTTCACCTAGATTAGATCAATTAAGTTTTTGTTAAAAAGAAATTGACTAAAACCCCCATACTAAAAATGTTTTTTTGTTTATGAAATGAGCAAGTTTTGTTGAAAGTTTTAAACCATTCCAAAAAAGGGTACATGAAATTTTACTAAAGATGGATAAATTAATTCGTTGGATAGGTTCCTTTGAACTACTGTGATTTTTATTACTTTTCTGAATTTGTTGCAAAGATGACATAATATTATTTTTCAAGATAAATACACAAGTATTTATAACATTAGTCCTTTCAGATTTGCTTTATTTTTGCTTTTTAAGGAATAGTTAACCTAAGTTTGGCAGCAAATCATTTTTAATGAATTTTAATAGTAGTGCGTCTTCCTTATAAGATACTTGAACTGTAACCTAGGGAATCGTTGTTGTAAGTGTTGGAATGTTAATTTCTACTTTGGTGACAAAATATGAGGGATTCTATTTTTCAAGCTACATATCACAAGTACTTAAAACGAATCCTTTTAAAATTTGCTCCTTTTAATTATTAACCCTAAGTTTGATCGGCTAATGTTTTTAATCCAGATTTTAAAGTGGTCTTATTCCCTTTAGGTATAAATTAGACTTTACCTATAATTTCATGAGGTTAGCAATAATTCAAAGTTAACTTAGCATTACTTTAGCAAAATAGGATTCCTAATTCACTAATATGTTATACATCGTTTGACCTCGAGTTAAAATGAGTTATAACATTAAGCATTTTTTTTATAAATAAGGTGTTAAAGACTCTATGATTTGACGAATGTTAAAATACATAGAACAGATGTGCGCACATGATACAAGGTGTTTGTCTAAACCAAGTCGATTTTATTCAAAGCCAAGTTGTTATCCGAGTTGAGTTCGTGTTGCTGCCTAATGTTGAGCCAAGGTCTACCTGCGTAGCACAGGAGAAGTTTGTGAAAGATGTTACTTTGAAATACGACAAAGCACGTTTCAACGGATCCATAAGATGAATGGGTATATATGTTTTAATATAAAACATTTTATTTACGAGAAGGAAAAAAACATGTATTTTTTTCTCTTACTTGGTGAAGGAAATAGTTTGAGCCGGTCAGGACAGGACGGAACACTATTTCCACGTTAAGGAAAAATAGTTTTGGCAGCAAATTTACTGGACGATTTGATCCAAGTCAAGTGGCAACTAGGAGTTCTAAGTGAAAGAAGAGACTTCGAATTTTGAGGCGGCAAGTGATTGAAAGAAGAGTCAAGTTGAAGTTTGGTTTAAAGACAAGGATGTTCGAGTGAAGTGACGACGAAAATTACCCAATTGTTTAAGGTAATACGTTTGAGGAGAATTGGAACAATTTGCGGGACCAAAAGGAGGAAACATCTTTAGTAAGCTAATTAAGAAAATTAGTATAAAGTTTTCTTTCAAACGCAAAGTGACATGAAGAGTTTCAAGTAGTTCAAAAAGATTTGTTGTAGCGGCAAGACAAAGTTGATCAACAAGGAGTTGAAGATGCGGCGAAGACAAGTTCGAGTAGAAAACTAGGCGTCCAACGAAGTAGGATTTTATTGAAATAGATTTTGGATACAAGTTCCAAATTAATAAATAGGGTGATAGTTATCCGCTAAGAAATTTGCGCACCGTACATAGAGTGAAGATCAAAAACACGATCAGAGGTTTTGAGACGAGTTTTGAGAGGGAGAGTTTTGAGAGTTACTTGGAGTCATTGGCCAAAGGTGAAGGCGAAAAAGTTGTAAGATTGTGATTAAAGAGTTTGATTACAATTGAGTATTGTGTGGATCGTCTAACAAGTTTGAGGGGAAACTTGAGGACGGTAGCTTTAGAAGACGGTTAGAAGAATAAACCTGGGTGTTTTTGTTTTGGGTAGCTCAATTTAGAGTTTATAAGGGTTTAGCTAGGAATTAGCGTTTATAATTCCTCTAGAAATTAGAATTTAAATTCCTTAGGTTACATAGTCTTGTAATTGTTGTTCATATTCAAAGATATAAGAAGTAGGAGTTAAATCATACCCAGAGTGTAGGTCATGGTTTTACCCTATGAGTTGGGGGGGGGTTTTCCACGTAAAATCTTGTCATTATTTTATTTGCTTTACAAAACGAAACTGTTGTAATCTGCAAAGGAACATGTAGAATATACTTGTTCTATAGGCAAATTTGGGGGTCAGAATTCCAACATAAGGCAAAGTATATGAAGAGATTGACCATGGATAAGTTCAATAGTACTAGAAGCCCAATGGGGCACACCATAATTGTAGCATGAATGCAATTTAAAAAAATTGATTATCAGAAATCAAAAGTTCTATATTCATCAGTATAATTATTATTTTATAATAGGTAGTAATATTTTTTTTATTAATAAAGAGTAAAGTTGTTGGTTAATTTTTTAAGGGCATTTTCGTAAGATGATGATGATAAAAGATTTAGTTTCTCAATTTCAGTTTATTCATAGCGGTAAAGATTGTCATATTTAGTGGTGATTGATTGTGTTGATTTCTTTGTTGATTCTTAGTCATAATTGTCATATCTTTTTGATTGATTTTCTTTCTTGATCTTTATTCATTACGGTAAAGATTGTCAGTTAGTTAGTTAATATGTTTTATTTCTTTCCGATGTTCTGTGTTTTCACCTTCTTGTATAGTACCCCATTCATTTTAAGGGATAATGCCCAAGTACCCTAAACCTATGCCCCGAAAATCTCAAGACACACTTTTACTATTACTAAGGTTACTATTACCCCCCTTAACTATTTATTAATAATTTTTTACCTTGGTGATATAGACATTTCATTTGGCGGAAGACAAGTTGGAAACAACATTTATTAGAGGACTGGTCAATGCGAGAAAGGAGAATAAAACAGCAAGTTGGATCAAAACCACCAAATTCAATGCAGTGATGATGAAATTAGAGGCACAGAATTTCTAACCAGTTGCCAAACACCGGACGATATCACCATCGATATGATGCGACAATTAGAATTCAATTTTAAAGGAGGGCAAGGAACAACAGATATTTTTTAGCTTACATTCGCGACTAATTGCCCACACCGCCCCTTCTAGAGGGGGTGCGTAAAAAATTAGTTACTCATCTAATATCTGTAACCCCTATTAGGTTTACGTATGCGAACTTATGAAATAGAACCTTTCCTAAAAGGTGGCCGGCGTCGCATTATTCCTCCACTACTCATTGTTAATTGTACGTTGTAACTTCAGTTCTATTGAATAAAAATTGTTTGTTGTGAAGGTTTTACACTTTTGGTCAAGGTTTTTTTTCTACCAATTCTTGTTTTGCATGTTAATTTGAATATACAATTACAAGAGAGACGAACAGGCGAAAGGAAGTGGGTAAATACGGGAATAGGGGACAAGGGACATTACTGTTAAAATAGTTTAACTTACAAATTTTAAACTTCTGCAAATGGGAAAATTGTGAAAACTTTTTAAAGTTGAAACTTGAAATTTGAACAACATGAATCTTAAAAAATTTGAAATTAAACTTGTAAATTTGAAAATTATTTTATGATTTGAAAATCAAAAAATAAATTTAAAATGTATTATCTAAAGACGTATAATTTCAATAAAAATATATAAATATTTTAAAAAAATCCCCGTCCATGGCCGTCCCGCCCGTCCCCCCAAATCCCATCCCATCCCGGTATAATATTGGGACGGGATGGGCCTATGTTTGTCCCCCCAATCCCGATCCCGTTGTCAAATCCCTCTCCACGTGTCCCCCCCCGTACCGTCCCGTCCCTTCCCAGTCCCCTTGCCAGCCCTATTGACAATGTCCTAAAAGGTTGGATTTCCCCTTCAAGATGAATGATCAATACTTAAAAAATATGCAGCAGTTTCCTGAAAGAAGAGTTATATTCAGATTTAAAATTCATTAGAGACCCCTGATAAGAAAAAATTAAAAAAAGTTAGGCGTTGCTTAAGTGGTTGAAAAACACTCCATTATTTATCGGTAGATAGGTTCGAGGTACGTAGGAAGGTTGGTGAGAACAATGTTGATCCTCTTAACAGAGTGAGTCAATTTTTTAACTGCCCCCAGGAAGAATTAGAAAGCGAACGCCTTAAGTCTCATTAGAAATCGCAAGAAAATAAATGTATTATAATTGAACAAAACTAACTGTACCTTCGAGAGCAGCTGTGATCAAAATGAATCAATTAATCAGGACGGTCAATGGAGGTATAGCCTCTTCTCTCTTTGTACGCTTCGGAGCAATTTGAAGAGAATCCACAAACAAAAGAAGTGGACTACACAAAAAGATAAAAAACTGAATTGGTTCTCAATTGGATTTCATCGCTCCAATGAAAGTTTATAAAGCTAAGTATGCCTGAAGGTATATCGAGTACCTATAATTTGTGGTTTTTTCACCATAAAGAAGTGACCTAAGAATACAACTAAACATAAAATCAGTATGTTCAAAAATTTTTGAACAAAATAGAAACAACACATATGACATGCTTGATTGGACAAAGCAAAATTTTGAATGGAGACACCAAAAATTTTCCGGGCCGATGCTTAAAAATATTTCATTTATTATGAATCGTCACTTGAATGTGCAGAGCAGTTGCAAAAACGCAACAAGAAGTTTTTATTCAAAAGGCATATAGGAATGAGGTCCTATTCGGGCTTCCATTCCCATGCTCAGTTGGGTTAGCGTGAACTGCGGTATAGTCCCATATTGTATGGGAACGAAATGGTTTTCTCATACAGATTTGAGCAATCCTCCTCTCATGATATGATCTAGTTCGATGGTGGTCAAGTTAGATGTAAGTGAGTTGGGAACTAAAATAACCACAAAATTATTTTAAGTAGCAAAATGACGCCACATTTTAGTAAAGTAACTAAAAATAAGCTTAGTGGGAAAAAAAAGTGCCACTATATTAAATTTTCTAAACGTTTTCCTTTAGTGTCAAAGTTTATTTTTAATATGTCAGGACACTTTTCTTCCACTTATAAAGTGGAAACATTTTATTCCATTTTTAAAAAGTTATTTTTTTCACCTCACCTTCACCTTCTCTCCCTTTCTTTTATGGCTCCCAAAAAAATTCACATTGAAGATGGGCCCAATACGACAGTTTTGAGACGACGCCCCACACTAAATTAAAATCGAAATTTGGAGTAGGCACAACCCGACAACATTCAAGCTCATCTTCGTTGCTTAGAGGGCGAAAAATAGGTAAATTGTAGCCTTGTAGTTGTAGAGAGATTTTATCTTTTTTAGAATGTGTTTTGGTTTGATTTAACTTTCAACGATTAGACTTAATTAGTTTTGGTTTGTTCGAGGCAATCTAATTCATTGATAGAAAAACTTTTTAGTTTACACATCCTATAAAAGTTTTAATAGTAACACTATTTCCAAAATCATATGAAAATAAAATACAATAAATATTATTAAGAGGCAGAATAGCGTAAAATATAGACAAATAAAAGTATCATGTTCATAAGTACACAAAAATTTATCTTTTTGTCGTTTAAGTTTAACCATTTTCTTATTATTTTTTTTCGAAAAAATATCAAACATTCTTCCATAATTTTACCAGGTGGATTTATTGTTTGATCTTTCTATACCAATATGTGTATGGACTATCAAATATAATTGACTACGTTTTCAGGATTGGAAATGTTCAAAGCGTCCTTGAACCTCAGCAAACTCGGCAAAAGGACCCTACCCATAGACCATAAACATTTTACCCAAAATTTCCTCTTGCAACCAAGATAGGCTTCCTCTTTTACTTACTGAAAGTTCATATGCTTAAGATTAAGAACAGTTGTTTGCCCAGTCTTTGATGGGAACACCTGAATTACTAATAATATTAATTTTATTAAATAAAAAATGATATTTCCTTATTAAATAAAAATCATCTAGGATAAAATAGTATATCGGCGTTCATTCTATATCAACAGGAAGAGAAGGAGGACTTAGCAATCATTCAAAGCCACGTTGAAATGCCCTTCGAGCAGTACCCATATCCCACACATGTTGTTCTTTAATGTATCTTACAAATTTCTTCATGTTGTTAAGTATGTTGTATCATAAAGAAGTCAACCTAAATCAACCATCCTGGTTCTACACGTCTGCAAACAAAGTACCATGATCTCTTTGTCGATGTAATAACAAAGCACTCCCTGTTATATTCAAATGTAGAAGTTAAACTGCTCTTTGGCAAACTGCTTCTTTGAATTGAATAACATGTCTTTTCCAAATAAATAGCATCATTCATTGAAAAATCTTCTGGTTTCATGCCCACGTACATTGTGATCTTTACTCATTCATGGTATCAACCAAAGATATCTGAACTATCCGGGAGATGATCAATATAAGGAATTCATGTACGGAAACGGATCAAGTGAAAGAGGAGGAGACGATTCTTGTGTTTTCTTAGGTCTCCATCCCCCTCGATTGGGAAAGGAGTTCAAAAAATTCTCACAACTAGATGAGCCTCACATGGAACATTATCTCCTGAGGCTCAGAATTAGGCAAATCCTCACTATTCATAGTGAAGGGTGCGCCGGAATGAGGAAGGGCATGATGCAGCGATATTCACAGGATCAATGGGGAGCATCTGTGTAAGAAGGGGCCCGGAGAGAGGGAGAGGGGGAGAGAAGGGAATGGGGAGAGGGGGGGGGTTAAAAATATTATTATTTAAAATATATAAATATTTGGCTTATGCAATTACTACTCAAAATAAAAAAAAAATAAGTGTTAGACATAGCGATAAACATCTGCATCAAAAGTAGGCGAGGAAGGATGAAAAACTTTGAGGATGTTTTCCAACATTTTTCGTCATTTTAAGTGTGCGGATTGACCAAAATAATTATTTAGTCCATAACTTGGAGCAATATTCCCTATCTTGCTGAGGTTAAAGCGCTACAAAAATATATAATAGTAGAATAATAAATAATATAAAACTTAATAAATAATTGCAAAATCAACAAATATATCGAAAATATAATAATGAGCATTACCGATCACTTCATTGATAAGTTTCGTTTAAATCAAAATGATATAGATCGGTAAGAGTATTTTGATTAATATGTTCATTTTAGAAAAAAATCAGTAGATTGAATTATCGGAATCCATCCATGCTATTACGATTTTCTAATTAGGGATGAAACATTTCGACTGATAAAGGAGAACGTTGTGACTAATATTAGGTCCTTTACATAGATTTTCAAGTAGTGTAACTTGATTTGATTATATAGTCATTTGGAACCCTTAAAAGTCGGTCAACGATTGTCATTATAGATAATTTCACCTCCAAAATTTACTTGTCCTTGTGAGGAAAAATGAAGAAGTAGGGATTTTTAGACTTAATCAAATTTATAATCCGTACTTTTATACCAATTCTTTTATAAATTGATGAAAAATTTATGATTAGCGACAGTAGTAATTGGGATATTTAGCATGTGTTTGGGAGGACAATTAAATAAACGATATTTTCGTTTGTTATAATTTCGTCATTCCAATAAAATAAAACTTTAAATTTGGGTGTAGAAGACATTTTTTAGATCGAAAATGAAACAAATATAGAAGCTTTATGTTGTAGTGCTATCAACTATATATAGACGTCTTAAATAGGATTGAAGATTTTTCGAATAAAAAAAATAAAAATACATAAGAAATATTTTTTTCCGTTTTTTTAATGACATTCAAAATCAATTATAATTTAATCGATAACACTCAAAAAAAGGCTATTCAAGGCGTTAAAAATATTCTTTTATAAAGTGAATAAAAAGTTCCACTTATAAAGTGAAATAAACGTTCCACTTATAAAGTGGAAGAAAAACCTCCACTTTATAAGAGTGTAGGAAAAAGGTTCCGGTATTATTAAAAAATAAAACGTTTATGACACTACGAAAAACGTTTAGATATTGGATATAGTGGAACTTTTTCTTTCCACTAAGCTAATTTAGTTATTTACTAAATAGAGTGACTTATTTGGTCTACGTTTATATTTGTGGCTGATTTTGATTCCACCACCACCTCATCCCTCGAATTGATATTCATCATCACCATCACCGTTAGGCCAATTAACATTCTACTACTAAACCTCTACCACACAGCACTTCACCAAGATTATCACACTGTAATTATCATCAACCACAATTAATCATTACTGTCAACCAATATACCATACTACATGTAACCACTATCATCAGTCAACACCATTCCAAACACAAGCACCATCGTTAGTCACCACCACTATCAATTGTCATATTAATTTTTATTGATATAATATTAGATTAATTTAGCATTTTATTAAATTTTATAGTTGTTATTTTTTTAATAAAAACAAATTTTATACATTCAAATGTTAAAAAAACAAACAATCTTAATTATTTAGTATTTAAATTTTAATATAACATCTTAATATTTAGATGTGTATTAAGATTAAAACTATTAATATTAATGCATATTTTAATATTCAGACGTGTATTCAAAATCAGACATGTTAATCTTAATTAAAATCAATGGCCTAAGTCTCATTGTCTCATCGGTCGGCTTCAATGTGAAGTTACTAAAGCCGAAACTTTACGCCCCCAATTTGCTTCCCCGCCCCCGCCGCTTCAATTTATTTAGCAATTAGGGGTCTATTAATATCTGGACAAAAAATTAATTATTTGTATGCCTATTTTCGTTAAAACATATATGATGTTTGGTAGGAAGATAAGAAATAATTTATTTATATATAAAACTAATCTGATATTTGATTGACAATTTAGAAACCCAACAACTAATATATATATAAATTATGAGGAAATTTATGTATTATTTTATGCATGATTGAGATGCACATAATAACTTATATATGTATAGCTAATACATGAATAAGTAATCGTGCATAAGATAATACATAGACTCAGTCATGATTAATAACTACCGATACCTGCTTATTTCCCTTTAAATTTTGAATCTTTTTATGGCATAAGAATTTAGGAAAAATTACCTAATTAGACAAATATCCCGATCATATTTACTAATTCTCTATATAGTTTAAAATAATTACACATGTTCTTATTAACTAATAATTTTATATCAGATTTCAAGTCAGATACAATCATTTTTTCTACCAAGTACGCTAAAATAGGGAGGGAATCAAGCAAGATAGGAGGAAGGAGAGAGAGATAGTCTATGTATCTCAGATACATATGTAAATCACTTAAGATATATATATTTGGGTAACTAGATATATGTCAAATATCATCCTAAATTAGAAGTGTAGCTTTCAGATTAACAAGACACTTGCACTACTTGTAGGCTAATGATCTGCTTGAATTCATTACTTATACTTGTTCATTCATAGTAGAATCTAGTTCTGGTATCAGCACTACCCTTTTCAGTGACTATGATCTGCTTGAATGCAATATTTATACATGCTCACAGTATATTCAAGTGTTGGCATTCTACCACTGCCTCCCCTGATGGTAGCAAAATCTGCAAAAACATCGAGAAATTATCTTACTATGTCCGGAAAGGGCTAAATTTAATTAATTTTGCCTACCATGCCTTCTCATGGGACTAAAAGAATATCCTTTTCGTTACACAAAAATTTGTAAAGGAGACTTGCATGAAATGCTTTGATATGATCTTTTGTCTCTGTGCATTAGAGTTATATAAAAGTAATGATCAGATTAAATACGTACAAAATGATCACCTTCGATGTCTCATTGATCTCAACAACAGATGCGCCATTCAAGCTTTTTTTATTGCAAGAACATCATTTGGTCTCGGCTACTTGGACAACACGACAATCCTATTCTATTGAGTAACCTGTTGGGCAATCGTCCTGGGAATTTAAAACGTTGGCTTCTGGTACTCTTTACGCAGTACAAATTCCATACAACCTATTTAGCAGTTAAAAATACACTGCAATTTGACATCAATTAGATAAAAGAAGTTCGGGATACTTACCCACAGATCACATCCGTCTGGACAAACTTTTCCGCATTATCTTCTGTTCTCAAATGCAAAATAGCATCCCGTTGGCTGAACTTGAGTCAGGGCAGGACATCTCTGCATCAAAATTTGATCTGCAATTATCCGATTGGTTGAACTTGAGTCAGGTGGAGTTCGCCTTGGTGAAGGAACTAGATCAGGTAAAAGAGGTATTCATTAGGCTTTGGGTTGATGAATCAAACGAGAAAAACATAGATCAACGTTTGTGGAGGAACTGTAAGCGAAGAACAAGGATTCATTTCTGATTGGTACTTGGCTTGACAATTCAAATAAGAGAGATAAATCCAGCATAACTTTCGAAATAACTTGCATAGATTGATGTGGAATCAAGAAAGACTTTTCATAAAGAAGTCAGACCATCGATACGGTCAACATTGAAACTAGTAATTAGCTAACCTGACAAATGAAAAAACAGGTCACACCAAAATATGCAATGAACTAAATATGATCCAGAGCTGCAAAGTGGCTTAGTCTTGCATACTTAAAGGCCTGGACAGATGTAGGGTATCGAGTTAGGGTTTTTTTGGAACAACTTTTTGTGAAAATCTTATATTTATACGGAGTAATCTATTAAATATATAAGAAATATTTGTATTGAACTTACTAAAAAAACAGTCACTTGGTCCATGGTAATGAAAAAGACACTTATACTTAGCCTTCCTTTTTTGTACGAGGGTTCGATTCGCCTTGGACACATACAAAGTTCTCCTTTTCAATTTCAAATTATTTGAACTTCATAATTTGAACTAGGAAGGGATACCACTTAAGCTCAAAAATCTTAAAAATGGACAGTTGTGATTTCTCAATCATGTCTTGAAATGATCATTGGATCAATGATAGCCAAATGAACAACAAAACACTATAATAAACATGACTAGAAAAAAAATAGTCCACTTACTTTGTGAAGAAATAAATGACAAATCACGAAATCAAGGTGACGTCATCTCTTTTTAGAAAAGCAATTTTCCTAGTTTTCTGATTTCATTCCTAAACAATAATCAAAGAAAAAACATTTGGCAACAAAAAGTACTGGATATTTTTAGTTACTTATAATCTGGACTCTTTTTTCTTCTGATATTTATAATAGTGTTCTTCTTGTTCATCTGTCATTGCTCGAATGATCATTTGAAGTACATCATTAACAAATCACTATTGTCCATTTTACAGATATTTTAGCCTATGTGGTAGCCCTTCCTAGTTCAATATATGAATTTACAAATAATTTCAAATTTTAAAGGAAAACTTATTTATATTTTTTCAAGGCGAATAAACCCCCATACAAAAAGGCAAACTAGGTATACGCGTCTTCTTCACTACCACGGGATCAAGTGACTGCTTAGTTAGTAAGTTCTCAACAAATATTTCTTATATATTTAATATATTTTTCAATATACATAAAGGTTTACACAAAAGTTGTTCACGAAAACCCTAACTCAATACCCTAGATCCACTGCTGCTTTCAAGTAAGCCATGCCAAGCTACTTTGCAGCTTTGAATTAAATGTTGTTCATTGATATTCTAGTGTAACCTATTGTTTTGTTTGTCAAGTTAGCTAATTACAAGTTTCATTGACGACCTTATCGATGATATGCCTTCTTTATGAAAGTTTTTATTTAATTCCAAATGAATCAATGTAAGTTGTTTTTTCTTTCTGGTTTGAATTATCAACCCAAGTCCTTATCAGTAAAGTATTCCTATTCTTGTCGATGCAGTTCCCCCACTACTGATCTATCCCTTTCTCGTTTGAATAGTCAATTCAAAACCTAATGAATCTCTGTTCTCCCTGATCCAGTTCCTCTACCACGACGAACCCAGTTAGATTCAGGCACGTCATGACCTAACTCAGTTCTTCAAATTGAATCTGCAAATCAAATTCAATTCAGGCATGCCTTGTCCTGACTCAGGTTCAGCCATTTTGATTTACAAATCAAATTTGATTTAGACATGTCCTGACTCAGGTTTAGCCAATTGGATTTGCATATCAAATTCAATTCAAGGATGTTCTGTCTTGACTCAAGTTTAACCAATTAGATGACATTTTGCACTTGAGAAGAAAAGACAATGTGGAAAGATTTGTCCAGGCAGGTGTCATCTTTGGGTAAATATCTTGAAACTCCTTTTTTTTTTTTCTATTTGATTTCAATTTGAATTGTACTTTAAATTGCTAGTACTTTAAATTGCAAGATATGTTGTATATAAAGTGCATTCATACCTCATTTTAACCATGTAAACATAGTGTACAACATACGGATAATTCCTAAATTCATAACTAAGTTAGGGAGCCGTTACCTAATTATTTACGGTGAATTAGGGCACCTAAAATTGATCAAGACCATATCTAAAGTTAACTCAATTTTAAGGTCTATTAAACATAAGTTTCTAAATAAGGGTTCAACTAACGTTAAGGGAAGATATTAATCACCATTTAAGATCAATTAACAATGATTAACCGACCGAACTTAAATTAATTTATTAGGCTAAATGTGATTAATTTGAAACATACTAAGTAGGTATATAGATAAATTAGCCAAGTAAAAAGATTTTTTAAGAAAAGCATAGATGAAAAAACTAGAAAGGTGTTTGATTAGGTGAAATCTCAAGCTTTAGGTTAACATTAAAATCATTTGACTTTTAAAAAATATAGGTACAAATAAGTTTTGCTCAAAATTCCAAATTAAATGCAACAATCTCTTTTCAAAACGTTATGTTAACACTTAAAGGAAAATAACCTACTACGGAGTAGACTTAAGCATGCACTACTGTAGAATCATTTTCAATAAAAAAAACCTCCCACAACTATGATATTTACAAAAAAAAAAAAAATGTTTTTGACATTATACACTTGCATAGTTGTGACCATTAAATTATCTAGTCTAGACTAAGACAACTTATAAAGAGTGTCTCCAGCAAAAAAACGAGGGTCTTAGAGTCGGATTGAGAGTTACAGATCTGGGGTTAGGAAGGAAACCCACAATGAAGGATATTAGGAGCATTTGTATATATCCACGTATGCTTCAGCTAGAAAAGTGAAATTAGAGAGGAAGAAAATGGGGGAAAAGAGGTAGAAAAAGACCACTTACGAAGAGTTATGAGCTCAATCATAAGACTAGACACCTCTATCTAATCCAATTTTGGAATCCACAATTCCACTAGTTATGTCTCTACAAAAAAAAGGAGGAATTTAGAAAACAAATGGAGAAGGAAAACACCAAGCTAAACAATCTTACCTTTATGAGTTGAGAAAGAGGGTTAACATGGCAAAAAAAGAGAAAGAAGTTGATAATCTAAAACAAAAAGAAGAGGATGGGTGGATTCCTGAAATCTCCAAGCGGCGATATAGGTAGAAAGAAAATGAGCTTGAATTTGGAAACCCTATCTTCTTGGGTTTTGATATAGGAGTTGGTAGGACGACCAAGGGTAAAAATGTAATTTTTTTTAGCAAAAATATATTAAGAAAGTTAGTGAATGATTCTAGAAACATTTTTCTATTAATGAAGTGAATAGTGATTAAGGGAAAAAAAATTATTACAAAAATTAAGTAGTATAGGAAATATTTTTAGTTATTGTTATTTACCATTAACTTATGTTAATTAAAATCACTTTCTTTTTTTGTGTGAGTTATTGTGATATCATTATTACTCGATTTTATTATTATTCAATATAATTCTTAATATCTTTTTTCTATTTTTGATGCCTCCTAAAAAAATGCCTACTTTTAATATAAACATTAATTATGAATTCATTATTTCACATTATTTTGACTCTAATATGTATGGAAAATAAATAGGTATGATAAAATTAAAATATGAATTAGATTGGAAATGAAAGAAAAACGGCGGAAAAATAACGGGACAAATAAAAGGTAGAGGAGGAGAGATGAGCAGTTAAAGACAACTAAGATAATAAACAATGTAATTGAGCAAACAAAAAGCGAGTTTAGAACGAGAGAAGAAAAAGATGTTCAGGCTAGGAAACAGATTTCGAGAAAGGGGAATGATGAGCAAAGGTTCCAACAATGGAAGTTCAAGCAAATAAAAAAATAACCAAGAATGATAACAAGAAAACTAATAGTTCTAGAAACAATCCGGTTGTTAGTGTTGACTACATTAAGTCAGGTTGTTGTCACTTCACTTTATTTTCCTGCGTTATTGCTAAAGCTTGCAAGAGAAACAAATACTGGCGAGGAAACAGCGCGGAGGGGAGAGGAAGGGGAAGGGGGAGTAAGGAGAAAAAAGGGAAGGGCAGACGGATAAAAGGGACCAAGACAAGAACAAGAAAAAAAGCTAAAGAAGTCTAGAAACATCGGGGAGTAATGAGGCGAGCAACACAAGGGGGCGCAGGGCAGAGGGGAGGGGTGAGGGGGAGAGCAAAGCAGGAGGCGGTGCGAGGGGGGTGGGAAAGAGCAGGGGAAGGAAGGCAGGAGAGGGTGGAGAGGCAAGAGCTGACGATCGATAAAGGCCTACTTTAACATAAAATTCAGTACTTAAAAATATAATTAATTATTTACATTTATTTTGACTCGAGTTAATGTACTGAAAAGAAAAAAAAAATATGATAAAATAATATATATATTAGATTGGAAATTAAAAAAATAAAATCAAAGTAATTTCAATATTTTTAAAAAATATTATATTTTAAAGATGTTAATATTTTAAACGTAACTTACAAATTAAATGAATAGGATGATATATTTATACTAAAGTAAAACTAAAAATGGTTTTCTATAGATTATAAAAAGTGTAGTTCTTCATTTTAAAAATTAAATCAAATTTGTATTTTACTTGATTCAAGCAGATTAATCTAAATATGTGTTTTTTGATTTTAAAAAAAGTTGAGGGACAATCTACGGTTAAATATGATTCATTTCATTTTGAAAACTTAAAATGTGTATTTTAAAACTTCATTAAAATAATTTCTTTTCAATGATGAAATTCATCACAAAGTGACCGGACTTTTCTAAAAAAAAAAACTAAAAATTAAAGATTATTCTAGAAACTAAGTCATGATCAAATAAATAGCATTAACTCCTTCTTATTTCATTCACTCTTTAATTCTCTTACCCTATCAGTATTATACCAATAAAAACTTTTTCGTCCTTTATTTTTACTGATCATAAATATCATACACTATTGGTATAGATCTCTTATTGGAGGAAAACAATAATGCAGTTCTTTCAACGTTAATAAATACATTCGATCAATTCTCTCTATATGACTCAACTTTTCAACCAAAATTCAACTAATCCAACTTTTCAAACACCCACATGGAATCAGAATATGTTATATTCAATATCCAATCACACTGACTTTCTCAAAATGCTTAATTCAAAAGGAATGTAAACACGTGAGCTAGCCTTCAAGAAAAAAATTTTCAACCAATTTCAACCAGCATGTTATGTCATTTCCTTTGGGTCTCTTCGGACTTTTCATTTCATGGCATTGAGCGTCTTTTTTTCTTTGGAGTTTGAGATAATTTTTGAAGTATCGACTGTACTTGAGTGCTCGGTTTATGGAGAATCTCAAAACATCACGTAAGATGGAGGAGAAGTATATAATTAGTAAAAAAACATATTACTATTATACATAGTTAAAATCAGTGTAAGCAAGTTATATAAATTATTATAATTAACTAACCATATTTAAATATTTTGCAGTTAGTGATTTATAATCAATGGTTGCGATATTTTTTAAATCATCTTCTTTGATATAAAAACATTAATCTCAGGTTTATTAATTATTTGGAAAAAAAATATTTCTTTATTATACCAAAATTTATTTTTCTAATTTACTAAATATTAAGGACCAAAGTCATAACTTTGTTGCGCCTTTCTTTTATTACTTAGAAGAATGAGATGATTCATATAATTTCATCCGGCAGTCATTATTTGTAATAAATATTATTTGTTTGTTTTTTCCTTTATGTTTATTTGAAAAATATCATAATAATTTTTATTTTTTAAAAATTAATCGAATTGATATTATAAGTTTGAATTTTTGGCTCGTAAAACCGGGATTTTCATTATCTAGGTGTGTGTGTGGTGTATATATATATAAAGGTGCAAAGGAGTTGACGACCGTCATGATAGGGTAGAAAGAAAGTCCCGAAGTAAGGTATGTAAAGTTAAAAACCTTTTCGCCCTTAAGGCAGGAACATTTAAATTCGAGGTTCTTCCGATAAATGTCGCTAGAATTCTTGGTACTTGAAAGAAACGTTATACTAATTTATAAACCTTCTTATTGTTGAGTCCTAAACCTATAGCGTTATAGTACTCTTCAAGGAAAGCAACATGTTTCACAAAACTATATTGCCTACAGTTGAAACGGCTTTTAAAAAGTTAGTGGTGACATGTTGCATCAATTTAGCGAAAGCAACCAGCCAACTATTTTTCCTAAGGGTTAGGTCACAAGATATTGTGATTCTCAGATAAAGAAATTAATCCGAACTGTCTCCCAAGCTCTTGTCATTAATAATTACTTATTAATAATTGGCAAGCAGTAAGTTATAGAATACTCATGCAGCGTTGCCTGGGGGGTATTTTTAGGTCTACTACGTGAGACACTACTCTGCGCCAAAATTGATATCGTCAGCCTAGAATTTCCCTGTTGTGGATTCACATTGATGATAAAGGGCCTGCGGATAGACCCATACAGGACCCCTGGGGGTTGTAACCTTGACTAGACCTTATTACAAGACTGATGTGATTTCACAGAGTGGTCATGACAGTGGGCCACGAAGCCATAAAGGGTTCAATAATCACCGTTAGTAGGCATCATGTGGCTTCTCTTACAGTTAGCTTTCCAAAGAGCAAAGAGTGATATAATGAAGTAAATATATCACTGGGTAAAAGGATCATTCTATATAATTATGACTAAGCCATGAAATTTTAGATGAGGATCCTTGAGGTTTGCCACAATTCTTGGATTATGTCTCATGTATACACATGCTCAGATTTGCCTAGAAACACCTAACTTTTCGAAAAGTCTAAATTTACTCGTATCTTTGTGGAAAGACCAAGAGAGTGGGTAATAAATTAAGAATGATGTGTTATGTGATATTTGTAAGTGTTAAAAGGTTGTATCTCAAGTTTGCATTTAGGTAAGTGGCAAAATAAAAGTTCGTGAAAGCAATGATTTGTCTGAAATTTGGTCAAATACTCGGAGGTTTCCACCCAATCTATAAAGAGTTATGGTGCCAAAACCTATGAAATCGAAGTTCTACAATTCTAGTTTCCAACGCATCAACCTGTTTGTTCATACAACATTAGAATTGCGAGGCATTTGCGTTTTCCCAGTATTGCGCAAGATAGAAGGTGAGGTGGGTCTCCTCGGTCGGTGGAACTTTATATATATCATCTTATTCTTCATTTTCTTAGGGAAGAATGAGAAAACTCACAAACCTACTTCTAGGATCAGCCAAGTTACAGATTTTTGTGACATAAGTCCTTGACAAAAGTTGTTCAACGTGTTGAGCTCGTCAACATGGTATAATTTTTTTTTATCAATTTCCTAGTATATCGTACTTTGGCGTGTGGACAGCATGATTTTGGAAATATTTTAAAGTTTGAGGTTTATTACAAACTTAAAATCAAGGTAAGACCTTTCTTTCATCAACTTAACTTTGATAAGTTGCAGATGGCAATTTGCAACGGAAATACATATCTTCTACTGGATTATCATGGTATATTCTATTATTTTGTGTTGATTATGGTCATGCCTTGTTGTAGTATCTAGAGGCGTTGTGAATAAGGTTGTTAGGTCACGTGGATCCAACAAAAAAAGGTATGTTAAGGTTATTCCCTACTTACGGCATGTTTCCTTAAAACTTAAGAGCAATGTATTTAGGTTGTTATCCTTGTTATACATGTAGCCATAATTGTTGATTGTTGTCTGATCGAGCTTATATAATCCTCCATTGTTAGGATTCTTATTCTGTTCGTAGTGTGCCTATGTTGGACATGACTATTTGTATAGGTTGCTTATAACTAAATTTCTCACTTTAAGCGATGAGATTGTTATTGTTGCCCTTGAGGCTATTGTGGTTTGCTGCAGGAATGTGATATATGCCTAGATAGGCTATGTTCTGCTTACGGGACTATATGGATGCCTAATAGAGATATCAGTTGACTACGGGGCTATATTAATTTCTACAAGGGTTATGAGTTTCCTACGGGGCTATATTGACGTCTAAGAAGTTATGTGCTTCCTACAGGGCCATGTTGTAGCCTAAGACGGCTACAAGTTGTTTATAAGCTATGTTGATGCCTAAGAGAGATATGTGCTGCCTACAGGACTAAGAGGGCTATGTGACTGCCTACGGGGATAGGGGACTACCGATAGGGGTATATAGATTGATTGACACCTTTCGGGATTATGGGGGCTTGAGTAGGTGGTCTTGTGTGTTTTTTGTACCTACCGAGCTTATGGGGGTTTGGTTAAGTTGTTTTTTATTATTTTTGATAAGTTAAGATTTAGGAGTAGGTCAATACATTTATCTTATCCTTGATCTATTTATCGCGAGGACATTCCTAAACATAGGATTTGCTCATTAGTTTATGCCCTTCTACTTTGTACATTAATTCAATACTGATGCCCCATTTGGGAATGGGGGTTTGCTGCACATCATGAATGCAAGTCCCCAACAGACGACCCCAGAGTAACGTAGACCCTCCTCAGCAACAGGATTGGGACTTTTATTCGGTTGGCTAGCACTCTTTCCTCCGGAGTGCCAAAGTTTGGAGTTTGCTTAGCCTTTGCCTGTATATATTTTTTTATGGGGTAGGTTGACCTACCATTATCCCCCCAATGTTTCTACTCTTAGAGTTGGCCGATTATAGTGTGGGTGTATTAGTTACGGTATGCCATATTGGCCTAGTTTGGTGTTTTTATGAAGTTTGTTAGTGTTGTTGTATGTCTGGTAAATACTTGCTTTTAGTTTCGGTATTATAGAGTTTTTAGAGATACATAGTAGCCCGAGGCTCCCAATTCAACACGTCTTTGGTAGTTGGTATCTTCTGTATATGAAATTTAACTAAGTGTTTCTTTTATATATCTGTCAACAGAGGATTACCGGCCGATGGGCTCAAATTTTAAGTCGAGTATACTTGTAGGTTTTCTGATGTGTGTGGTTGCCATGTGGTATTAGTAAATGGTTCGCAAGGTAGGCGCAGACACGAGTTCTGAATTAGGGAGCCGTTTTCAACCCTTGAATTTGGAGGTGGATAGCCAGGATGGCGGACCCCAAAAATTCTCATGAAGGGGTGTCATGTTCAAAAGTAGTGCGACTCTTATTAGGGTTATTTGGATACATCCTGTATCGAGTTCAAAAAGTCTTAGCAAAGGGGCCTAAACGTTAGGAACTTTAAAGTTTGTTTAGGAGTTTTTTAGCGGAATAATAACACACAATAAGTGGGAGTTATATTATGAAGTATGATTTAGTTAATACACGCTCATATTATATATTCAAGAAGAGCTTTGGGCTATTTTTTTTTTTTTTCCTTTTTTACAATTCCTGTCATTTTGTTTTGTTATATGGTATCAAGAGCTAGGTTAAAGGAGGAATTTTTTTCATTTCAGTCTTTTTGTCTATCACTTTATCCGATGGATAAGTTTGAAAATGTGAAGGGAAAAGGTTTTTTGTTGTCTGTAGCAATGGAAAGCCTCAAACTGAAGGAAAAAAAGGAGGAAATATGAATAATGGAATAGAAAAACTTTGTAGGGGAAAACTAACTACAAGATTAGGGAATATGTATGAAGCATACCTTCAAGGTAAGGATCTATGGGATTTGACTGTAGGGGCATCGGCTCAAATTTCCAGTCGATACTCCTTGACAATGACGAATCACGAAGGAATTAAAGATTCATCTGCCGGAAAAGCTCCTCTTTGCTTTGAGGATTTTCATTATCAAGGATTTAGTGATCAATTCATGATTTTAGCTCTCCAAAGATGTTTTGGGACCACGCTTGAAAGGCTTGTTTTACCGACAAGAAAAATACAACAAGGGCCTTGCAACTTGGAGAAATTTTTTTTGGTGGGGAGTTTGGCAATGTTATAAACAGGGAGAGATATGTCAATCTCATATTATTTTTTGCGAGTTAAAGTATTTGTGCTGAATTTAGAGAGTGATACAGAAGAGAAGATAGGCCATACCAGGCTAGGGTTCACGCTATCATACTGTGGATTGAAACAAGGAGCCGCACGATTCTTTTGTCACTTCCGTTCAAGGATGGCCGCAGCAACCAACATTGAATATTTGGGAAATATGCCTTTCTAACAAGAAGCTTTAGCTACACAAATGGTCTAAAAAACTTTGAATTTGATAATGTTCATTTGCTAAGGAAGTTTAACAAGAAGAATGCAATCAACTTGGGAATTAAAAACCAAGAGAGGAAGAAGAAACAAGCAACAAGCATGGAAAAAGGTGGATTGGATATCACATACCACATAACAACAAAAATACTACAAATGTGTAAAAAAAATTGGCACATTAAGGAAATTATCGATTAAGCTTTCCAAAGCCAATATCGTGTGCACCAAATGAAGGAGAATGACAAATGAAATGGATAATGTTTATGTTAAAGCTCTTTAACAAATTTAGGACAGATATTGTCCAATTATGCCACATACTAAGAGCGAAAGAGTGGATCATTGATTCAGGGTGCTCACAATCATGTAATTGGAGAGATTCTTTATTCTAGGAGAGTCGAGATCATTATGACGACTGAGTCTTATCACAACTAATAACTCGACATGTCCCATCAAAAGAAGGTGTAAGCAGATTGAGTTCCTGGGTGACAAATCGAATTACAATTGTAGTATGTTTATCATGTTCCAGGTTTTTGATGAACATCAGCTAAGTTTTCCAATTAGTGATTCTGGAAATATGCATTGTTTTGGTTCTAATGATTCAGGTTCTCTAAACTGTAAAAGAAGTATCTGTTGATGTTATTTTATAGAGAAACAAAATGGTTCTTTGTTTGTTATAGATTCAGCAGGTGAAGCGAAAGTGAAGCTTATAAATAAGAAAACAGAGCCAAACTAATAATGTCCAATTGGCATCGCTCTGTGGTCATGTAGGCTTCAAATGTTTGAAGCAGATCTCTCAATAAAATTGGTATACGGCCTTCCAACCTTGATAATGTACATAACGGATTTGTCAAGGTGTCAATATGGTAAAATCTCAATCTTCTTTCCTTTAAAAAAGTCTCAAATCAGAGAACCAAACATTTTGACTTGTTTTCATACATATTTAATGGAACGCTACCAAGTTATATTGAGCATCACCATGTTTAATGGTGTTGAGGATGATTACTTAAGGTTCACTTGGTGAAATTTTGAATGACAAAGTGAAGCTTATCCAAGTTTTAAGGAGTGGAAGATGTTGTTGTGAATGAGGTTTGAGTACAATATAAAATGTCCTATGTGGTATAATGTGGAGAATATTATGTCAGCTGAATTCTTTCCAGTACTGTCCATGATAATGGATTGTTCGTCAAGACTTTGCAGATACACCTTAACAAAATGGAGTCGGGCGAAAGAAAGCTTGTGGATCTCCTTTCCTATTCGATGTTCTTCTTTCATGGGTTACATGTGACAATAAATCTTCGTCGATAGCGTTGGGCTAAAGCTATTCAATGTTTATGACATGTGATAAATTTGGTTGCCTGCCTTGGTCAGGTAAACAAAAATCCCAAAAATCCCCTTTTGAAATTCTTTATAGTCAGAAGCCAAAAGTGAACTATTTTGAGTTTTTGAATTTTGTGTGTTATTTTCATATTCCTCCCTCCCCTCCCGGGACAAAGAGAACCAACTTGATCCGAAGCCAAGAAAATGTGGTATTTGTGGCTATGATTCTTATAGAAGGGTTGGAGATGCATGGATGAAGATAATATGTTAACCATTTTCAAGCGAGTGGTATTTGAACGAAGTGTCCATCCTGCCCCTGCTCAAAGTTGTACTTCTTGGAGCGATCAGTTAATTTAAGTGATTATTTCCTCCTGAAAGTAAGTGGGCCAGAACCTAGTAATGAAGAAGTAGAAAGTGTATCTTTCCAAGTTAGGCATTTCCGGGAAAGAGGTGCTAACACATCAAGCCGAGAAGGTCAACAAGGGAGACAAAGGCAAATGGAATACCGCACAGATTATTCGGTAAAACTTAAATTTATTTTGTTGATCTCAATGTTTTCTTTACAGGACATCCACTACAAAGAAACGCATTAAGTTATGAAAGAAGCAAATGGAAGAAAAACCTGGGGAAATGGTACCGCAAACTAAAAAAATGTGTTCCAATTCTTTGTAAATGGGTATTTCGCTTGAAGAAAAAATCAGTTGTTACCATTGGAACGGTTTAAATCTCGTCTAGTTGCTTGTGTGGTTTTCTCAAACACTCTGATGTATATTATAGGAGACATTGTAGTCTGGTGGCGAAGATGGTGACTGTAGGTCGCTCATTTCCTCTATTTGCTTTTCAAATGTTGGAATTTGTGGCACCTTCGATGTAAAAGAATTGCATTTCTTTAGGAGAAGTTGGATCAAGAAGATTTAAGGAGGCACCTCATATTTTATCTCTAAGAAATTTCCAAGTCATGTTTGCCTGTTTTAAGAAATCTTTATACGTCCTCAAGCAAGCATTTCGGCTTGGTATGGTAAAGTTGATCATACCTAATCTTTTGTGTTGTTAGAGTTTCCTGATTCAGATTCTAGTTTATTTAACAAAATTAGAATCAAGTGTAACATCTCCTGATACTTTATATTTCATCATATGATAATAACTTGAGATGATGAATAAAAATTTCTATTTAAGATTGACTTGTCTGTCGTTGTTTTCAGATGAAATTTTGGGCACAAGACTTGGATTGTTTTTCTTTCTTTGTTGGAAATTGGGAAAAAGCCAGATCAAGCTATTTTCTGTCTCAAAAATGTTATGCTGGAAAAGTCACTTAGAGCATTTCAGCATGGGGGAGTCGAAGACAAGACTACTCAAGCACTGTAAGAAAAACTCTTATTTAAAGACCAATGTCTAGGGATGTCTAAATAATCTTCTCTTTAAAGTATATCTATTGCGAGAGATTATGTTTCTGTCCTTCTTTGTTAAGTCTATTGCGAAAATATTAAATTTGGCCCGAAATAAATTATAGCTACTGGCCAAGGGTAATTGAATGGTCTTTGAGTGAGAGGTATTTTTCCCTCCCCCAAAACTTAATTAAATACACATTAATAAAACCAAAAGTTATCTACAAACATTGATCCCACATTTTTTAATGTTGAAAGAGAAAATAATAAAAAGAGCGTTCTTAATGATGAAGGCGGTCTTTGAAGGTATACAATGAGTTACGACAAAATATTGGAATTTTGAATCTATTCAGACTGTCACATCAACAACACGGCCAAATATGTTATTTCAGTTAATGTTGGTTTCCTTAGTTTAACGCATATCCCAACACATCGCGTTTAGATAGCACAAAATGATTTTGCGCTATGTCAAGAGATCTCTTTTGTTGTTTTTTAGTCATGGACTTTGTACAAGAGGTTGGCAAACTTTTTATTGATTGGATTTACTAAGCAAATTGGGCAGGTGATTTCAAATGATCGTCGCCAACTTCATGTTACTATTTTAGAACTAGGTCAGTAGTGGTTTTCCTAGTGTAACAAGAAGCAAATGTTGTTTATGGAGTAAAACAACTAAAACTTGTAGTTTTGTTTGCAGAACTTTAGGAGTTTGTTTAGTGGACTAAAAAAGCACTATACGTTAGGAGTTATATTAAAAGTAGAGTCAGTTAATACACACTCTCTATTTTCCTCTGTAATCTTAAAACTATAGTTTAATTTAAGAGAGCTTTCCATTCACCTGGCTTTCTTTTCTTCCCTTTTTAATTTTTCCGTCATGTTCTTTTGTTATATGCAATGGTTGTAGTATGAAAATTAAAAAAATAGTATGACGTCAAAAGGCTTGAACATTACACACCTTAAGGAACTTTTGTAACAATCCTTAACATTTCACTTGTTCAATAGGTGTTAAAAACCTCTAATAGATTATTTTATTTAATAAAAACATGATTAATATATCACAATGTAATTTTCCCTCCACTGAAGGGTGCCCGCTTGAAAAACCCTTGTGGGCCAAGGGTTGGTCCGCCCATGGCTAGACAACATAGTGCGGGGGGTTACCTCGCAATTGATACTTTTTGGACCTAGCAAATTACAATCTTTTGGTGTGGTATTTTGAGTTGGAATTATATTTTTTTTAAAAGTTCTCTAACACTTTGTTGAATCAATATGGGAAAGTACGCGGTGTAAGCAAATATAAACTGGTTATTAGTTTAACTGTAATTACATTTTGCTTTAATTATAATTCGCGGCCTACGTTTAGCTATAATTATGCGCCTTAGTGTTTTTAATAATTTGTATACTTCAGTTTGGCTAATAATAATTGTATAACTGTTAAAATGAAATATTATGTTTTGTAAAAATTTTGTTATTTATATTTATGACAAAAACAACTCAATCATACACATGTACCCCCCCCGCGATTTTAGTAATAGTTATGTTCTCTCGTGGAGATCTCTAAATCCATTTTTTGGATACTAACATATTTTTAATGATCAAATTCTAGAAATCTTTATCAAAAAAATCGTCCTTTAAAAAAAATTCAATTTTTTTGAATTAATCACTGAATGACAAAATACGTGTAACTAGAAATGACTGGACTAAGTGTGTATTGATTTTCCAAGGAGTTAATCATTTTAGGGAAGTATAATCATTTCAAACTATTTGTGTTTCTTGAATCTTTTAAAAATCGAGATTTCAAATCAAAATTACTTATTTATAGGTTAATGATTCTTCAAAAGATTTAAGATTCTGATCAAATTGATTACTTTTTTACATATATCAAGGACTATTTCTATAAAATGGATATACTGAAGCACCATTTTGGTTATTTTCTCGGTTAAGATCTTAGGCTTTTCTCTTTTATTTTTTCGTTAATTAATTAACTAATCTATTTATTATGATGCATACTTTTACAAGACATAAAGTTATTAACTTTACAACAAAGGTATAATAATATTATCATTGTTTATAATGTATTGGTTAATAACGGATAATAAGATGTAAGTCATGTGTTAAAAAAGAGTCATTTGTTTTTACTCTATCTTATTTTGAAAAAAAATCCCCCTTATCATAAAAAAGCTTTATTTATTAATATATATATTTTAATAGTTAAACTTATATTCTTAAACATTTCTATTATTAAAATAAAATAAAAGAACACAACTTTTCTTTCCCTTTTTCAAAAATAAAAGATTATGTCCATTTCTTTTGACAAACTTCAATATTTTTTAATTAAGCAAAATATAAAATTAAGATTCAATATCAACTCTTAATTACGTGGCTTCTTCTAATTTTGGATAAAAAACACGTATCAGCAATCCATGTCTCTGTCAATTTTTTAAAAGACGTTGTGGTGTTCTCGGTGGTCTGTGGTGCATGGAGAAGGTAAACTAGCAATAATATCCTTTATTTTTAATGGGTTTTAAATTTGGGTTATGGTCTATGGATATGGGTCAGTGGGTAGAGGAAAATCTAGTAGGTTTGGAATTTAATTTTATCTAATATAAAAATGTCACGTAATAAATATTAATAAAAATAATTAAAAAATAAAAGGGTGTTAATTTTAAAGGGTAAAAATGGATAAAAAAGTGAATAAGGGTCATTTTTAACTCAATAGGTGAATGAAGAGAATGTAAAATCTTTTCGATTCCGAATAATTCAAGGATCTTTTTTGCCCTTTTCCGATATATTTTATCTATTCAAGCACCTCATCAAACAGATGATAATTTTGTGACTGGTAAATATGAAGACTTAGCAAATGCAAAACCATGACCATAAATCATACCTATTATTCATAGTGTTCCAATGCCTTTTTTAATTAGGAAATACATGAAGTTAAAGAAAAATGAAAAAATTCAGGACATGACTCAACTAACTCCACTAATAGGAAATAGCAATTGACTTGTTCCAACCCTGAGAATAGGTCTTTGTTGAAGTAAACTAAAACTAAACTGAAGAAAACTACTCAACACCTCCCTCCCTTGAACTTAACTCAATCCCGATTTCAATTCACAATTTTTTATCCGCAAATGCTTTCCTCGATTCTTTTAAATGAATCCATCTTCAAAGCTTGCATTATGTCTGCCGCTGCTTCCTCGTGCTGCAATAGACCAATTTAACACCAACTTCATGTTTGCCAATGTCTCTGGAAAATGATATCGGAACCCTTATGTGCTTTGACTTCCGTGCATGACAGCATTTTTTTGACAACTTGAAGTGGAATTGTGTTGTCACAAAACCAGAACCAATCTCTTCATCTTGTTCATGCCCGATTTTCTTTCAATATTCCTTTTCATCCAGATGGCTTGACAGGCGAATGTAGCTACTGCTAAATACTCTGCTTTCAGTAGTTGGAACAGAGTGACGATCTGGTTGCTTCCTTGAGGACCATGCCCCAACTCCTCCACTCATTAAGAAAACATATCCTGAGTGCTCTACTGTCATCCCACTCCCCCCATAATCATATTGTCGGTGTAGCCTTAATAGTTCACTTTTTCCCTTCATGTTGATCTAGATTCCAAATTCCAAGAGTTCCTTCACATACCTCATGATTCTTTTTGCAGTACCAAAGTGCAGACTCAGTAGGTTTTGCCCATAAAACGACTAATAAGACTAACCACGTACCATTAAGTCAGGTCGTGTGGCCTGTGAGAATAACATTAAGTTTCCCACCATTTTCTTATATGTGTTGAGTCGATCGGACCTTCCCCCAAAATCTTCATTTCTTCCAGGGACTATCGGATTGCAATACAGTTGTAATTCCTGCATCCCAAACCTCTCGATCAGCTCGCAACATCTTTCTTTGACATATACAGATGCCATTAGCTTCCTGTATCACTTGCAATGCAAGAAAATATCTCATCTTCCCCAAATCAGTCATGTCGAATTCATCCTTCATGGAGCCGCGTACACTCATTCAACAACTCCTCACATTACTAGTGACTAAATCAATCATCAACATAAATGCATGCTCCCATTATGATTTTAACCTCCCTTTGCTTGATGAATAAGGTTTTGTTCACTAGAGCGCTTTTACAAAACCTTCCTTGACGAATAAGCCTCAATGCGACTGACCAAAGCTCTGGGTGGCTTTTTTATCCGTAAGGAAACTTATGTAGCTTATAAACCATGTCCTTCTCCCTGCTACTTCATAACCGTGTGGCGTTCTCCGACAAATCATCTTCCTTCAGCTCACCATGTAAGAAAGCAGATTTGACTCTATTTGATAGATTCCCCATCCTCTTTTGTGCTGCTACAACAATGAATCATCTTACTCTGTATCCATTCGAGCCACTGGTGCGAATAACTCTGTGTATAATCTACTCCGTACTCTTGAGCATATCCTTTTAAACAACCATCCGACTTTGGAACTTTGTCTATCTCTCCAGTTCTTAATTTGCTGGTCTTGTAAATCCACTTAACCACAATGCCTTGGCTCCAACGGGAAGTGTAGTTTAGTGGCCACGTGTGGTTCCGTTCGATGGACTGTATTTAAATAAGTCATCCAATCGCTGTTTCCAACGCTGATGTCTGGTGGCTTCTTGAAAACTGGTTTGGATCTGATATGATCTGAAAGCTAGAGTTTCAGTCCTCGACTTAGCCATGTTTACTTCTTCCTCTATACTGATAGCCCCCTTCTCCTGTGTATAATCGCAGACCATATGATGGTTCTCACCCTGCTAGTTTGTTGTTATCGTTTCTCCAGTTGATTGATGAATTTGGTGAAGGAAACATCATCAGTGTATTCTTTCTGTTCTTTCTTCCGCTTCCTCACAACACTTTCCATATATTGTTTTCCCACTCTAGTTTCAATGCTTCTTCACCAGAAATAACCAACATGGCGCTTCCCAATTCCTCTTCTTATCTTCCTCAAATATCACATCTTTTTCCGGCTCGGCTTATGTGAATTCTTTCCTTTTCTTCCAACTGGATTCGAACATCTTAAAAGCCTTGGATTCACTGCTGAAAACCTAATAGGAACACACTTCATGCTTTATCATCAAGCTTGCTTTATTTTAACATCTGGGGGGATATGTAAACATAACCAATACATCCAAAACCCTGAAGTGTTTCGACTTATGGTTTCTTTCCACTCCATGCTTCTCTCTGGGGTCATGTCTCTTACAATTAGTGTAGAGATATTAAGAAATGATTCACCCATCACAGCCATCTTGGCCAGAAAACTCTTGTACACGACTCCTCTCTAACAACGCTGCTCTCACCATGTCATGATGTACGTTCTTTTGCGTTCAGCAACACCCCATTCGGCTGTGGTGGAGGTTGTGGGCCATCCCCCCTGTTCGTTTGATTTCATGCTCTCGCCAGAATTCCTTGAACTCATTTGATTGTATTCTCCTCCTCTATCTATTTCTTAGACATTTGATGAACAATCCCAGTTTGCTTTCCACAATGCTTTGAATGTCTTGAACGATGAAAACTTTTGATTTTCTAAGCACAAAATATATCCATGTTTTTTCTTGAGAAATCGTGCATGAAGCTTATCAAGTACCTTAATTTGAACTGTTTGATGGTAGAAGTGATCGGACCAACAGAGATAGAGTGAATACTGTCAAATCTTTCACCAGTGGCTCTCCACTTGCCTCTTCTTTCGGAAATGGAACACTGGTGGTTTCCCTTTGACCCATGCCTCACAGTGTTTTTTCACATCTCCAATTCAGGGATCTCCCACAACCATCTCTTTACTGGTCATAATGTGTGAATCCTTGTATTGAGATGCACATAATCGATGGTCACACAGCTTCTGCCTCTCTGAGATACAAACCTGCAAGCATTTCTCCTCTTTTGTTTTGTCATTTGATTCCCTAGCAAGACGAAACATTCGATTATGCACTCATAAAAGATTCTGGCTATCTTTCCTCTCGAGGGATGAAATGATGTTGCATGTGTTTCCGATCTCCTCTTTGAATATGCACATCTAGACCCTTTCTTGAAGTTGTCCCACACTCAGCAGGTTGTTCTTCAATTCCGGGAATATAATACACATCGTTTATCACATAGTTTAATTCCTTTAAGCATTATTTTTCCACTTCCCTTTTTCCCACCAACCATCAGTGTTGTGATTGTTTCCCTAAGCTTTAACTTTGTGTGAAGCTAGTGTCTAAACTTTAGAACATACCCTCTTTCTTCTCCACACATATGGTTTGACCCTCAGAGTCCACACGAACCACACATCTCTTCTTCGAGCACCTTGAATATCCATATACGTCATGAAAGAACTTCATCTTTTCTCGATCTCTCAAATTTGCTCTACTATCCATTTGGCACATTCATATTGAAATGTCCAAGGATTATGGGCACTTGTACCTCGAGTTGTTGCTTTGTTGAATGAGCGTCCTATGCCCCTGGCCTCGGCCTCTGTAATGATCCTCTGCTCATGGCCTCAACATTTAGAGCCTGATCATCTCGTCATAGACTAATCTTCTTAAATTTCTTTCTCCTGTACAGAAAGAGAGCTTTTGCCGTTCGTCAATCGTCTCCTTCTTCCTTTCTGTGTCTTTGACTCTCGATAGACAAACCACTACATATGTAATTTTGTCATCAGATTTCGAAGTATTTTTTCTCACAATCTTTGAATCTGTCAATGTCGTCTCCGTTGGCTTCTCATCTTGTTGGAACAACATTACTCTTCCAAATTAATCATCAATGCTCTCTTTCAGTCTCATTTCATAGAACCTCAAAATCTCTTCTTAATGTTTTGGAGAGAGATCGCTTCACGCTTCAAACAACACCCTTTCGTTTGCCGTCCAAACTTTTTTCTTCAATCGAATCCCAAATGATCTTGGATGTTTTTTTGCGATTCAAGATCTGTTCAAACACACCCGATCAATTGCCCTGGAACGGTAGTGCTTCCTTGATGGTCCTTCTTCTTGATCTGCATCAAGACTCTTTCTTCTCTGCTGGCTGTCCATTTCAAATCTTCTGCTGGTTCGTCTAACCCTCATCCACTAGAACTTCCGCAGACCCTTGCACGTTAAGCGTTTTTCCATCAGTTTCACTCCAATGGTCATAGTGACCATTAAATGTGGAATCTTGGTGAGTGGTTTTGTCGGGCTCTTTTTCTTTCTCTTAGATCACTCTGTTTGCTCGGCTCTATACCAAATGTGAACTGTAAGTTATGAGACTTAGCAAATGCCCCAGAATAATCTACCTTTTATTCATAGGTTCCAATGCCTTTTTATAGGAAATACATGAAAGTTAAAGAAAACGAAAATACAGGACATGACTCAACTAACTCACTACTTGACAGAAAAAATACGGAAATAGAATTGACTTGTTCCAACCCTGAAGAATAGGTCTGCTTTTGAAGTACACTAAAACTGAAGAAAAACTAAACTCAACAAATTTACCGCCTACTCCATTTACTTTAATTTCACTCACCACTTATGACTATAAACCGATTTTCAGGCACAACTACTACATCGTCAACAACCAACACCTACCATCCATAAACCTAATCAAAATCATCATTCACCAAATCTGTGCACATAATTAAAACTCATTTGCAATTATCACCATTAATATTATATATTCAAGTTATTCGTATCGATAATTACAATATTAGTAACATTATAATATCGCTAATCACCATCAGCATCATCCTAACCATTAGACATCAACAACTTTTATACTAATTTTAATGGAAAAATAAAAAACAAACTTATGCAAATATTAAATTTCTGTACAATTTTTATGACGTTTGATATGTATAGAAAAAATAAGTTATTCATATAAAAATTAATGTGAATATTTTGGGGTTTAAANAAGAGTAGTCATTTTTTTTTTCAATTGCCAAACCAATCAAACCAAACCACAAGTCATTTTTTTCGATTTTATTTGGTTTGTCGGTTCGATTTGTACACCCCTAGATGAGAGAACATATATAGAATAACTCATACATGTATAACCTATACATGATTAAGTAATCACTGCATAAAATGATATATAGATTCACTCATAATTCATCTCACTCATTTTCATTCAAGTTTAATTTCTTTTTATGGAATAACAAATTAGAAAAAACTACCTAACTAAACAAAAATTCCTACTCTACTTTTACTAATTTTCTCTATAGTTTGAAATAATTACATATTGTCTCACTAATTAATAATTCCGTACTACATTTCAAGTAAGATACACCGATATGTATTTTTACTATCAAATACACTAAAGTAAGGAGAAATGTGAGCGAGATAGTATATGTAGCTCATATACATATGAATCATACAAGATACATGTATTTGAGATAATAGATACATGGAGAGAGGTGTGGGAGAGATGAGAGTGCTGAGAGTGATAGGAGTGAGACGAGTAAGAGAGAAGATATATGTGAATCTATTTGAATATAGTGTATCTAAAATAAATTCCATCAAATTTTGATTATATATGCGTCAACTACATGTATTTGAACTCCAAATTCTGGTGAGTTTCCTAACAATGAGAATTAAAGAGATCGAAGAAATATACTTATGTACTAAACTAATGAGATTATTAAGAGTTGTTCTTCCTATGCCTAGAAAGGGCTAATTTTAATTAATTTGACTACTATGAATTGCTTTTACATGATTTTTTTTTGTGTGCCTATGCATTAGTGTAATATAAAAGTAAAAGACCAGATTAAATTCATACAAAATGATCACCCATCGATGTCTCATATATAGATCTCAACCACAGATACACTATTCAAATTTGCAATTGACTGAACCTGAGCCAGGAAAGGACATGCCAGAATCTAACTAAGGTTCGTGTTGATAGAGGAACTGGATCAGGGAAAAGAGGGATTCATTAAGTTTTGTAAAAGTGAAGAAGGCACTTACACTTAGATTGCCTTTTTCGTATCGGGATTCAATTCGGCTAGGACACATACAACAAATTCTCCTTTTCAATTTGAAATTATTGTTTACGAATGAAATTTAGAAACATAGAAAATATTTCTGAACTTCCCCAAAATTAGAACTACCATGATTTCGTGATTTATCTTTTATAGATTCACAAATAATATGGACTCTTCTTCTCATATTTATAATATTATTCTTCTTGTTCATTTTAATTTCATCACTCCAATGATCATTTGAAGTACATGATTAATGAATCATTCTTGTCCATCTTTTTTTTTTTGAAATTTGAGCTTAAGTGATACCCCTTCCTAGTTCAATTTAGGAATTTCCAAATAATTTCAAATTCAAAAGGGGAACTTCTTTAAATGTGACCAAGGGAATATATATCTTCTTCACTATCACGGGACCAAGTGACTACTTTGTTAGTAAGTTTCAACAAATATTTCTTATATATTCAATATATTTCTCCGTATAAATACAAGGTTTGCGTAAAAGTTGTTCATGAAAGTCCTAACTTGATACCCTAGATTGGCCGGTGCCTTTACGTAAGCTAGGCCAAGCTACTTTGCAGCACTGAATCAAATGTAGTTCATTGCATATTCCAGTGTAATCTATTGTTTTATTTGTCAGTTTAGCTAATTACTAGTTTCGTTGGTCACCTTATCAAAGATTTGAATTCTTTATGCAAGTTCTTACTTAATTCCAAATGAATCTCTGTAAGTTGTTTTGAAAGCTAGCTGGATATATCTCTTCCTGGCTTGAATTGTCAACCCAAGTCCTAATCAATAGTGAATCCTTATTTTTTCGATCTAGTGCCTCCACCAATGCTAATCTATCTCTTTCAATTATTTAGAGATTTTCTTTAATAAAAATGCATATATAGTATGTATATACTATATATACAATGTAATTCACTTTTTATAAAATATACATAAGTATTGAAAATTTAGTGAACTTATGTAGACGTTTTGTTGTGAAAATTAAATAATAATTACTTTATTTGAAATTTTTGAAGTTGGAATTGTAATTAATCATACTTTTAACAAAGAACATTTAGAATTTGAATATATTTTTGTTGTTGGCGGCGTGAGTTTCTTAAAAACATAACAAAAGGACGAATCTTGCAACTTTGGAGATAGTGCAGGGATGTTTTTTGTTCACTTATTTAACACAGAAATATATTTTAGGTTTATGTTATTTTACAAGAATGATTTTAGCTAAAAATTCGAAATACATCACAATCCCAACATCCCAAATTGAAATAATTTTATACAAAACTCAAAATCATTAAAACGCATTAATAAATCATTCGACCAATTGTAAATCATGAATCAAATCGGCTTATAATCAATAATCACATAACTGAGATAAAAGTGTTAGTCATGCCAAACAAGTAAGCAAGCAAATATAAGAAACAATTATTATTATTATGATAATAAGACGACCAAAATCAGCTCCCAACAAAAAGATCAAAAAATTAGGGTTAAGGTCTCATCTTTTGAAATTCAAACTCATCCAATTGAAGAAGGTCACGAGATGATTTTGGATTCCTCAAATTTAGTCGTTTGAACACTGAAACTCTGCCCAAAAAAGCAAAATCGGAATGTTTGTTGGCTTCTTGTATTGACTGAATCTTCTCTTATGATGATGAGAGAGAGAAGCGTTGGAGTGAACAAAGCTATGTAGAGGTATAACATTTGTCAAAAATTGTGTCTATTTAGTGTTAATGGAGATGGTGAGCTTTCATTGGAATGTGAGGGGGAGGAGCATCTAAGACCTAGTTGGACTTAGAATTAATGGAACAATATTGGATGAATTGGGCCTAAATGTGTGAGCTCAATTAGGTTGAGCCACTAAATTTTAGGAATCATATAGATTTAATATATACAATCTATTTTTCTTTAGTTTGTAATTACGTTAATCTCTTAAAAAGTAACACAAATCGGATATATTAATATTTAGCTTGGATACATTAAAAAGTATCTCAGATACATTACAACATAAACCAGATACATAATATGTTGCTCAAATACAGTAAAAACTAGCTTGAATACATAGTATGTAGCTCGGATACATTGTAAAATAAATCAGATACACAATATGTAGCTCGAATACATTAAATACTGTCTCGAATACATTAAAGAAATAAGGGATTTTAGAAGTTTTTAGAAATAGAAGGGGATATTGGAAATAAGAAAAATATAAGACGTGGATTTCAGTAATTTTTCCAAATTATAAAAGGAAAAGATTTTCACCCCAAAAGTTTAAGAGTATTTAGTGTAACTTAAAAACAAAAGCAAACATATATAATGCCACAAAAATCTAGAATATGCACGGATAATCTAACAACTACGCAACTGTCAGGAAGTGTCAAGTCATCATAAAAGTTGACTGAAAATATTCATATTAAAAATAAAATTAATACTTTTTATTATTACAAAATATGAAAAATAAAAGTTTGACCGTAATTCAATCCAGCTTCTGATCATCTTCTCCGACCACTTCTACTTTAAATCTCTCAAATCTCAAAGCCCTACCTTTTCTCGATCAACATTTTGGATCGATCCGCTTTATTGTCTCCGACAAGCCGCCGATTATCTCCGATCACTTCGATTATTCTACAAATCATCTTATCGAACCCGCCGACGATCATCTCCGATAAATTCTTGTCGTAGATGATCGGTGGCTAGTCGGAGATGATCGGCAGTTGGTCGGAGACAACGAAGCTGAGCGATCAAAACTGTTGATCTAAAAAAGTTAGGGTTTTGAGATTTGAGAGATTTAAAGTAGAAGTGGTCGGAGAAGATGATCGGAAGCATGATTGAATTCCGATCAACTTTTTATATTTTATATTTTGTAATAATAAAAAATGTTAATTTGATTTTTTATATATAAATATTTTTAGTTAGTTTTTATGATGACTTAGCACTTCCCGACAATGATTTAGTTGTTAGATTTCCTGTCCATTTTCTAGATTTATGTGCTATTATATACGTTTTTCTTTTGCTTTTAAATTACACTAATTACTCTAAAAATTTTGGGGTGAAAATCTTTCCCATTTAAATTGTGCAGTTGTGGACAGATTCAAACTGGTTCTTTTCCAGATGTTGCAACGCTAAATGGTTTATTTGGGCTTGGAATCGAGACCAACCAAAAATTAATCCATAGTTGTATACAGGAAATATAAAGAAACATCAAAACTCATGCACTAAAAGGAGTAAATAGAGACTTAATGGTGAAATGTTATGTATACCCGACAAAGATTAGGTCCATTAGCACATAAACCTTATTAGGTTTCTTCAAACTCATGATAAAATCATTTATTCATATAATTTATTTAACAGTAATAAAAATTCGCCTTCAGATAATCAACTTGGTTATGTGGTTCCCTAAAATATCCCAGCGAAGACAAAATACAAACATAGAGTACATCACTAAGAGCCTGTTTGGCTCAGCTTAAAAGCTGGTCAAACTGACTTAAAAGCTGATTTTTGACTTATTTAGCTGTTTGGCAATACTGAAAATAACTTATTTTAAGTTAAAAAAAACTTATTTTAAGCCAAAAGTTAAAAGCTGGGTAGAGGTGCTTTTCCTTTTTTAGCTTATAAGCTGTTTTAAGTTGACCACATTTTTATCTTTTTACCCTTAATATTTTTATACAATCTCCAAATTACAACATAACCCTAACATCTCTTTCTTCCATTTTTCCCTTTTTCACGTTTGGCATAGCAACTTCAGCACTTTTATCCAAACACATAACTGCTTATTTTAAAAATAAGTTTCAGCACTTTTAAAAGTATTTTTTTAAAGCTACTTTTATTAAGCCCATCCAAACGGGCCCTAACTCCCATATAGGCGCACCCTCTTCAATCTTCATTTTCTTAACTTACAAAATGAAAATTCTAGGGTTTTTGCCTTCTGTTTTGTTGATAACTCTAATCTCTACTTCCATTCTCAACTTTTTAGGAAAGCAAATTCCGACTTGCATTGAAAAATCGATCATCTGAAGGAGGTTTTAAGTGTTGTTAAATAAATTGAGTATTTGATTAAGAAATTTCATCATGGATTTGAATAAATCTAAGAAGGTTTCATGGGCTTCTGAACCTAATCTTTGTTAGATATACACAACATTATTCCATCCAGTCTTTGTTTATTCTGTTTATTGCACAAATTTTGATATTTATTTTATTTTTTATATACAACTACGGATCAATTTCAGGTTAGTCTCTTTCTACTATACATAGATATAGATGTGCTTTTATTGCAGAAAATCACATAAATTAATTTGCCTGCACAATTTTTCTGTAATGCGTCTTATCTTAGAAAAAATGGTTTAGTTGTTCAGCTATGAATGCTATGATATTTTTAACAACTTCAACTAACTTTCAAATAGAAGTTAGTAGCGGAAGGAGTATTAATTAATAAGGAGATGCGGAAGAAGTAAAATGCAAATAATTAAGGGCCCAAATTAAAAATAACTAAATTAATTTCAATGTCTGAGATGAATTGAGAGGTTATCAAATACACGTTGCAGAATAGAGTAGAAACATGAAAAAATTGGTATCCTAATAACTCTCTGTTGGGAAAACGCGGACAAGTACAAAAATATATATGGTAAAAGTAATGGAAATGAAATGGGAAAATAACGACACCAAGAATTTTACGTGGAAACCCTTCTGAATAAGGGAAAAAACCACGGACTAAGAGGAGCAATTGATATTACTATAGTAAGGAATTTTACACTGTGTAGTCACGAATACAATACTCAAAGTGACTACTACACACTCAAAAGGAACAACACTCTTTTGGTTTCCGTCTTACTAAAATATCGCTCAGACTCTATTTTTTCACAGACTATTTTTGTATAGTCTATGGAATACCTCACTTTGCTCTCAAAATGGTTTTTCTCTCTAACTTGGTGTATTCTACAAATGAGCAAGAATGCTCTATTTATAGAAGGATAAAATCATACCTATGTCACTAATGACTTATGTAAACATAGCAAAGTCAAAAATGGTTGCAAATTTTACCAATTTGCCAACTACCAAATCTTTTCTTTTCAACTCCAATTACTATCCTTTTTAACAATTGCTTGTACCAATTGAATAGCTAAGTTGACTAAAACAATGGGATGGATTCAACAAATCTCCCCCTCCAGTCCCATTTACTGGAAGAAGGTATCTTCAACTTCTTTAGAGAGAGCTCATACCCACAAGTTCTTTGCATAACTCGAACTTGTCTTTCTGTATCATCTTGGTCAGCATATCTGCAGGATTTTCACTTGTGTGAATCTTTTTGACGTGAAATGATTTATTCTTCACTTTCTCACGAATCCAATGATATCTGACGTCAATGTGTTTTGTTCTTGCATGGTACATGGAGTTCTTGCTCAAGTCTATTGCACTCTGGCTGTCACAATAGACAATATACTCCATCTGATTCAAACCAAGCTCTTGAAGAAATCGCTTTAGCCATATCATCTCCTTGCCGGCTTCAGTAGCCGCAATATACTCAGCTTTAGTTGTAGATAGTGCAACACATTTCTGCAACTTTGACTGCCATGATATAGCTCCCCCTGAAAAAGTAAACAAATATCCAGTAGTGGATTTTCTGTTATCAAGGTCACCTGCCATATCAGAATCTGTATAGCCTTTCAAGATTGGATTTGATGCTCCAAAACATAAACATTCATCTGAGCTTCCTCTAAGATACCTGAGTATCCATTTCACAGCTTCCCAATGCTCTTTTCCCGGATTTTCGAGAAATCTACTGACAACACCAACTGCGTGAGCAATATCAGGTCTAGTGCACACCATTGCATACATTAGACTTCCAACGACGGAGGAATATGGAACTTTGGCAATATTCTCTTTTTCCTCCCTAGCTGTAGGACACATCTTCTTGCTCAACTTCATATGACCAGCAAGAGGTATACTAACAGGCTTAGCATTCTTCATATTGAATTGCTCCAGTACGCGTTCAATGTACTTCTTCTGGGACAAATAAATCTTCCTTTTATCTCTAAGACGAGTAATTCTCATGCCCAAATTTGCTTGGCATGACCCAAGTCTTTCATAGAAAAAGACTTACACAACTCTTTCTTCAGCTCGTCAATCTTGGAAGTATTCTTGCCCACAATCAACATATCATCCACATACAACAAAAGGATGATAAAATCATTGTCAGAAAATTTTTGTACAAATACACAATGATCTGAAGAAGTCTTCTTATAGCCTTGCTCCCCATAACACATTCAAACTTCTTGTACCACTGTCTAGGAGCTTGTTTTAGGCCATATAGACTCTTTTTGAGTTTGCACACAAAATTTTCTTTACCATCTACTTTGAAGCCCTCAGGTTGTTCCATATAAATCTCTTCTTCTAGGTCACCGTGAAGGAAAGTCGTCTTCACATCCATCTACTCAATCTCTAAATTAAGACTAGCAGGCAAACCTAGAACTGTGCGAATCGAGGACATTTTCACAACAAGAGAAAATATTTCGTCAAAGTCAATACCCTTCCTTTGACCAAATCCTTAACCAACCAATCTAGCTACCTAGGCTTCAAGTTGTGTTCTTCAACTTTAACTTTGAAAACCCACTTGTTCTTCAAAGCTCTCATGCCCTTGGGCAATTTACCAACTCATAAGTGTGGTTCTCATGCAAAGACTTCATCTCGTTTTGCATTGCTTCAATCCATTGATTCTTGTGCTCATCTTCCATGGCCTCCTCATAACATTCAGGTTCTCCCCCATCAGTGAGTAACACATACTCATTTGGTGAATAACGGGAGGAATGAAACCGCTTGTGGACCTCCGAAGCGGAATATTTGATTCGTCCACGACTTCATGAGCAACAGGATCATCAATAACAATATCATTGTTATTATCAACATCAACATATTGATTCGATACATGATTCTGGGAGTCACCATGATTATCAAACCCAATAACATCATGCACACTTGTGTGAGGAATTTCATCATGATAGACTATACCATCAAAATTTGAAGATTCTACCTTCTCCGCTTTGTCAATATCTTCAATTGTTTGATTCTCCATGAAAATAATATCACGGCTTCTCACAAGTTTCTTTTCAATTGGATCATATAGCCTGTAACCAAATTCATCTAGGCCATATCCAATGAAGATGCATTGTCTTGTCTTGGCATCTAATTTTGACCTCTCATCTTTCGACACGTGTACAAAAGCTTTGCAACCAAATACTCTCAAATGGTCATAGGAAACATCCTTTCCATACCAAACACTATTTGGTACATCACTTTGCAAAGCAACAACAGGAGATAGATTAATAACATGTGCAGCGGTCAATAAAGCCTCACCCCAAAATGAGTTTGGCAACTTTGCTTCAGAAAGCAAACATCTAACTCTTTCCATCAAGGTCCTGTTCATCCTCTCAGCCAAACCATTAAGCTGAGGAGTCTTGGGAGGAGTCTTCTGGTGTCTAATACCTTGATGCTTGCAGTATTCGTCAAATGGTCCACAATATTCACCACCATTATCAGTACGAATACATTTCAATTTCTTTCCAGTTTCTCTTTCAACTGAAGCCTGAAACTGCTTAAAGACACCTAACACTTGGTCTTTAGTCTTCAAGACATAGACCCAAAGTTTTCTCGAGCAATCATCAATGAAAGTGACAAAGTAAAGTGCACCACCCAAAGTCTTTGTCTTCGTTGGACCACATAAATCAGAGTGCACTAACTCAAGCAACTCTGTCTTTCTCGAAGGAGGGTAGGACTTAAAGGAAACTCTATTTTGTTTACCAGCCAAGCAGTGCTCACATTTTTCTAATTTAGCACTTTGGAAATTTGACAATAATTTCTTCTTGGCTAGAACATTAAGTGTCCTTTCGCTAATGTGGCTAAGCCTCTTATGCCATAATGTTGAAGAGCTATCGCTCTCAACCGCATTCACCATATCAACACAAGCAGAGGTCGTAGTCCAGTATAGACCACGACGTTTGTTACCACGAGCCACAACCAAGGAACCCTTAATGAGCTTCCATTTTCCATCACCGTGGTACTAACATATCCTTCATCATCTCAAACACCAACAGAAATTAGGTGCAGACGAACATCAGGAGCATGTTTCACATTGTTCAAAACTAGTTAGTTCTAACACTAGTTTCCAAAAAATTGTACCAATACCAACCACCTAGAACAGTCTCATTACCCATACTCAAGGTTCCAAAATCACCAGGAGTGTAGGAAGAGAAAAAATCCTTCCTTGATGTCACATGAGATGCGGCACCAGTGTCCACAACCAGCTTGACTCATCACAAGCAATATTTATCATGTTTGCATCAAGAACGGTTACAAGATCTTCGGTGGTGACGGTGGCTAGGCAATTTCATTGCCATCTTCTTTAGTTTTCCTCTTTGTTATTGTTCTCCCTCTTCAACTTCCTGCAGAACTTCTTTGTGTGCCCTTTCATGCCACAATGATAGCACTCAATATCCTTAAGTCTGCCTTTGGATTTGCTCCTATTTTTTTTCTCTATGCTGAGAACCACGAGTTTTATTTCTCTCCCTGGGGCCAGTTATCAGGACATCCGACGAAGAGGAACCTTGAGTTTTTCTTCTCATCTCTTCGTTCAAGACACTATTCTTGGCGGAATCCATAGAGATCACACCATCCGGAACAGAATTTGACAATGACGTTCTAAATGTTAGGGAACCAAGTAGAAGCAAGCCTTGAATTTCTTCATCAAATTTGATGCCCATAGCAGATAATTGGTTCATAATCCCCTGAAAATTATTCAGATGGTCTGTCATCGGAGAACCATCATGATACTTCAAACTAACATCTGCTTTATTAAGAACATTTTGTTGTTGCCAGTCTTTCGAGCATACAAACTTTCAAGATGCTCCCAAAGGGTTCGAGCATGTGTTTCTGCAGAAATGTGGTTCAACACATTATCGTCGACCCATTGCCTAATGAATCCACAAACCTGTCTATGCAACAGATTCCACTCTTCATCTATCATATTATCAGGCTTTACAGTGGTAAATACTGGTTTATAAAAATTCTTGACATAAAGCAGATCTTCCATTTTCCCCTTCCAAATGACATAATTAACACTATTTAAAGTAATCATTCTACTTGTGTTGGCGTCCATTGTTTTCCCCCAAAAATATAGTTACCGCAAATCAAAGTAAATCTTTTCTGATGTGGAAGTTCAGACTGTGCTGCAACCACAGAGCATACTCAGATAAAACTTTGGCTCTGATACCAGTTTGTTGGAAAAACGCGGACAAGCACAAAAATATATATGGTAAAAGTAATGGAAATGAAATGGGAAAATAACGACACCAAGAATTTTACGTGGAAACCCTTCTGAATAAGGGAAAAAACCACGGACTAAGAGGAGCAATTGATATTACTATAGTAAGGAATTTTACACTGTATAGTCACGAATACAATACTCAAAGTGACTACTACACACTCAAAAGGAACAACACTCTTTTGGTTTCCGTCTTACTAAAATATCGCTCACACTCTATTTTTCTTCACAGACTATTTTCTTGTATAGTCTATGGAATACCTCACTTTGCTCTCAAAATGGTTTTTCTCTCTAACTTGGTGTATTCTACAAATGAGCAAGAATGCTCTATTTATAGAAGGATAAAATCATACCTATGTCACTAATGACTTATGTAAAAATAGCAAAGTCAAAAATGGTTGCAAATCTTACCAATTTGCCAACTACCAAATCTTTTCTTTTCAACTCCAATTACTATTCCTTTTTAACAATTGCTTGTACCAATTGAATAGCTAAAGTTGATAAAACAATGGGACGGATTCAACACTCTCAAGTTCTTCGTTGACTCTTCTCTCTTCTCTTCCTCGGTTCTAATCATTTCTGCTTCTTCTCATTTTAGATCTAGATCAAGGAGCTTCATTATGCTATCTTTATTTAGTTCTATTTCAATTCTATAATTTAGTTCAGTTTTATTGTTAGTTACAATTTTCAAATAATGAAAAATCTTTCCAGAAATGTTGTTTGTTTTCGAGTTACTATTTTTGTATTTTGAGTTAATTTCATAACAATTGGTCACTTATGGCTGAAGGCAAGGGCGGAGCAAGTGGATCTCATCTTTTGAAATTCAAAGTCACGAGTTGATTTCCACAAACAGAGTCGTTTGAACGCTGAAACTGTGCCACAAAAAATAAAAATCAAAAAGTTCTTTGGCTTCTTGTATTGATCAAATCTTCTCTGATGATAAGAGTTATAGAAGTGAATGAAGCTATGAGAAACGTATAGCATTTGGTTAAAATGGTGTGACAAGTTTTGTTTCGTGTTGATATAGGTGGTGAGCTTTCATTGGAATGGGTGGGGTAGGACGGTCTGATTGAGAAAAGGGAAGACCTAGTTGGACTTAGAATTAATGGAACGATATTGGATGAATTGGGCCTAAATTTGTTGGGCTCAATTCGGTTGGGTCATTAATTGGGTACAAATATGATGGTTTTTCCTTGAGAAAATTTCTGAAATAAAAATAGTTATAAATATTGGAGATTCAGCAGGAGCGAAATGCAAATAATAAAGTTCATCAAGAAACATGAAGGATAATCTTGAATGATGAACCCTAACCTTAGTTTTTTTGAAGTTCTTGAGTGTAGGAATTTATGAGTGAAGGAGAGGGTTTGACTATGAAAACTGATTTTATACACATTTAGGGTAATTTAGTTGACTCCCTAAGGGTTTCAAGGACAAAAGTACCCAATACTACAACATTTTCATACCCATAGATATTCCTATTATACTCGTAACTATGTCCAGCGACCAGAAAAAACTCTTGTTTGCTGTCGATCCAGAGAAGCCAATAATAATTCCTCCAGCAACTAAAACTACGTTGTACATAGTGTGGGAAACCCTCCCTTGCCATATATCTTCGCCTGTCAAAATTTTACCGTATCTTATATCATAATGATCAATAAACTCAATATTGGTCTATTAAAACAAACTTTTGTATCCAAAGCTAGAACATTGCCGTACTTATATCCTCTCTGTAAACGTATTATTTGCAATTACTGAAGAACCAAAGAATGGGATTTTTGTGATGGGGAAAATCAAGACTCCAGCACCCAAATCAGATCAAACTTTTCAGCCCATATTTTATATCAAAATCTGTTTTAAAAAAAGCCTAAATCAGCTGAAACCCTAATTAATCTATTTTCTGAACCAGCAAATAACTTGTTTCTGTTTTTGTGCCATACAATATTCATGTTTTCCCATGGAAAAAAATCGTTCACATTTGATCTCGACATTACATCATTTATTTGAGACATGGTTTTGTTTTGTTTCATCAGGTGATTAAATCTTCACTTGAAATCAGTATGTCAGTCCAAGTTAAATGTTTATTTGATGTCTTTATATGATGAAATTTTGCAGCTCATGTATTCATATTTTTAAAAGAGATCGAGTGTTCCTTCTTGCTATGTTAGAAATGTTATGCAGGTCACATTTTTTTGTATAAAAAAAATTACTGTAAGAAAAATCATGATGCAATAAAAATATAGATTTTAACATCTTTCCCTAATCCATTAGTTAGTAGAGTTTTATGTATAAGTCTCCTTCTAAATTATTTAGTGATGGCTGGGTAAAATGTGGAAGGATCAGGGATTGAAAAGTAATGTTTTTTTTAGCTTAAACCTGTTGAACTTGACTAATAATTTTGTGCTTAAAAGACATGAATGGTGGCTTGGCTGTTTAAGTTTGGTTTAAAGTTACCAATTGCGTGACCCATATCTTGATAGGCATTTGCACATTTTTGTGTTTTGGATGGCATATTTACTTACCTCTATATTTCATTTATTCACTATCATTTAAAGTTGAATCATCTTATTAACTTCCTTGCTCTCTCTTTATTTATATGAACACTTTCGATGCTAATTGGAGTCTTCCATAAAAGACTTTTGCGTGCAAGAAGTATCATTTAAAGACTCAACACCATTGCTAGATTTAAAAACTCGCATCTTCTCTTCAACTTTGTATCAGCGAGACCCCCGTCCTTTCTGTTGTAACGGGTCCGATTCAAGGCATTCAACAAATCTCCACCTTGACTTGAATTCTCCAAACAGATTCTTCAGACGCACTATGATAGTGCCAGGCCTCCCCCTCTTCCTCAGAATGGCCCCGCAGGGCAATTAACAGCTTCTGATGTTGAGCAAGTCCAAACAGTGTTGAAACTTGCTCTGTAGAACCGGCTTTGTGAACATATCAGCAGGATTATCAACAGTTCCTACTTTCTTCACCTTGATTCTCTTCTCACTTCTCAGAAAATGATACCTCACGTCAATATGCTTGGTTCTCTCATGATGGACTTGATCCTTGGCTAGACAAATTACGCACAAACTGTCACAATACACCGTAGCCTGATCATGATGCAGACCAAGATCACTAACCAGCCCTTTCAGCCAAATCCCTTCTTTTGCAGCCTCTGTCAAGGCCATGTACTCCGCTTCCGTAGTAGACAAATGCACTGTAGGTTGCAAAGTTGCCTTCCAACTGACGACAGATCCTCCAAGGGTAAACACATAGCCAGTCATCGATCTTCTTGTGTCAACATCTCCAGCATAGTCAGAATCAGAATAGCTAGTAACCAAGCACTGAGTGTCACCTCCATAAATGAGACCAACGTCAGATGTACCTCTAAGGTACCGAAAAATTCTCTTCACAGCCTGCCAATGTTCTCTTCCTGGTTTTCCCATGAATCTGCTCACTACACTAACTGCGTGTGCTAAATCTGGCCTTGTGCAGACCATAGCATACATCAAACTTCCTACGGCACTAGCATAAGGGACTCGTGACATATACTCCTTCTCTTCTTCTGACTGTGGAGCGAACATGGCAGTGAGGTGGATATTGGCAGCACTGGGGGTATCAATAGGCTTAGATGAAGACATGCCAAACCTCGCCAAGACCTTCTGAATGTAGCTTCTCTGTGACAAGAAAAGTTTCTTTCTCTCTCTGTCTCTAATGATCTCCATCCCTAGAATCTTCCGAGTGGCTCCCAGATCCTTCATCTCAAACTCAGCACTAAGTAAACCCTTCAGCTTCTGAATGTCATACTTCTTCTTTGCAGCTATCAGCATATCATCTACATAAAGCACTAGATAAATGAATGAATCATCCTTGAGCCTATTGTAGTAGACACAACAATCATATGAGCTGTGAGTATAGCCAACTTCACCATATAGCTGTCAAACCTTTTGTACCACTGCCTTGGAGACTTCTTAAGTCCATATAAGGACTTCTTCAACTTGCAGACGTGATTTTCCTTCCGTGGAACTTGGAAACCATCCGGCTGAGTCATGTATATCTCTTCCTCCAACTCTCCATGTAGAAACTCTGTCTTCACATCAAGTTGTTCAAGCTCCAGATTCTGATGTGTAACTATCGCTACTAATACTCGGATGGAAGTATGTCTGACCACTGGTGAGAAGATCTCATTGTAGTCCACTCCCTCTCTTTGGTTGAAACCTCTGGCAACAACCCTGGCTTTATACTTGACTCTTCTGCTGGTGATATCCTTCCTTCTTCTTGAAAACCCATTTGCAAGTAATAATCTTTCTCCCCGAAGGCTGTATGACCAGATCCCATGTCTGATTCTTGTGTAGGGACTCCATCTCATCTCCCATAGCAGCAAAACCATTTTTCAGAATCAGGACTTAAAATGGCTTCTTTGTAAGTAGACGGCTCAGATGTATCTACCTCTTCAGCAACCTGCAGTGCATAACCACCATGTCCTCAAAACCATACCTCGTAGGTGGCCGAACTCCAACCCTCCTGGCCGATCTTGAGCTATACTCTGATGGATATCTGATGGCATAGATTCTGGAATATCAGTTTCTGTTTGTGGCTCTTGATCCTCCTCTTCAGGTTCTTTTAAATCGCTCTCGTTCTGAATGACTTGAAACTCCACCTGTTTGTCAAGACTCCCAGTTTCTGACGTAGTTGTAGGCTTCACAATGGTTCTAAGCAGAAAACTTTCATCAAAGACAACGTTCCTGCTCATAATAACCCTCTTTTCTGCTGGAGACCAGATTCTGAAACCTTTCACTCCATCTCCGTAGCCCACAAATACTCCCTTTTTAGCTCTTGGTTCTAACTTACCTTCACTGACGTGATAGTAAGCCGTACAACCAAAAGCTTTCAGATTTCAATAATCAGCACCTTTTCCTAACCACATCTCCATAGGTGTCTTGCACTGTATGCCTGTATGTGGTCCGCGGTTAATCAAGTAGCAAGCTGTACTATCGCTTCTGCCCAGAATCTTCTATCTAGCCCAGCATTAGAGAGCATGCACCTTGCTCTCTCCAGAAGTGTTTGATTCATCCGCTCAGCTACACCGTTCTGCTGTGGTGTATTTCTAACTGTACGATGTCAAGCAATCCCTTCATCCTTACAGAATTGATCAAATTCAGACCAGCAGAATTCCAGCCCATTATCAGTTCGCAACCTCTTGATCTTCTTCCCTGTTTGATTTTCCATCAAAATTTTCCCACCTTGAACTTCTGGAAAGCTTCACTTTTATGCTTCATCATGTACACCCAAGTCATCCTTGAGTAGTCATCAATAATGGACACAAAAAAATCTGCAGCCTCCCAAAGACTCAACACGGCATGGACCCCAGCAATCAGAATGGATATAATCAAGTGTGCCTTTGTTCTGTGAATGGCCTTTGGAAACTTGTTGCGATGTAGTTTTCCAAAGACACATGTTCACACAAAACTCTAGGCTCTTAACCTTATGACCAGCAAGAAGATCCTCCTTTGACAGAATTTGCATCCCTCTTTCACCCATATGACCAAGTCTCATGTGCCATAACTTAGTCATATCCTTCTGGTGAAATTCTGACGATGCAAATGGGATGAACCTGTAACCGTGGAACCTTGTAGAAAATACAAAGTACCACGCATGACACCTTTCAGAATCAGATTTGAACCCTTCCAGACCGCAAGACTCCATCTTTTCCCGACCAGCTGAATCCCTTGCTGTCCAAAAGACTGAGAGATATCAGATTTTTCGTCATCAATGGAACGTGCCTGACCTCGTTCAATGTGTAGAAGCTACCGTCATATGTCCTTATCTTCGATCGAGCCTGTCCCACCTCCTTGCAGAAGAACTGTTGGCCATCGAGATGCGCCTCCGTCTACCTGCTCATAAGTCGTGAACCACTCTCTCCTAGGACAGATGTGATAGGATGCCCCAGAATCGAGAACCCACACATCTGAATGATTAGTGTGCTCATCCGCAACTAGGGCAATATCTTCTTCAGAGTTGGTGTCTTCTTCAGCAACAGCAGCAGACACTGATTGTTTTTCCGATTGCTTCTTCTTTTTCGGACAATCAAATTTCCAATGTCCCTTCTCCTTGCAGTAATTACAAACATCATCCGGCTTTGCACCCTTCGACATCGGCTTATTTTTCTTTCCGCCGTTTTCCTTCCCTATCCGCTACTGGTGAACAGACCGAAGGTTGTATGTGTGTACTTGTGCCGTTAGCCTTATGCCGTAATTCCCTGCTATGAAGGGCCGATCTGACTTCTTCCAGTGACACAGTATCTTTCCCAACAATGAACGATTGAACAAAATTCTCAAACGACATTGGGAGAGATACTAACAGAATCAGGGCAGCATCTTCATCCTCGATCTTCACATCGATATTACGCAATTCTAATAACAAAGTATTCAATTGCTCTAAGTGTTCCCTGAGTTGTGTACCTTCAGCCATTCGTAAACCGAATAGACGTTGTTTCAGAAGCAGCTTGTTGGTTAGAGATTTTGTCATGTACAAACTCTCCAGCTTCAACCACAGACCAGCAGCAGTCTCTTCATCCGAGACCTCCGTGATGACGTCATCCGCGAGACACAGCATTATCGTCGAGTGCGCCTTTTCCTCCAGAATTGCCATCTCAGGAGTAACGACGGCGTTCTTGTCTTTCGACAACGGCGCCCAGAAGCCTTGTTGTTTCAACAAAGCCCGCATCTTGATCTGCCATAAACTGAAACTGTTCCTCCCTGTGAATTTGTCGATTTTCACGTTCAAAGAAGACATCTCGAATTCTCCAAGAACACCGATTAACCGAGAGGCTCTGATACCAATTTATTGTGCAGAATTTGTGATAATACGAGAAAATATAAACGCGAAAAACAAGACAACAGATTTACGTGGTTCACCAATAAATTGGCTACGTCCACGGGGAAGAGAGGGAGCAATTTTATTATGGAGAGGCAAAAACAAAATTACAAAATAGGGTTTGCCATAGCGTCTATATATAGTGCTAAGCTACGCCCTAACAGGCTTGGGCCCAACATACAGCGAGACCCCCGTCCTTTCTGTTGTAACGGGTCCGATTCAAGGCATTCAACAAATTCCTTTGTCTCTTTTCAAGGATTATGAGATATCAATCCAATCACTGATATTTGTTACGTATAGAGCATTGATGGGGGAAAATATGAAGGAGAAGAGGAATAAGGTTCCAAACACGGGGAAACAAATGGTAGATAGTTCAAAAACATTGCATTTCTTATTTAGAGAAGATCAATGGAATAGAGAAACAAAGGAAGACAAAGAGAGGGAGGAGGATGAGGAAATTGAAGGAAATATAGACAGAGAGGCCAGAGATAGAGACTATAACCAAGGCAGACAAGGTTTTAGGAGAGTGGATCCAAGAGAGCTAAGACAAGTTAACGGTCACTTCCTTTGCAAGTAAACATAGATCATACAATTGTATAATTTTCAGCACTAACTAGTGGAATGCAAAGGATTTTGGATGCATATAAGTCAAACATTCTAATACTAAGGATCAAGGTAAGAAAGATCACATTTCTAGACCTATAAACTTAAGCATGCATTACTTTTGAATCAATTTCAATAAGAAAAAAAACCTCTCTCAACTATGATATTTACAAAAAAAAAATGTTTTTGACATTATAGGCTTGTATAGTTATGACCATTAAACTACCTAGTCTAGACTACGACAACTTATAAAAAGTCTCTCTAGCAAAATGCGAGGGTCTTAGGGTCGAATAAAGAGTTACAGATCTGGGGTTAGGAAGGAAATCGACAATGAAGGAGATCAGGAGCGTTTGTATATATCCACTTATGCTTCATCTATAAAAAGGAAATTAGAGAGGAAAAGAAAGGGGAAAAGAGATTGAAAAAAAAGAGAAGTCCACTTAAAAAAAGTTATGAGCTCAACCACAAGACTATACGCCTCTATCTAAACCATTTATGGGATCCACTATTCCAATAGATCATGTATCTAAAACAGAAAAGGAGGAAGTTAGAAAAAGGATGGACAAGAAAAAGACAAAGATAAATAATCTTACCTTTATTTGTTGAGAAAGAGGGTTAACATGGCAAAAAAAGTGAAAGAAGTTGATAATCTACAACAAAAAGAAGAGGAAGGGTAGATTCCCGAAAGCTCTAAGAGGCGACATGGGGAGAAAGAAAAGGATCTCAAATTTGGAAACCTTGTATGTTAGGGTTTTGATATAGAAGTTGGTAGTTCCATTTACTGGATTGAGCTAAAAAATTTCTTGTTGTTTTGGGCTGATCCAGTTTCTGGATTGGTTTTGTTTTGAACAAACTTATTTGAAATGAATAAGAGGAACTACAACCTCCACTATTTAATTAAATAAATATCTAACAATATTCATGTTTCAAAAGCATTTGTTTGAATAATTAATTTCTAAAAAATGTACATAGATGAGTTTTGAACAGAGATAGATCCGAATTTGAAAATAAGATGATGTGGTCTACTACACATTTCAACAATTTTGTGTGAGTGTGTATATAGTATAACCAACAAATTTCTGTTTTTTTAAGAGTTTACTGCCATACTTAACGCTGAAGAAAATATTTCATAAACAACTAATATATTGAATAATCTTCTTTAAAGAAAAACCAATTCTTACCTAAAAAAGTTTTTGCCGACTTCCAACAAATGAGGATGAGAACAACATTATGTCCACCAACATATATCCGTCCATTGTGCTGGCCTCCATAAACCAGTTCAGAGTATTCATGGTTTTTACTCTATTCCTTCTTCCTAATTTTTTACTCATTAGTTTCCTATTGTATTCACAATATTTGGTTTATATTTATAGATGATCATAGTCTTGTATTGAGTATTTCACCCCATGCAACAAATCAAAATCTATTTCTATAGTAATATATTAATTACATAAAGGGTGAATTAGAAGTTCAACAATAGTACTTTATAGCTTTACAGTCAATTCAACAACAATGCGTCCACCCTTATTTACTAATTAACCAACATTCTCTTTTTTGCCGTAATTTTTTTTTTGAAGATTTTGAGAAGTTGTATCAATTAAATATTCAATACAAGATCACGAACATCTATACACCAAATATTGTGAATACAATAGAAAACTAATGAGTAAAATATTAGGAAGAAAGGATAGAGAAAAAAGCCAGGAAAACTTTGAACTGGTTTTTGGAGGCTAGCACAATGTGCGGATATATGTTGGTGGGCATACTATAGTTTTCATCCTCATTTGTTGGAAATCGGTAAATACTTTTTTATGTAAGGACTTTTCTCTCTCTTCTTTAAAGAAGATTTTTCAATATATTTGTCGTTTGTGAAATGTTTTCTTCAGTGTTTAGTATGGCATTAAACTCTTAAAAAACAGAAAAAAATATTGGTTTTACTATATATACACACACTCACACAAAATTGGAGAAAGGTGTAGTAGACCACATCATCATAAATCAAAATCCGGATCTATCTCCGATGAAAACTCATCTATGTGTATTGTTGAGCAATTAATTTTCCAAACAAATGCTTTTGAAATGTGAATATTGTTAGATATTTTATTTTAATTAAATAGTGGAGGTTGTTGCTCCTCTTCTTCATTTCAAATAAATTTGTTCAAAACAAGACCAATCCAAAAATTAGATCAGCACAAAACAATGAAAAATTTTAAGCCCAATCCATTAAATGGAACTACCAACTTCTATATCAAAACCCTAGAAGACAGGGTTTCCAAATTTGAGCTCATTTTCTTTCTCCTTATATTGCCGCTTGGAGATTTCAGGAATCCACCTTTTCTCTTCTTTTTGTTGTTGATTATCAATTTCTTTCTCTTTTTTGCCATGTTAACCCCTTTTTCAACTCATAAAGGTAAGATTGTTTAGCTTGGTCTTTTCCTTCTTCATTTGCTTTTTAACTTCCTATTTTTTTTTTATTATAGAGACATATTCCAGTGGAATAGTGGACCTCAGAGTTGGTTTAGATAGAGGCGTCTAGTCTTGTGGTTGAGCTCATAACTCTATGTACGTGGACATCTTCTTTTCTACCTCTTTTCCCCATTTTCATCCACTCTAATTTCATTTTTCTAGCTCAAGCATAAGTGGAGATATACAAACACTCCTAGTATCCTTCATTATGGATTTTCTTCCTAACCCAAGATCTGTAACTCCCCATCCGACCCTAAGACCCTTGTTTGTTCGTGGAGCAATTTTTTATAAGTTGTCGTAGTCTAGACTAGATTAATGGTCATAAGTAGGGGTGAACATGACCAGGTTGGTTCGGGTTTTTCAAATATCAAACCAAACCATTTGTGTGAGATTTTTTATTTTATAAACCAAACCAAACCAATAAAACTCGTGTTTTACAACTTTGGGTTTTTTCAGGTTTCTTTGAGTTTTTCGGGTTTTTTGATTTTGATGTTTTTTTTTCGATAAAGTATTCATACAAACATATAATGTACTTGTAGTTCAAATATTTCTTTAGTCCTACCAAAATGCAACTATTTGAGTTAATTCTCAAGAAAATAGCAAAAAATATGATATGATTAATGACACTAAAATATCCAACAAAAAGCTAATAATAAAATCGCGTAAAACAAATATTACAAATTAATAACCCATAATGAAATTGATCATAATTTCAAGTACTAAATCATGCTAAAATAAGTTTAGTAAGTATTATTTACATGACAAAATATTAAAAGAAAGTAAAATTAGATCATGTTAATTGTCTAAATCTATGTAAAACCAAAAAACAAATATTCAATATTATTGTCATTCTTAGTATTGAATGGATTTTCTTTTGCATTAGTATTAATTTGATTTTGATTTAAACTTTATTATAATTACCAATATGTATGGATTATAATTTTTATTAAATCATTAAGAAATCTAACTTCCAAACATGAAATAAATATAATAAAAGACAAAAACTATGAAAAAGTATAAGAGATATTTAAAAAATTTATCAAAGTAAGTATTTTTACGCATAGAATAAAATTTTGAAATTATATATACAATGTCGAGTTTGTTTTTTTTTTAGTTTAAGCCCAATCAACCCAAATATAGTCGTATTTTTTATTAACACCTAACCAAGTCAAACCAAACCACTAGTCAGGTTTTTTTTTATTTGACTCGATTTGCAATTTGATTCATTTTTGTACATCCCTACGCAGGAGTATAACCTTAAGTTTACTCACCTATCCCGCTATGCTTCTGTGATGGTAGTGGATATGAGGAGCAAGATGATTTTCTTCATGTCTAGGCTATCCAGCTTATTGAGTAAGGAAATGTTGATAGGGGATATCAACATAGCCAGACTCATAATTTATATTGAGTACGTTGAGGAAGATAAGCTTAAGGATAGAGAAGAGTTTCAGAATAAGAGGGCCAAAACAACAAGTCATGAAACTGGCCAGTAGAAGACTGAATTAGTACATTACTGATACCTGCTCATTTTCCTTTAAATTTTAGCCTTTTTATGTATAAAAAATCTGGAAAAATTACCAAATTTGACAAATATTCC